>VZRZ01002792.1:3391721-3526571 GCA_013398175.1 Climacteris rufus | reverse complement strand
GGGCGGACGGGGAGGCGGTGGGATGAAGCCTCACCTGGGGAAGCGGCGGGGCGGAGAGGTGGCGGGGAGCTGCCCCCAAGAGACGGCAGAGCTGCTAAAAAAAATAAACAGCCAAACCGTGAAGCGGCCGGCAGCCCCGAAAAGCAGGCAGCCATTTAATACGGACCGACAGCTACCTTGGCGGGAGCGCTCGGGAGCGGGGAAGCCCCTCGGCGAGCTCCGCAGCATCCACCTGCCGCTGGAGCGGGGCCAGGGCAGCCCCGGCCCCCCCGCCGCCCGTCCTGCCCGCGGCCGCCCCGGCTCCGTGTCCGGCGGGGGGGACACATCGCGCCTCTCTCCCCGCGCTGGCGGTGCCTTAACCCGCCACACTGTGCCTTAGAGCTCAAGTAAGTATCTGCTCGGTTTTTTCTTCCAGAAACAATAAAGACATCCTTTGGGGGGTGGGCTGGGGGCAATTCGTCAAGACATATTTTCACCACCTTTTCCCATTTGTAACAATTGGAATTACACAAAGTGAGAACACACTTTTCCAGAGGGAACAGACAAGATTGCGCGTGTGTGATAAATTTCTCATTTATGCATTCAGAAGAGAAAACCCAAACAACTAAGCTAAAGAACATTTCAGCATTTTTTAAAATCGCAACACCCACGACCCCCACCCCATTTTTCAGCATTTTGTTCCGTGGCTGATGTTACAGAGACACTCTCCCTGTTCACCAGCGGAGGTTCTGTTCTCACACAGCCGGGCTGTTTCACTGCCAAACCTCTTGAAATATAGCCCTGAAAGGAAGATGGTGGATACACTGTGCAGTGAATCATTTGACTTTAGATGTATAATAGGCACTTTTTTTTCCCTTTCTGCAATCATATGATAAGAACAGGAGGTCTTGAGATAAAACACTTCAATCCTGCACTGTGAAATTCACCTGCAAGTGCTAACTTGGGACTACATCTGACACTCCTGAGCTGTTTCTGAGTCTCTGCTATTAATTGCCATTATACTACAGAAACGTGTCATTCACCACATCTGAATATGACCAGACATCAACATGAACCTGATGCTGAAGGCTGGTAATATTTGGTGCTGAATTGACAGGCGTTTTTGATTTACATATCAACGTAAAAGCAGGGGCAGAAAAGAACCCTATTTTCATCAGAATGTTAAAATAGTACACATACAAAATTCAAGCTATGCCAAAATAGCTCACATTTGTTCTCTGATCTGGTGTGTGCACTAATAATCAGAGAACACTTGTTCCAGGCCCAGACTACCACTGTGCCATGTGTAGTGAAACCTACTCTCAGTCTGGCTATTCCATCAAAAAGGAATTGAACAGATCTCAAATTCAATACATGTGGATATCATGGTGCATTATGTGTGGGAAATTAATATATACCCTTGGGGTTTGGAAGTGTAAAGTTCTATCAAGTCATGTTTTGTTGATTTGCATAAATCATTATTTTTGCTAGCTGTAATTGCCCCACTGTCTAAATGGGTCTATAGCAGTAACACTGTCTAACCAACATTCCAGGCTCTGTGTGCCCAGACAAGCCTATAGGATAGCGCTATCATCATTATATATTGACAAAGTTATACAATACTTTTCCTTTTGCAAATGTTTTTATGCTTTGCTAGGTACTTGTGACAATGCCACTTTTTTTCTGACCACAGGGTTGTGGTCTATCTCTGCGACTTAAAATTTCTTATCACCTTCAAAATCTCCCATTTATTTTAAGCCACTTGTCAAAGAAATCGTTTCCCTCTTTTTCTCACTTGTATCTGTGTGTTTGATTGAAAAGTAGAGGAAATAACTGGTGTGAACACCAGTATTGGCAAGATGCAGAACTGTTCAAGCAAAATGTTTAAGGATTGTTAAGATTTTGGGTGTCTTACAATGAGCAAACAACCTGTTTTCCAGCTGGATATGATACTTCTGGCTCTAAAAATATCTCAATTAGACTACAAGTACTGTAATCTCACAGAGAAGCCAGCAAAAATGGTCATATTTTAAACACCAGTCGCAGATTATTTTGATTCTTAGCTTTCAAGATTGGAAAAAATACCCCTCAGAACTGAAATACTCTAAAAGAATGGCCCACAATCCTTGCTGAGCAGCATGTGACACTATGCAAGAAATGGATGATAAATTAACATCTTACTTGTTCATCTTGTCAATGCTTGACTACACCAATATTTTCCTGTCACCACAAGTAATATCCCAGGCCACATACTAAGAACTCTAAAGGCTTTTCAAATGGCTTGCTGTAAATGTATAGGTTATGCAAAATAAACTTTCAGATGGAGTGTTTCAAGATAGGTTCTCAAGAGATACAATCACTCAAGGCAGTAGAGACAGAAGAAATGCTGATTGATGGGAGCCCAAGACCAGTAGCCCTGTATCACAAGTAATGTGACTAACAAGTGCCAAATCCCACTTAAAAAAAAAAATTGTTTTCACTGCATCGTATGAATACAGTTCTATGAAAGTAGTATTTCCTGAATTTTTGAGCATTTGGATAAGATGCAGCAGTATCAGAAACATTCAGGTGAAAGTTGTTTGCATGTATCAGATAAGATTTAATTTTCTAATTTACAGAAGAATGTTAATAACAAATATTTTGATACATAATTTCATTTGTCAACTCCTGTAAAGCTATAAATTCATGTAAAAGAAAACAAAACATAGTCAACCCTTGTAGAAATTTCCTGAGGAAGGTTTCAATGTACTTTATCTTAGGTCTTAGGTCTCCTCTTAGGTCTTCAGATCTAGGGTGTCACAGTCCATGCCCCACACACCATCCCATTATCAATCAGCTTGTCAGCATGAAGATCCTGTTACATCTCATACACTGAAAAGAAATATTCACACAGGTGTCTTGGTTCTGCCTTTCATGAGCAATGGATTCACTTTTCCACAATGTCAGTGTTCTGGGATTTACACAGGTTCACATCAGCTTCAACTACTGTATATCTGAAAGAATCCAGACTGGTAAGGTTATTGTCAAATCCCATAGGGTATGACCTGCCAGTTATACTGTTCTTGGCCTTTAAAACATATGAAATTATCAGTATTGTACAGAAACGGAGTCAAGTAAGTTGCTTAGGAAACAAGTCCCCCTTGATACAAGCATGACTTTTCCTTAACTGTAAGAGAAGAGTGAATGGGAGAAACCAATAATAATCTCTTACTTGCTTGCATAATTCTCTAGGACTCTATATGTTGGAGCTCATATTTATTCATTCTGTAACTCACTACATGTGTCTCCACAGGGTTAAAGACACCACAGGTAAGACCTTACCCCAGTTCACGACCCAGGCAGTACTTTATGAGTAAAAGACCTGCTTTATCTTTTAACAAAAATCTTTTGTGTAGCTTGAGATCAGCAGAGCTCAAGTGTATATTGAAGAAAGCCTTTTAATGTGAAATTGAATTAGAGATTTTTAAAAAAAGGCAAGTAAAAGGTTGTGCAAAACATCCCCAAGTGCTTTAATTGCAGACAATTGGTTGCAACTCACTGGGGACTGGAATCAAATACAAAATGTCTGGCACCTAGAATTACGATGGATTGAGATCTACATTCCTCTTATCAAATCATGAAATCACCACAAAAAAGCTGCCCTATTTCCCTCAAAGTGGTGGAATAAATTATTTTAACAGCTATATAGACAGCAATTTTTTCATTCCTTGATTTAGCTACATTGGCACTTAGCTGGGAAATATCTGCAGCATCCACATCCTTTGATAGGAAGGCAGGGCAAGGCAGAATGAGTGATTGCATAGGGTAAGGATAGTAAAACACTTAAAAGACAGGAAAAAATGTACACCAAGATTATGTCACTCTGTGTCTAAATCTCCTCCCTGCTGCTTGTGTAAGATTCAGCCCTGAAAGCAGATTGCAGAAACCTGTTATTAAATTAATGGAGTGGCATTTGTCTGCATCAATTGATTGCAGGATTTGGTCTTCCTTTCTAAGCTCTCTTGGACAGAGAGTTGGTTTCCTAAATTTTTTACATTGGGTAATACATTCCAAAATACTACTATAAAAATTTTCTGAGGGTTCTAAAACTGCTAGGTTGGAAGCTTTTTTTGAAAAAAAAAAGATAAAAGTTTCTTTTTAAAGTCATTCAGCTTCAAACATCAGTCTTGGGCCTGGTATAACTGTGTGCAAGGTTTAAGATTAAAATGGAAATCTACAAAGTTTTAGCTAAATTTTTCTTTAGTTGGAAGGACTTCACTTTTCCAGAAAACTTCTCCTCATTATTGCCACCACTTTGACCAGGTGAGGAGACAACAGGGAGACAACTCAATAGAAAGAATTTAAAAAGTAGTACTGTCAATGGATTTAAGCAATACTCAAACTGCATTCCAGGCAGGCATTTTTAAGTAAGAACTGAAGAATACAAGTTTGTATCTGATTGTAAAACAGATTACAATGTTGACTGATGTTCTAGGAAAGGAGATGAAACTGGTTTCATCAAATGTAGAGTGCTATTACTTCAAACCTTCCTTGAGAACAAAGAAACTACAGTGCTCTTCACTGTCTTCCACCTTCTTCCATGCCCATCCAAAATGTGCTTGTGTCCTGTTTTTTACCTTCTGTCCTAAAACCTCAACTAATCCTACTGAGATGTCCCCCAGTGCTGCAGTGAGCGTAAATATTTTGTAGCACATTTTGCCCCAACCGATCCGTTCTAACTTTGTGTGTGCACACCAAATGTTTCATGGAATCCATACTTGCTTTACATGGGATCTGCTTCTGTTTACAAATGTTAAAAGAGAGAAATCTCACTGACAGATGTTTCTGTTCAGCAGCAATCACCAAGCCTGAATGGACCAGTTTTGCGGAGTTGAGAGTGATTTTAAAGAGCTGCATTACCCTCTACAGAAAGAGTATTGTTGCTTAAAGGGTGTAGCACAGAGATAGACTGAAAGCCTGTCAGGATAGCAAGGCATCTCTATTGAAACTCAGTCCTAGAGGAAATTATTATAATCCTGGGAAAAGTATGCTTTATATAACTTCCACAACAAAACTTGATAATTCTAACTCTAGATATGAATTACTTGCAGTCCGTACGCCTCAGAGTTCAGGTTCAAAAAGAGCTGGACCCATCTTTCAAACACCTTTTCATTTCTCCAGTTATACTTTATAAATATAGATCTTTTGTATCATCATAAGGCATCAGGCATCACTTGAACACGCCAAGAATTTAGGATTTAAACACTTTCTTCTCTACTTTCTTCAATTTTAAATCCAGTGTAATTTTTTCCTGTTTTGAGCTTGACCAGCTTCTTCCACAAATTAGTCCCTATTATAAGGTTTTACACAGGTTTTTACAGTTGACACAGTCACAACTTACTGTTGGGGCTATGGGTAAGGGTTCCCTTTTCAGGGCAAGGCTGACGGATGTTGCTGTCTTTCATTTGCCTTTTTTTTTTTTTTCCTGAGCCAATCAGTTTTCTGAAGATGCTGTGAGTCCACAGCCCCACAGGGGAACAAGCCATATGCACAGGAGATTTGGCCATTACCACTACAAATAATTCTGCAAAATAACCTCTTTTTTTTCTTGAAGTCATTATAATATAAAAGTTTATTATGATTCTAATTTATACTGTCTTGACAATCAAAATTATTCTTTCACCATTGCTTCACATCAGACTTAGTTTTGAGGAAGAAAATCAACAACTACCTTCCATTTCCTTCTCCTATTTTATCACCTTCAAACATTCTCATAAGAAATTTATTTGCAACAATGAACTTCTCTCTTGCATGGAATGCAAGCACTCCAGTGCCATGGTTTCGAACATCCTCAGTAGCAACCCTGCCTTTCTTTCAAGAAAAGCATTTTCAAATTCTCATTCCTACAGCCTGTATCAGAACAGATAAATGGTGAACAGTATAATAAATCCTTTTGAAATACATGCATTAGTACAAGAAATAAATAAGTAACAACATCTGCACACATGAGAAGATTTAGGTAAGCTTCAAAAGGTTTAGGAGAAAGTTTGCACTTCTGAAACATGACAAGATAAATATTTTCGTCCAATAACAAAAGACACAAATACATAAACAGGTTTCTGAAGAAAATCAGGGTCCATGTAAACATTTGGGAAAACAGTCTGTTTATATTGTATACACAAAGTTAGATGGGCATATACTATGAATCCTGAAAAGAAAAATGCAAATTACAAGTCAAAGGTTGTTTATTAATGTTACCTGCAGCACTCGTTTTCATTGCCCTGATGACAGTGACTCTGAATGCCTGTGTGTATGCAGTTCAGCACTGCAATATTTTGAAGGTCACTCCAAGTTCCATTGTCTGAATGCATGGTTCAGTATCAGTGTGACATGAGAAGTGCAACCTCTCCTCCCCACCCCAGCACTACTGCCTTTTTTTATCTTCACTAGATAGACACTGGACTGGTACATGAAAATTCTGATGCTCTGCACCTGAGAGAGAACTCTTAGCATAAAGTGGTCTTTCTTTGGCCAATTTAGAGCATTTTCTATGTATATGCCGGTCTTATGTCAGAAACTAAGTAGGTCCACACTACACTGCAGCATGATCTAGGTTGTAGAATACTTGTGCAGTTGAGAGTGTTTGCTGGTCTTTACAGAGATTAGAACAATCTGTAACCAAGTTTGTTAGGACAGCTATCATACCAAATATAAGTGAGCTGAATGTCGCATCACAGCATAAGTTGGAAAGACAATTTTTAAATTAATAAACAATTGCATCTTGGAATGCTTCAGCTCAGTCTGAAGCATAGAAGAGAAAAGGCTATTCTTGACTTTGCCTTAAGTAACTTTCTGAAATAATTCCTGTAAATAAGTATGATTGACCTGCTAAAGAAAAACTACTATTAAATTTGACATGTTTGGTGAGACAAAACTAAGTGGTAGTTTGCAACACTGAAATTCAGGAGCCAGATTCTTTTTAAGTGACTAGGCTATAGGAGTTTGACAGACAAGGAAATTAAAAAGAATAGAAAACTAAAATCCATAGGAAGCAGCTTGTTAGACAGTCAGGGGAAAGCTCTGAGAAATCTGGTATAGCAAATCAACAAAAATGCAGGGACACAGCAGGTACTGAAGTGATTTAAATATAAAATTTGTAGGCCTTCAAGCCACTTTTTCTGAATGGAACTCAAATTGTGGCAGCAAGTAAAATTCTAAACAATGGCTGTCTAGGAGGCTGTAATTCCAACATGATTGCCAAAAATAAGAACAAAATGCGTAAAAAACAAACTTTAGAAACCTAGCAGAATGCATGTGGGATATCAGTACCCCCAGAGAGGTTTCAGTGAGAAAATCTTTTTACTTTGCTCTTTAGACACAGTGAATACGAGAAACCCATATACAGCAGTGAAGTAGAAAGCAGCTTTTGAGGCATTCCCAAAGATACTGATATCAAAAAGTCTACAAGTAGTGGGTATAATAAGTAGTGCATTGCCTCTGAATTTTGTACCTTTCAAAAAACCACATCACTACTGTATCCTTGGAGGGGCTTCTTGTGGAATTATATTTAGCCTAGGTAGCAGGAGCTGAGCTCTAGCAGCATGAGGCTCAGCATGCACTAATTAGTCAGGCTCCTCAGAAAGCACTTCCAGGCCGTGCCCAGCGCTGTGGTGCTGCAGCTACTGCTGGCATTGGCAACACACACCAGCCTGAAAGGGTCACTTGCTCTTGCTGTAACTGCACCAGACAAGACCCTGCAAAAAGATGCATTTTGCCCTCGTGTGCAGGTGTCAGTGTGCTGGAAAACAAGACATCAGGCAGTTGGGGATGAACATATACACATATTCCATGTTATGTCATGTCCTATTTATATCTTCTCTATTTATGTATATAAAGAGGATATATACCTATATCATGTCTTCTGGCTTTTTCTTTGCTTTGCTTCAGCTGGAAGTTGTATGTTATGCACAAAACAACCAAATCATGAATAACAAAAGCATGTTATTTAATTCTCTTAGGAGAGACCAGCAATTACTGTACACTGACTGCTCAAGGGTGTTATTTTGGTAAACAAGAAAGAAACTAAATGAGCATAGAATTCATCATTAGGAAATGGTCTCTTATTCAATTAATACACATTCAAGAGAGCCCCATACGCATGTGCTCCAGTCAGTGAAGTACTGCAGGAAAATAGGAAGAGATCTCCCAGGGTGCAGCACACCCTGCTTTCTCTACCATATGCCTTCTAAATATGTTCCTCTGTGTAGTGACACAGAGGCAACTTGCTGATTCTTGGCAAATTGATTCTGATACATTAAAAACATACAATTCCTAAAGAATAAGTTTTTTCCTTATATAAAAAAAAAAAAAAAAAAAAACCAAAAAAACCAACCAACAAACCCCAAATCACCAAACCAAAGAAACAAAGATAAACACCCTTACAAAAGTGATTAGTTAACTCTGCAACAGATAAATGCTTCCAAAATCTGGAATAATCTAATCTTTCCAAACTATGGTATCAACAAGGTCTTGAAATGCAGAGCTTAAAAAAATTGAGATACTCGATGGGGCATGAAACATATAAGTAGTGTTTATTTGGTTGAGACAGTACAGACAGGAGTTACTACAAAGAAAGCATAACAAATTCAGGGAAACTATAAACTATTTTGAGGTTAGCCTCCATGTGGATTAAAAATATTTAGTGATTTTTCAAGAAGAAAAAGGCTAGACAGAGTTTGAGTTCAAATACTTAATAAGCTGCTGGTAAATCACACATTTCAAAAAAGATACTAACATTTACATTTGTGGTGTTAATTTTCAACGCTGTTCCATAAAGTTGTACAATAAATTGAGTAGGAAGCTTTGTTCTTAAAAAGGCCCTCCAAATTGTCATAGAATAAGGAACAACTAATTAAGAGGAGATGGGGATGTAAAGGACAGGGGAAGAAGAATTAAGTGATTTATATAAAATTCAACATATATTAACACATTTTAAGGTGTGTGTGTTCTAAAAAAGAATAAAGATTAACAAAGATGAAGTAAGGTTGGATGAAGGTAAAAGTAGCAATAACAGCATCTACAGGTGATAACTGAGATTAGAAATTCAAGAGTTGAAACATTAGCAATCACTTTTAGAAATTCTTTGATAATTGAAGAGGTAGCACTTGATTGGAAACCAGTGATTTGTTTCAGTACTTCGAATAGCATTCTTAAAATTATTTAAAATAGCTGCACATCTGCAAGTTCTGCATATCTTTACTGTGGGCTTTAGAAACACAGATTTCAGCTTGTGTGTTGTCTGTTTGCTTCCTAAACTTAAAATGAGTAGGAATGCTTTTCACAACAACTCAGGAAACTGAATTTCTAACTACACAGCCAGTGGATTTCCTGAGAACTGCTTGGATTCAGAGAAAATAAAATATTCTGGTGCTTAGTATCCCTTTGCCCAGCCATGAATCCCAGAATACTTTTCTGAACTTTTGAAATCACTGGCATACTAATTACTAACTGTGCTGGAAAGTACTCTTAAAACCAGTTCTGTTAACTGGCAAATTTCATTGAGTCCAATAGGCAGAAATAAAAATTTTTTAGAAGTGTGTATACATTGTCAATGCTATTCAAGAAATAGATTTGGAAATAGACACACTCATATGACCACACATTATGGGATATAATAGATACAATATCAAACAATTCATTTGTAATACATAACCTTTTTACAAATGGCTGTTTCAAAATATGAGCAGAAAAGTCCATCTGCAAATAAGATAGATAAATCAGGGAAGTCATGAATATTCGCTGGGTAGGCACAATTTATTTTCACTGTGCTCCAGAGAATCCATCAAAATCTATCACATACAATGTAGAAAAGATGGGATCTATGTCAAGGAGATTTTAGTGTTTAGAAGGCTCAATATAAATCTTTTTGCAAAGTAAAGCAAGAGCTAAACATTGCATTTTATGGTAAAGGGACTCTAAGGAGGATTTTGGGTAAAACTTGACAATGACTCCTACCATAATTATCATAACTCTTAGAAATTAATCATGTCCATTTTGAGAAATTCAACCATGCTATAAAAATCTCAGAGAAATGGAGCTGTCCTATTGTGTGTTCATAACACATCACATAATGGGCAACACGTTTTATTTATCTTGACTTAAATTCTAAACAAACAAGGCCTTAGTTCTAAAATAAAGCATAACAAAATATTCAGTGACCACTGATAGCATCAGCAATATAGGGCTTTGCTGGAGAGTTACTGTTTTTTCTTTTTCCATCTTTGAAGAGTAGCTTTCTGTTCCTCAGAAAAATACATAATTGGACATTTGAATCTGAGGCTTTTATTGTGCATCCATAGATAAATCTGATGAATACTGCACTGCTTTCAGTAAGTCTCTTCAATGAGTAGAGACTCATTGTATTTTTTACCTTCCTGCCTTTGGCTTCAATGGGTGCCTGCCCTTAAGACTGGTTTGTTCTTCAAAACTTCCAAAGTAACAAAAATTATTTTTTTAGGAAGTTTTTTTTATAAGAAAGTTACCACATTCAACCACAGAAAATAATGTAAAATATTCTCATTACACTGTTCAAAGAGACTGGTATTTAAAGTAATTTTTTAGATTAAAAAAACTCCTGTATTATGTTCTAGCTCTTTGCACACTCAAAATTGCTTTCCAGTTATTCCATGACAACACTAACACTTTGTATCTACTTTTTTCTTCCTCAAAATTTTGTTTAATTTTATCTATGCAGATCTCTCTCTGGTTATTCACATTTAAAGATCTTTTTGAGACCATTTAGAAAATGCAGCCACTAATGAGAGGGATGGTTAAGAGGCCTAGTAGTTTGCTATTAGCATATGGAAAAGTGAAACAGTTTCCATCTGCATACCTATTTTTATCTCTCTGTTTCTTCTCCTGCCCTTAAAGTAGAACTATTACGTTAGGTAATCTGCCTTGTTAAGGCATTGGAAAAGCAATCCAAAGTGGGAAGCATCCCATGATTGCTGACTGAGCTGCCCAGAGCAGCAGTGGCTCATCTGCACATTATTATCTTTGTGCTACAATAGAACAAGCAGTACAGTTGTGTTAACTGACACCTTTGATTTTAAATTAGGGGAGGTTTTTTTGGTCAAATTGTTTGATATTTCAACACTTCAGGTAAATAAAGATGTCTATAAAGAGGTCATGTATGTTAATATGCTAAAAATTAACTGCTAAGGGTTGTATGTTAAGAATCTCCTCCAAGTTCATAATTTAACTTTTGCCTTTGAGCCTATCAGAAATAAAATGCATTTGACAATTGCTTGTGAATATTCAATGCACTACATCAGACTTAATCTCCAGCCTCCAAGGTTAAATCTGCTAACAGTTTCTTATTAAGCATCAGACAAAAAAAGTAAACAAATCCATCTTCCATTAGACCTTCACACTTTTTTCTTTGGTAACAAAGACTATCCAATGCTTAGGCGAATGAACAGATTGAAGAGTAGTGACAATCTAAAATTTCAAGTAAGTCTGATGTTGGATTCAACTTAGAGAAGACATTAATTATTCTTCAACACAGCAAAATGGCAACTATTTCCAAAATAACAGGCATTCCAAAAAACAAAAACTTATTCAAATTCTAAAGTACTTGCTTTGAATCTCTTGTGTTTAGGTTGATCCCAGCAAAATGTCAGCATTGCTTTCTGTCTTATAAATTGTTTCCTTATTAAAAGGGCACAAAGGGACCAAGCTATGACACATTATCTGCAGATGCCATCTTCCAGTGGACTGAAGGAATTTTTGAATTCCCTGTTT
The DNA here is from genome assembly GCA_013398175.1 of Climacteris rufus. NCBI lineage: Eukaryota > Metazoa > Chordata > Aves > Passeriformes > Climacteridae > Climacteris > Climacteris rufus. The sequence goes on along the minus strand of VZRZ01002792.1, from coordinate 3,514,811 downwards.
TCTGCTTGACCATGCCTGAGCCCGGCAAAGAAATCCTCAAACCATCCCTCAGCACCCACCTTCAGACCAGTTGCAGTCAGAAGAGCTGTATGAACTTAGAGAAGTTTAAATTGTGTAGCTTACCTACATCCTACAAGACAATGCCTGCTCATTGCTGTACACTATGAATGTCAAATTAAAATACTTAGTTTCATGAATTTTAAGCCACTGTAGATTATTACTAGTCTGAATATACCTTTGAAAAGAAAAAGGGTGGAGGCAGGGATCATTTGTCCAATCTATTAGCAAGTTTCTGCAGTTATTTTAATAATATATTCAAAAAGTACTTACACAATTTGAATCAAATATTTTCTGAACATCAATCTAGCAGTCAAGCATATGTGTTTTCATGGAAATAAAAAACCACAAAACAACAACAAACAAAAAAATAACACCCCCCACACAACAGCCTGAACAACATGGCTTGCCTGGGACCATGAAAAAGAGTAATTAGACCAAACAGCATGAAAGAGAAATCTACTTCTAGAGATAGATTTTTATTATATTGCAAATAGAATACTGTGTCCAAAACAGTATGTATAACACAGATACAATAAACTGAAAGCAGACTTCAGAGGGGCTTACAGAAAAGTAAGAAATGAGTAGCAAGCAGCTTCTGAACTATTTCAGTATCTGAAATACATTCTAGTTAGTATGACACAGTAAATAATTTCAGGTAAAAGGGAAACAAAACTGTGTTTCATCTCAGTGTCTCCATAGACAAGGAAAAGCAGTTCCATTTCAATTCACCTATTTCCTCTTAAAAAAAAATAAAATTGCTATATGAAGCCAGTCACCACATATTTGCATTCTAACAATGTCTATCATCAAATATGGGCTACCAGAACCAGCCCTGCCTTTTCTTACATAAATCCAGTCAAAGATTTAGTTTCACAGAATGGGACCTGTAAAGAGCCTAAACAGTGTCAAACATTGATAGATGTTCATTGGTTTGAGGGTGGTTTTTTAGTTTGGGTTGGGTTTGGGGTTTTTTGGGGTTTTTGTATCCATCCATCAGCAGCTGTTACAATTGCTCTGTATCTACCAGTTTGTCACAGTGATGTTTGCTAGGATGCAGATACCAACTGCTGCAAATGTGATCAGGCTGAGAATTTTACAGCTCTCTTATGGGGAGATGATGACTGAAGTCAGGCACAACCTGCCAGTTACGACTGTTCCTAAGCTGGCTCATTTTTGCTAACTGGTGACGTTGCAGGAGACAATTTCCAGTGTAACTGCATACTCACAACACCATCTATTACATGCTGTTGCATCTTCACTGTTTCACACATAGCCATAGGGACTGGTTGCTACAAGCAGCACCCAATATCCTATGGAATCACTTGGTAAACAAGGATGCTGTTTTAGAGCTGCCTGGCACTGCAGCTTTTTATCTGGGGCATGTATTTCTGTACCTCCCAAATTTTTAACACTTAATGTTCCCAAGTAAATCTTTGAGGTATGGAAAAGGTACCAATAAAGGAAAAATGTTTAAACTAAAACTAGTTTAATTTTAAAACAAACCTTCCTGATATCCAAATCCCATTGACTGCAAACTTAGTTAAGAGGCTCGCATTTTTACAAAGTGAGTCACAGAATGCAGATGGGGCATTTCAATTTGGGTGTGCCCAGGTCCGTGCACAACAGGACAGAGTCAGTGACACCACAAAACCTTAGAAACAGAGAACAACAGGAACAAAATTGTACAAGAAAAGCTGAAGCAAGAGAGCAAGAAGCAGTGGACAAGGCAAATCTAGAGACTGTGCAGGGGTCAGGACACTCATGGAACAGCTCCATACCAGCAAACCAGGCAGCAGCAGCTCCTGCCATAATGCAGTGCTGAGTTTTCCTGGCAGGTGACACCTGATGGTGCTGCTCTGTGTCAGAATCTGACTTTATATTTAAGTATCCATTGGAGAAAGCACTAAGCAACATTCCAGGTCCTTGGTTAAGGAATTCTCCACAATCATCAGGACTTTATAGAACTAGAAATATAAAAGAGAGATTATAGAGGCAACACTGCAAACCAGGTAAAGTTAAATATATGTTCAATTTAACATACAGGAAGAGTAGATCTTAAGGGGGAGGGGGAAAGTACAAGCGATATTTTATAGTTCTTACAATGAAAGAAACTTTTTTGGATGGTTGGTATGAAACTAATTATATTAATTTTTATAACAGTGAATAAAGTTTCCATGAGAAAGAAAGACTGAATGAAGCAACCTGAACCTTTACATATATAAGAAGCAAACTTTTTGAATAGAGGACTAAAAAACCATCAATAAAGCATTATGTAACAGCAGTAAGTGAGATGTTAAGATATCAAAATAAATAAAGAACAAATGAAATAATGCTTCATTTCTTGATACATCCTTGATAAAGACAGGGTCACATGAAAGATAAACTGGAAATTCTCCTGGATGAGAAATAAACACATATATAACTGATATTATTGGTGGTGGTGGTTACTGGAATTGAAGTCCCTGGTTATAATCCATTAAATTAGGAAGCAGATGGAAATTCATCACTTGTGTCAGAGGGCCAAGAACCACAGTCTTAGTTGTAAGTGTATATTTCATGCATTAAGAAGCCCAGAAATGTTCATCCCTGAATAGCCCTTCAGAACAGTTTCTGTGACACCCATCTGGAAGGCATGGGCTCAGCAGCACGTCAGGAGAGCTTCCTTATGGAAGACTGGCCAACAACCTTATGAAGCCAGAGTAATAAAATGCTATTATGATTTCAAAACACAGAAAACACGGCAACTGGTCGTATTCTGGATTTGGTTGCTCTTTAAGTACTAACCATCCTGACCAATTTCTTTCAACATGAACAAAGAGGTAGCACTCCCCATCTCCAGTGCTTATAAAGGGTCTCTCTCCCTCAAAAGTAGAAATCCCTTGGCTCTTTCCCTCAAAATAAGGAATCTAATGGCTGGCAAAAAAAAAAAAATAGAAAAATTGAAAAATCAAAGGTTTCTAAAGGCCAGAATATTAAAAGTTCTAAATTTATGGTAGTATTAGAAAGAGACAACTTCATTCCAGTGATCAGGTGAAGGTAGAAATTAGATTAATAAAAAAGTGAAGGGGATAGTAAGTAATATAAATTAAAAGTTATGAGGCATGGAAAATTGATCAGATAAAGTAGAAATAGTGTCCTTAGCCTAGCAAATCTTAAGATATTTAAGCATATTCTTAATTTTCAAGTTTGATTTTAGGATTAGTGGTACAAAGATCTTTTAATAAGCTCTATTCTTCATGTTTCAATAAGAAATATAATCACCTTAATCCACTCTGTCTCAATTTGATTTTAGGATCCTCTCCCTAAAAGTTAGACTGCTAAGATTAAGTCAATTATGTAATTTTTAATTCATGATAAATTTTGGAGATTTTTTTTCATTAAAATTAGAAACACTGTATAAAGGAGAAAAAAATAGCCACAGTATAAATAAAATACCAAATTATATAATTCATAATAATTAGTAGAGATACAATAAATAAAAAGTAAAAATAGTAATGCTTTGTATGAAAAAAAAAAGACACAAACAAAACAAACAAAAAAAACCCCAAGGAGTAGTAAAGGAAAAGAGTCAGAGGGAATCTCCCATCTGCTAGTGTTAATTTTCTAATAAATCATGGAAAACTGGAGTAACTCCAGAAGATTGGAAGAGAGGAAATGTTGTGTGTGTACTAAAAAGGCCAAAAGGGATGAATCAGGTAACCACAGGCCAGATGCCCAACTTCAGTTCTTGGCAACATAAAAGAAAGCTACTGCAACAGTCTGACAAATTAAAATACAGAAAAATACTTAAATCCCAGCTAAAGGATTTTAGAGACTATTGGTCTGGACTAAAGGCTTGATTTTATTCTTTCAGAAGATTACAAACTTTGTTGATGAAGGTAATCATCTACATGTAATAAACTTAATTTTTGCCAGGCATCAAAAATGAGCACAATTCAGTACTGTACTGCATCCATGCAGAAAAAGGTAGCTAATTGCTCTGGAGGGTTAGCCCTGAAATTTCTGAGATTTTCTACTTTAAAAGAATGAGTGATATAGTTACAGCTGAGCTGAGATCAGTGCAGCCCTGCAGATATCTGTCTGGCTGTCTATGCTTAAAGTCTGGCTGTACAACTGGTGAGGAAAGTTGTAAGAAATATGACAGAAGTTTGCTTCAGATGCATTTTTCACACAAAGAGTAATAGTTTAAAAAATTGTGTAGAAAATTATTTGATCAGAATATTTCTGATTCAGATGTTTGCTCTGAATATTTTTGACCACCTTGAAACAGGAAGAGGAGGCTTCTGTGGGCACCACTGAAAACTCCAAAAGGGGAGTTCTGCATCCAGCTTCAATACATGCATTACAAAACTGCTCCTGTTCAGGGCAAAATAGAGCAAACAATTTCCAGGGTAGACAAACCAAATATCTATCCAGGTGCTGGTCTTGAAACTGACTGGGAGGTAGTTGGCTGGTTGTATTTAGGTATTCTCTTAAAATGAGAGAGGCATCAAGAGCTCCTTACCAGATCAAGGAGTAATGGAAACCAATGGCTAAAAGCTACAGTCAGATAAACATTAGCTGGAAATAAGACACAGTTTTCAGGGAGATGGTTCACAGCATAGGAATAATAGGAGCATAGGATAATTCAGGCTGGAAGAGATCTCAGTGGTCATTTAGCCCAATCTACTGCTAAAAACTGGATGAGCTCTTGTTGCCCTGACTTCTGCAGTTTTGGATGTTATCATTCTTTTGTAACTAGTTTCTCACACACTTCTCTGTAAACACAGCCATGTTATTGTAACGGTATCTTTTTGTTTACATTCCTTTCTCCTGGGCACAGAAGTTTGATGGACATTTCCTCTGACCAGTGTGATTGAGGAACGACAGGCTGTTCCCCTCCAATGGACAGTGATTTCTAAAATGCATATAAAATAAACTGGGCGGGTCTTGCCCAGCAGTTGCTTCTTGCTCTCCTAACAGGTGTCTGTCTCCTTCTTTAGTGTCATTACTGCGACAAGCTCTGATCACTCAGGGTTTTATCCAGTCTGGTCTTGAAAATGTACAAAGGTGAAGACTGCAAAAGCTCCTTGGTAATCTGTTCTATTGCTATTCACTGCTATCAGGGCTGACCATAAAGATATACTTTATCTATACATTATTTTCTGAATTGAAAAAATGTCTACAATTCTGAGAAGAATATTGGAGTATTCAAGAATACAAATGAAGTGCTACTAAGAAAGTAGAAAAAGAAAAAAAATTAAAATATCTTTAAATGGCACAGCAATTTACTTTAAACCCATTCTGTCCTCCTAATACAATCATATAAGCATACAAGAGTAATCTGGGCCATTAGCTCTTTGCAAAGTGACAAACTCTTCATCAAGACCAGGTATTTCTGTAGGCAGTGATGGTCAAATAACATCAGACACTAAAGGCAACACCAAAGCACAGGGGAACTACATTATCAACCATGACTTTCTAAAGATTTTCTTGAGACAATGATTTTTGCTTTAAGCTATACAATTCGCCTTTTTCAAAAGGAATTGAAGCAATTTGACATAAGGAGGCCTTAGTCACCAATGAATTTTGGGTTGAAAACACCAATGTGTTCCTACATTGTTGAAAAAAAATGTAGGCAAAGCACAAGCAAGGTATTGAATGCATCACTCTTCATCAAGTCATCAATGGGAGCAGGACAGGCTATTAAATAATTCTAACATCAACTCTTAAGACATAAAAAAGGGAAAGAATATATGCAGTTCAAAGGATGCAAACTCCTTCTATTCCTCTGACAGTAAAATAAAAGACTATGTTTTGCAACAGATCTGTGTAAGAAACTATTTATTGTTTCACGATGGGGTACTGGGATTGGTGTGGGGTTTTTATGTTCCTTCCTTTCAGAAGGATGTCCCATAGAAATTTTCAGGGGAAAAAAAAAAAGAAAAAGAAAAACCAAGACATATCCCCAAAACACTACAGTTTCTACAAAGATGAAATTTGCAATACATTACTCATTCCAGTCAAACTTTCAAGGCATTGCAGATGTACTGCTTTGTGTGGCTTACTTCAAGATGAAAGAATCTTAAATTGTGAATCATTTAGTGCTACTTACTTTGTGCAACCTATGAGATGTCTGGCACTTGAAACTGCCCACGACTTTAATAATCAATTAGAGGATGCAGCCAATCACATTTCCCCCCATGACAGTTTCCAAGGTAACCAACAAAGATACCGACACGGGCTGCATGCAGTGCGAAAATGCACAAAAACACTGCTACGTTGCCACTTTTTTCAATACTTTGGATTGTATATTATGAAATGCTAACCCCCCCTAAATTAGCATCGACAAAACCAGTAGCAAAAAAGCCAAAGCAGAATTAAAAGACAGTGAGGAAGAACTTCTGTCTGCAGTGATTCAGAAGGGCTACAGAGATTTCTTGAAGCTCTGCTTCCCACCAGCTACAGTATGGACCCCTCCCTTCCCTGCTCAGCCACAGAAAATGAGAGCTGCAGCTCATTAACAAAATTAGAACACTTCTGTTTTGTCCCTATAAATACTTTAATTTATATTTGTTTGTGAACTGCCTTCATCATAAGACAGTATGACACACTGCTTTTTTACATAGATTTATGCTAGAACTTTTACTTCTCAGCCCCCAAGAAAACCTCTCCAGATGAGAATGATCAATAGTACTTCTGTATAAAGGAGTCATCAAACTACTCCTTAGAAAAGCTTTCTGCCACTTCTTTTCTCATCCCATCCTGGGATTCAAAGCAGAATATGCAAGGGAAAAAATGTTAGGATTTTTGTTTGGTTCCCCTTCATGCTTACACCAGAATTTCAGGTCCCATTTTATTTTAATTAACATATCTCAGAAAATCATGATCTTGGCAAAATGAATCTCAGAGCCAAACTGAGCTTCTGTTACTTAAAGGCTTAAAACTGGTATTTAGCAACACATTGCTTCTGTGACAATTTGACCATTGTACATACATATATTGGGACCTTTTTCAGTGGTTATTATTGAGAAAAAATAACTTATACCTGATAATGGGCTCTGGTACATTACTGTTTTCCTGACAAGCACCTTGACACAGCTTCTCTAATTCTGAAGCTTTCCTGATCAGACATTGTCAGCCACATTTCTCAGTACAAAGCCACATAGTGGAGAGACATCTCTTTCCCCAGAATCTAATATGATCCTGAGCACCAAAAGGTGCTTTGCCTTATCAAAAAAAATAAAACCCAAAAAACAAACCTACCAGCCCCACACCCAAAACCAACAAAAAAACCAAACCAGAAGCCCCAAGCCAATACACACACAACCAACCAACAGACTTCAGTCACTGGAACTATTTCTCTCTGCTCCCTGGTTATCATGAAGACAAGTCCTTCATGAAGCCATTCAATTGTCTTTTATTTTATAAAGTGAAGAATGACACAATCTGTTTGATGATGTTTGTGGAACTGACTCTTCAAGCTCACAGACTGGTCTGAGTAGTTTAAAATGTATTACAGACTGAAATTATTTTACTAATTTTAGCCTAACTGGTTAGCTTATGAAATTTAAAAACTGTGCCGTAATTGCTAAATATTTTAAAATGCAATAATACTTTTCAATTACTGAAAAATTTAACGCTAGCATTCTCTGAGATAACTAAATATATGAGCATTAGAGTAGATCTGAAGTTGGCAATCAAGTCTTAATTTTAATTACATGTACTTCTTATTAAATCTTGCTGTAAGATAAAATGGTTTCAGAACATAACCCTAATTCATTTATATTCTACAACCCTTGTGAAAAAAGAGGCACAGTGAAATCAACTTTCTACATTGTTTAATAAACAGCTTTGTAAATAAAATGAAGACCAAAGTTTGAAAGCAAGGTGTAAGCAATGAGACTGCAATAATAACTGTCTGCACATGCAGACAGGATAACTACATGCTTAGCCATCTGTCTGCAGAAATATCAGCTTTTATTCTTTGACTCTGAAAATAGAGTTTTAAAATTGTACCCTGAAACTTCATAGAATACAATAAAAAGTAAGATTTATTTTTATAGACCTCACACTATATAGTAGTAAACAATAACAGCATTTCTTGGAAATATAAAGATGCAATGCTTCTAGCTTGCCCATTTGCTTTATATTTCCCCATCTATTCTGACTGCATTGGGCAGGAGAAAGAATGTGTTTATTAAGAATTTGTATGAGAACAGATTGACCCAAATGTCTGTTACCAAAATAGATTATATTAGCTAGAATGGAGTGTGTTTCTTCCATGCAATCAGCAACAGCCTTATGAAAATGTCAACTCTTATATATACATTCTGATGCAGGATAAGTCAAATTCTTTTTCAGCTCTGAAAAATAAATACATTAGAAATACTTTGCCTTGTACTATGAGCACAGAATATAACTCTCCTATAAATACTGTTCTTGCAATCCATTTCTTTCTATGCTGAGTTTTATTTGTCACTCTTGGTAGACTTCCCAAATAAGCTAATCAGTTTCAGACAGTCCTTTAAAGTCCTTAGTAATTAAGAGTAGCAGATAAACATTTGTCATGATCAATAGTGACCTCTGGTAGACCAGTCTAGAGCTGTCTGGTCAAATCATCACTGAGCATAAAAGTACAGCACCTCATTATTGAAGATTTAGGATAATGTATAGTTGCACTGGAGATTGCAAAGGATAAGACAAGTCTCCTGTCCTGAAAACCATTGCAGTGCTTCCATGTCATCCTGCACAGCAGAAGGAATGCAGGAACCCCTGTGTGCCAGACACCAGAACGTTTAAGAGCATGAAGACATTAAACCTGCAATGTGTTGTAACCTGCCCTAACAGAGATGGCCCAGCTTGCTGTATTCCACCTTTTTTCTTAACCATTTCTCATCTAGGTTTCCATTTAAATGCATCTCTGTAAGGACACATAGGGGAGAGAAAGGCCTATTTTAGTCTCAGTAAATTACAGCTATTTTGCTTTTATCCAGAGTTTTCTAATAATTAGCTAACATAAGACCTGCAAGATCTGGGTTAGATAAAAAGTTGCTGTACAGTTGAGCATCAATTTATCAATAATGATCTCCAGAATGTTTCATAGTGCTACATACTAATTTGGTAAACTAGTAAATGGTCAGTCAATTTATGTTAAAAAAAAATACAGCAGAGGAAGAAATGAAACAAATAAAACAAGAACCTCTTTTGGGCCTAAGCATCCAAGAGCAGCTGACAAGAGTTAGTAAGGTCACTCACTATCACTATATATCATCCATAGACTATTTCTCTCAGTAGACCCTCCTCCACACTTTTTTTGTAATTGGTAAACCATTTACAACTCTATGTGCAAGTGATCAATATATTATTATTTCTTCTAATAAAATATTTTGCAAGTCATGACTGTTTAATCACCTTCTGGTTTATATATGTGTGTGCAGAAGAAATGCTACTGGCTCACTTATAACCTACTAAGTGCTGTTGCTTTATGCATTCACCCTTTGCACCTTTCAGCTAATTCAACTACATCACTGATGTTACCTTTCATTTCTTTCATTTCCTGAATAGATTATCTCAAAACCTACTGAGACACATCCAAGTATTTACCGGGTGTAGTCACCTGCTGTCAAATTTATGTGCTACCTTTTCATTAATAATCTTGCAAACAGGATTTCCTCACTGGAATGCAAGTACCAACAGCCCGAGATAATGTTCTGTGTTTTATATGAAATTATACCTTTAAACATCCTCAATGATTAATAATAAAGAAAACTCCTTAGCCTGAAAGCTCAACATTAAAGCATTAATGTTAAGACTAAGTTTTTAGAGTTTATATGAATTGATTTACTATAATAACAACTGCAAAAAAATGAATAAGTAGTATTTGCCCAAGACCATACCAGCACTCCCACTAATTTTATCTGTCAGTCATATCTACCTTTTTAAGAGTGAAGATTTGTACTTCTTATGAAGCCAGGCATATATTGCACACAGATTTAACATTATGTGATGCAACTGGAACCCTGTTACACGCATTCCGTTTAATAATATCAAGAAAAACAAATGGTAACATGAATTGAGATAAGAAAAGAAAAACACTGTCCATACTCCCCTTCTGTGTGGCATGTCACTGTAACAGATGACTGTATATGAAGATATGCTTCCCATTGTGTTGGTTATATGAGTCATCTGTTAAATAAAGCTATAAAATTATTTGAATACTTGGTTTGGAATAAAAACATTGCAGTGGAGGCTTTACTCATCCCTAGTCCATACTACCATGTGAGCTTAAAAAAGTAGAAAAGCTTAATATATATTAAAAAAAAAAAAAAAAAGCAAACACCAAACACGAATTTATGTGTTCCATTCTGTAGGGGTTTGTTACTTAGCAAATTCTGTTCCTACAAGGAAACAGCTCTACTTACTTTGATTTGCAATTATTTAATATTAGAAAATATTAGAATTGGTATCCAGCCAGGAACATTTAATAGTTTAATTTCTGAAAGAGAGAAAAAAAGAAATGAGAAAAAGGAAAGCTGATGAAAGTACTGCAGTTGTGGCTACATTTCTTAGAAAATTAATTATGTTAGTGAAAAGAAATATGCACAAATGTGTCTAACAGGCCACACTGGCTAAATGTCACAAATTATTTTAATATTCCCATTGAACAACAGTCTCCAAGGTTGAAATTCTTATTAATTTGAGGACTAGCCTTAAAAACATGATTTCCTTCCAGTAGCAGAAAACAGAAGTTTGCCTATAGCTTCAACAGATTTTCAACTGCCTTTGGGCCAGATATTTAAAGTGCCTAAAGATGTACAAGATACATATGGGATTTATAGAAGTGACTAAGTGAAATTCAGTGGGAAGTAGATACTGCTGTCTAAATTGCCTTTAAATAATTCTGTTAAACATCTGACTGTATCGTCAAAGCACCTAAATAGATCTTTCTTTAGTAAATGCTTCCCTTTGGCTCCAGTATTGCTGGACAACATACTCGGTTGTCATAGATATTTTCTTTTTTGTTTAACAATCACACCAACTTTGAGACGTTAAAAAGCAATGAGTTATTTGGAAATCTTATTTGAAGTAACTAAAAAGTACAGAGCATCTTGCAACCTGAAAGTCATACTCCGTTGAAGTGTCTTAAATTCAAAGCTAGAATGGTGTCAAATTTTTCTACATAGCCCTCATTGTCCAAAATTAAGTCTTTATTTAGTTTCACTGCTTTCAAAATAAAATGTCTTTTCCAATGACTTGATTACATTCATTTCATCATCACTTTCTTGTGATCATGTTATAGCAAATCATGTCCCTGGAGGGGAAGAAAACATAAGAAGAAAGGAAGAGGTGACAGTATCATAACACACATTTGAGACACCAATTTACTTCTGGATTTCTTAATTCAGATTCAATTGACAAACTAACAAGAAAGTTCTTTTGTTATCATTGGACTTGGGCGTTTTGAGAGAAAAATATGTACTAATGGATCTTTCTCATCAGGCTCTGCCCTGGGAGCTGATGGGACCCATGACAAGAGAATGACTTCTGCACCCCTCTCCCCCTCCCTGCTGCAAGGATCATATACCCATTCCTCCCTTCTGTATTTCCCACTGGAAAGTCTCATTCAGATCACAAAATGATCCTTAAAATAGGAAAAAAGTAAGGGCACATGGTCCTATCAGACATATTTGATGCGACAGAAGAAACTATTTTCCTACTGTACCTTCCACCTGCATGACTGAGCTCAGACCAATTAATGGAACTTTCTGTCTCCAGCCATGGAAATCGTGAGAGCAAAAGCTGGGACAAAACCTGCTAAACAGCATCTGCCTGTACATGGTCACTCAGAGTCAACACTTCAGACTCAAATGGAGTAAAGAAAGTAATGAAGTGTGTCACCCAGAAGGACTTGAAAGATAGGTGAAATAGACACTTAGCAACGAGTTGCAATTAACAAGATTACTAATTTCTAAAGTCAGCTGTCTAAGTCTTGATGAAAGAGATCATATTTGCAATTGCGAGATGAAGTTAAAAGAAAAAGGCAGCAGAAAACTTTAGACACCTCAGTACAGTGGATTTTTAAATGCCTTTTTTCAAAAACTTTTTCAAAAGAAGGAAGCTCATTAAATGCATACCCTTTGGGTACTCTACTTATCATGTATGGCTTTCCCCTCCAAGGGTTTTCTTACTCTCCCTTGGATGAAGGGAGGGAAGCAATTTCTAATGTTCTCTGAAACTCCAGAAGAAAGTGTTAACTATTCAAAGTTAGGCTTTTCAGGTGAATGTGTAGGATAGAACCTTTCTCTTTCCACTCACCTTTCTCAATAGGTACTTCTGGCACCAGGAATGAAATTTCTTCTTCCAAATAAGTTGCTACCCATCATCTGACAGTTCTAAAGAAATATTTACAAGTTTTGCCCACAGCCACAAAGTGGCAATTCTACTACAGCTTATAAACCCAAATGGGATGAAGTTTTGCTGTTATTGGTGAACCTTTGTTCTCAAATTTTCCCATGATCCAGAAAAAGATATATGCTGTAAAAAATGGAGTAATGAGAGTGTTTAGAAAAAATGTTAAAACAACATACTGTGCTCCAGAGCACTGGAAAGGTCTCCACATATTCACATCCCATGACCCTATCTACTGATACAAGCAGTCATTATTTACCTCAAATAGTTTTGTGATGATATAATTGCAGCCAGAATTTAATAAATCTCTGCATAATGCTCATCTTGAGTGCATTAATGACCTTCATTAGTCACATGACACCTTTAGCAATTTACAAAGCTGTTCCATTATGGTCATGCCGGGGAGAAAAGTGACTGTTGGAACTGGACACTTTTGACCTACCACAAACTGGGGAAGGAAAGCATGGCAATGCATCAACAATTCAGTTGATTGGTACAAGAATTGGAATTGTAGTTCTGGAACTCTGGAAATTTACTTTTTTTTTTTTTCAACATTCAAAGTCATAAATATAATGGCCAGAAAACTATGTGCACAAAATATCTGTAATTTAACCTTTTTACATTACAAAAAAGTAAGAAAAGAGACCAGTAGGGGAAGCCTTACCTCATTTTTGCTAAGCATCTGATTTGGAGGTTTTGTAATGAACAGGAGAATCAAATTGAAACCTTGAGCAAAAGATTACAGAGTTGAGAATTCCAATTTTATTACTGTAGGGGTAGTTTTTCCTTGAGTTATGTTTTAACTTTTGGTTTGGACATTTCAAAGCAGAAGACAATTTTGTTAATTCTGATGATTATTTTATTGAGCTCCAAAACAAAAGCAATGCTAACATCCAATGCTTGCTCCCTTATCCTAGTTTGTTCCCTCATAGTGGGATAGTCACTGTCTTGGAAATGAGAGAGAGGGAGATTTGTGAGGAGAATTTGCTTATGTTGCAAAGGCTCCTGAATTCTAAGCCTTCTCACATAATGGAGGTCTTCTTTAAATAACGAGAAGTTAATCTGAATTATTGAGTCTCCTTCTGCCCCATTAACACAGTTTTACAATTTAAAAATCTTTCTCATTTCCCTCAAGAATAAAATTTCAGTACCTAAACTGTATTTTCTGACAATACTGACACATTTATCACTTGCAAGAACTAAGAAAAGACCGTAAGTTTGATGTACTGAAGTTGAAAAAAAAAATCAGTTAACATTAATATACACAAGTATGTTCATTTGTATTGAACATAACACATATGAGTGAGCTGAAAGAAGTAACTGTCCTTATAGGGAATGAAGTAAATGGTACAGGTGTAACTGTGCTCAAAAACATGAAAGACATAGAAAAAAAGGCCAAATATTTTTCTTTTAGACCACCTGTGATCTTCTTTTTAGTTTTAATCATAGTTTTATGCCCTATCAAAACTATTCCAAAATATCTGATTTTCTTCCTCAGCTATCTCTTATTCAAGAAATATCAAGAAATACCTCTTCTTATTCAAGAAATAATCATCCAAATAACTGAAAAGATTAGGGGAAAACAAGCATACATTACTCTCCTCACCCCAATTCTTTTGGTAGAGTTGTGCTGAAAAAGACAAGGTGGCTCCTAAAAGGGCTCCACAGACTGCAAGTTAAGTCACAGTCAGACATATCTCTAGTGTAGATCAGCTAATGATTTTACTGAACTGCACTTAAACTTAATGTTTCATTAAACTGGATGATTTATTTGTGCTATGATTCTTGAAAAAATTTAAAGACTAATTTCTTATTGGAAAAAATAGTTATAATGGAAAATTGATAGTAACATTTTGTAGAAGGCAAAATATTAGAAAAGCTTACTAAAAACATTTTTTTAGATTATTAAAACATTGCTAGCAAGGTAATCACAAAATTGAGGCTTCACTTGCTGCATGAAACAACAAGATTTTAGGAATTATGCAAAGACAGATTCAGATTTAGCTGGGGCAACTTTTGCAGAGAGGGAGAAAATTACTACAGTTGCCTGTAGTACACACATATAAATGAAGACAATCTGCATTTCAGTTGGTTATATAACATCCAACTTACTTGATTGCTAAAATAAACTGAAAAACTCAGCACAACCAATATAATTTTCTTCATATCTTAAACATCTTTATATCATTGTTACTGACTTTGGATCAAAATTAACAAATTTTTATATAATGAAAGCACATCAAAACTTGACTTTGATCATAGTTCAGCACAGATAGAAGAAAGCACATAAATAGTAGCCTGATCATCATCTTGAAATAAGCAGCAAATTTTTCAGACTGCTGTTATTGAAAAACAAAAATCAGGATCAGGCCTCCTAATGAGCAAAAGTTATGTAACCCTGTTCAGATAAAAGTAAAAATAAGCTGGGAAGCTCCAGCAAGAGTTGAGTAGGTGACTGGCTGGATTCACATGCAGCTGAACAAAACTCTGTGTATATAGTTTTTTCTCAGATAAAATATTTTACTAAAATATGGCACAGAGTAAAAGCTGGATACAAATATCTTGAATGCCTCTCTACACTTAGTCCAACTGGGATTCTGGTGAGCCATAAAAAAGCAAAGTTCAAGACAAGCAGATGCTCTGCCAGGAATTTCTAGTGGGTCTAGAACAGGTGATCACCAATAATCACAGAGAAAAGTCATGTAAATCTCAACCAATGAGCTAAAGATGCCAAACCACACTTTCTTCTGTACTTACAAAATAGGAATTCAGCACATTGTGGATAAAGAAAAAAAAGAAGACAACCAAACTTTGCAAATGAAAATATATAGTGGACATAAAAAGTAAAGTATTTTCATAAAGGTATGGAAAACAATAAATATTTTATTAAGACAATTTTTAAGCACTAATGCCTCTAATCTAGGGAGTGTATCAGTGAAATTAACCACAGTATTTGCAACTGTAGTCATAACCTAACTGTTAAATTTTAAGGATTCCTATTGCAATAAACGAAATATTTTTGCAAAAGATTTGACAAGTGCACATTATTACTAATACAATTAATTAATGCTACGACCCAAAATCAAATTAATAAAAAACAATGCTGTCCTAATTGTTACAATCAATAATTTCATTTTGAGTGTTACTCTTCCAAAACATTGTGCCTATACACGGCAGGGCAAAGGAAGCTGAAAATAGGATTTTTCCAATAACTTGAATTTAAAAAATACTGTTTTCATGCAAATTATCTTAATTGGCTATAGCAGACACTTGATGTGGTGCATAACACGCAAGCTTAGCTGGGTGCTAAGGCAGTCTCAAGGGCTGGGCAGCCACCCGTCAGCACAGCCATCGTGCAGTGCAGCCTCCAGCAGATGGAGACAGGAAAACAAACGAGATGGATGCAGCAATCAGCTGCTGGTCAACTTCTGAGAAGTGGCATTGTGCTGTTAGGGATCTGTATTGTCAGAGCCATAGAAAAACCCAGCTGGATTCGTGTTTCCTTTTGTTACTGTTGCTTCCAAGAATACTTTCTCCCCCTCAGGTACTCTGAGTACACTCAATAGGAATGCTTTTGAAACTGCACTGTGATAGAGCACTGTGGCCTAAAGGAGGCTCGTTTCTGCCTGTCATTATTATACCCATTCCTCTCCTTTCCCATTATCCTCCGTAATTCCACACTCTCTGCTATGGTCTGTGACACAGACTATTATTATTTCCTGTTGTTCACAGTGTCAAATGCTGATTGTGTACTTGTGTTCTTTCTGGTGTTTCAGCTGCCTCATGCAGACTGGCTGCATCCCTGTGTGCAAGGTAGATCAGAGGGGGTGGGGAGGAACCACAGAGTAATCTGAGTTGGAAGGGATGCAGAAGGATCATCAAATCCAAGTCTGAAGAAAATGGCCTGTATGGGGATCAAACCCACCACCTCAGCATTACCAGCTCTGTGCTCTGACCGACTGGAAGGTTCAGTTTCACACACAAGAGCTTCACTGGTGAAAGGACTAACTTTCGGTGCATTACAGAAAAACTAAACCCAAATCACACCCTTCTTCCCATATCTAGATATGTTTTTGTTATATATGGAAAATATTTGGATTTTTTTCTCTTGCTTTCTGGTAAGAAGTATTAATGCACTAATGTAACACATGAAGAAAACAGAACAGATATACACTGCAATAACAGAAATTCCAGCTTAATAAACAGCAATAAAACTTGATGGGAAGATTGGTCAAACATCGGAACAGATTAACCAAAAAGGTTGTGAAAGTGCATTTTTGGAAACACTCAAAACTGAGGTGGATTTGAGCTTAAGCAAATTGATTTGACATCAAAGCTGGATCCAACCTTTGAGCACGGGGCTAGAACAGATACCTCCAGCAGTTCCTTCTATCTTAAATTATTTTATTAAAGCATATTGTTCTTTTTCTTATCCCAGATATACCAAAAGAAAAGATAAAAATATAATTATACTAGTACAAGTAAAAAGCTAAGCAATTACATATTTTTATATTTCTTTTAGGACATAATAGAAAATACTCAGAACAGTATTTTATTAGAGTAGAAGTGTTAGTAAAACGAGTATTTTTATCTGTTGATGAAAATCTACTTGTCAGACAATGACAACCGGGATTATTTGGTAGTCTTTGGTTACTGAAGCTGACAGACATTCAACAATACTCCCACAGAAAGAATTTTTGACTGAAATTCAGCTGTTAAATCTGCCATTGATTTAAAAAATACATTATTGAGGAAAGCTGAAAATTCCCATGAGGTATTTAATTAATAGTTTTCAAAGCTTCAGTAGACAACGTTTCCATGCCAATGAAGGCTGTCATGCAGAAGCCCCCATGAGCCAACTGTACCAAGCACTGTAGAAACTAAGATTATGTAGCTTGCAGAAGTCTGTTGATAATCTAAATCAGAAAGGCAGACACATAAGAGAAAAGAAGGACAAGGAAGGCAGTATCATAGTTACCTTTGTTTAAGAAAAGACAAAGGGTTTTTTGCAATGGATTTTGACATTTGGATTTATGAAAGATAACAAAATCCAGAAACACAGACATCCGCTGGAAAACTTCCACTTCTTCCAAGAGAATTTTCCTGCTCTGTGGTTAAAGGGAGCCCAGATGATAAGACATGGCAAGTGCCATGAGCTGCTACTGTAAGGACAGAAGCCTTTTATCCTCTATTTAGGGGATAATGTGCCTGCTGATGACCTGGGTCAGAAAAGCTCCCAAAGCCTACAGACATTCCTCAGAGGAAGAAGTCCCAGGTTCTCTGCAGCTGAGATAGAACTTGAGAGTTCTCTCAGATTATTTATTTTAATAAAAAATATTAATAAGAAATTTTCTGATCATTGGAACTTTTCCATCTGGCTATTGCTACAAATTGTCCTTCATCACTAGTGTGTATTTTTATAGAAAGTTGTACATGAAAACAAATTTTATTACGACCTGGGAATTTAACAGACTCCCATCTTCTTGTCAGATGTAGTTTCCTTATGAGGTAAGATTTATATTTACTAGTTCTTTCCCATGAATCAATATTCTTCTATTTATGTGAACTTAAATACAAGTTCTTTTAAGTTCATGCTCAATAATATTAAAATTAGAATACTACATGCAAATAAGGACACCACTAATAACTTCAGATTTGGGGGCAGATAAGCTAAACCAGAAATAGCTGAGGCTTCAATGGCATAAAATGATGAGTCTGCAGAGAGACATTACATTTCCTGGTACACAAAAGTGGATGGAACTCACTGGACACAAAAGTGACAAAAGTCAATCTAAAATTACTGCTGCAGCATTTTTCAGGCACTACTTTTAAAGCAAATGCTACCTGGGGAAAAGTTTAGAGTTTGGTGATGGGCACTTCTATTCACATAAACTTAGGTTAAAAATTACACTAGAAATAAGCCCAGTAATACCATGTACAGGTAGTGGAGCTGCAGTCTCTGACAAAAATGTATTGGGCAGGAGCCGTTTTTTATCCAGGCCAGCTCTCATACCTGTCCTAGAGCAAACATAATATTACCACCTCATCAGTTCAGAAATTATACACAACAGTTTTCATCCACTGATCATCAGTTTCACCCACAGATCTCAAGGCATTTCAAACAGAACCAAAACCTTTCTCCCCATACACTCAAGCACTCGGACTTTAGAAAGCTGAATTGATGTTAAGAACTTAAGGCCACTGTGACCCAACACACTGATTAAACTGACATATAATACAGCATCTGTATCTTATTATCTACAACTGTAGGATTTGCATAGGGAATTCATGTTTAAGATTCAATTAGAAATACCAGTACTGTCAGGAAGAAAGGATTGACATGTCAAAATTAAAATAATGCGCCTACAAAATAATATAAGCATTAAGGAATATTTTTAAAATGTTATGAATACTTTTGTAAGAAATGGAGAAAATGTAGCTATATAAATTGGGGAAAACAAATTGAAAGGATACATTAAAGCAAAGGAAAGAAAATAAATCAGTATATTCACTGAAGCCAGCATGCAAAAAGGAGGACACTGATCCAGAAATAATTATACTGGGAAATAGGATAAAGAAGATAAAAATAGCTGTCATTAAACTGTTATTTTTCTTCCAGTTGTCCTATAACATAATGGGTTTTGTCCACTGCCTAAACTATTTTGTGTCTTACATATTACATGTATTAGCACATATATGAAAAGATGCTACAGCTGATTAAGATTGCATGTTTATATGGCTATATAAATATATTACCTACTATATATAAGAACTAATAAACACAATGTTGCAAAAAGACTGGAGGAAATAGAAACCATTTAGGTGCACCAAACAGATATTTTCAGATAGATTTAATTTTAAGTTGATGGGCTATTTCACTCTTATCAAGTTTGAATGAGGCTATGGAAATGGAGAAGCAGGAGAAGATGAATGTACTGGGGACAGAGGAGCACAATCCCACAAAACCATAGGTTTCATAGCAGGCATTGGAATAAATCTGCTAAAGTACAGCCTTACTTGATGGGAAAATCCACTGTCCATGCTTATGCTACAACCAGTCCCTGTGCAAGTTAACACTGCACAGTCTGTGGATAAAAGCACATTTGGTTCTGCTTGTTGTGGGTAGCCACACTCATATATTGGTCTTCCTGTGAGAGGCACAGCGCAGCTGCTGGCCTGGGCTTTCTCTCTCCAAGGGTCACAGGTACAACCCAGCCCTGCCAGGCACTGTGTGCCCGATGTCCAGAGCTTTTCTGCACAGAGCAGTTCACTGCCATCCCTTCCTGATGTCCAGCAGAACCAAGAATTTCTCTCCTTCTGTAAATCTGAAGAATGACAATTTTGATGAGATTTCGTGTTCCAGATCAGATTTCCTAAGCTTTGTCTGCATTTCTCTATTTGCAAGGGTCCTGATGATGATGATAGAAGATGTGAGAGTTCACTAAGTAATATGAACAGGGCTGGAATACTTGTCTGGAGTATCATCCATATATGAAGAACTATCCAAAATCCACTTCAATCTGTTCTTGACACTGTATTTATGTATCTTTCTATTTAAAAACTGGAAGGATTAGTTTTTCATTAAAGTAGAAATGTCAGCAACTTGATAAGCCTCTGAGTATTATATCTATTATAATACAATTATTCTGGAATATATTTAATTCTTTCACTATATATCATGTCAAAGAACATCTGGCAAGCATTTGAAACAAACAATTTCTCTATTTTATTTCTCTCTGTCTTTCATCTCAGCCCCTGCCAGATCCCCTTTCTAGTAAAGGCTATAAATATCTAGAAAGCACTTATTCCAATTAGTATTTCTATATTTTATAACCAATGACAAATGACTGATTCCAAGATGCTCATTTGAGAAATATGATTGTATCCACTATAAAAAGAGTAGTAAATACTATATACAATACCACAAACCTTTGAAGACAGAAAAAAATCTACAATGAACCACAATTTTGAAGGCTGTTGTAAAAGAGAGGCAGATGATTCAAAATTCTTAAGAACAGGGGGACTGCTAAAGAGCACATGATTAAAATATTGATAGACTATATGTTTTTTTAATGAAATTCAACAAAAATTATTTTAGGTTAAATATGTGGCAAATACACGACCAATGTAAGAATCTGTTTGATTCATTTAATTATATAAATAATTCTGCATGAATTTTTTGAAATAAACCTGCATCTTTAATTATCTTTCTATTCAGGACCGCATTGGAAGAGAGTATTTATTATATTTAGTGAAAATAATTTACATTTTTCTGTTTTGTTGTATTTGTTTGGTTTTTTTTCCCTGCAGCTCATACTATTGTTTTGGTTGGGCTGATTTTTAACATTTAAACATAAATGATGCTTACTTTTTAAGCTAAGAGAAGGTACCAAAAAATATCTCCTGCAAGTCCATTATATTCGGCTGTATTTTAGGCTTTCAAATACAGACAGTCAATTGGCTGAGATAGTGAGCTCCTGTTTACAGTGAGGGGTTTTGGGACAATCTTTACAGATATAACACAGCAAAGCCACTCAAAGTGTTATGTTCTTTGAGAGGCCTAACAACTTCTGTTAGAAATGAAATAAATGCTGCACCTTGGATATAACTATGTAGTGATCTACTTGCAACATAAGAAAGGGAAGGGATTTTTTGCAGTATGAGAAATTAATATTTCAGCACATCCATTTGATAGTCTGAAATATTTACAGACAGGTAAACAAAAAATTGAGTATCAAATACTCAGGAGATTTACAAAGACAGGCTACCTTTTCCAAGATGTTTGGAGAGTGTATCTTTTACAGCACCGTAACTTTGATGATGTTAGAACGGTTGTAAAATAACAAGCACATTCAATATTATTATGATTAATATTGATATTAATATGAGTTGACTACAAAGGTTGAGAGCAAGAAAAAGCTGCTAACTACATAGGTAAAATCCATGAAAAATGTAATTCGTGTTTTTTTTTAATATGCCAGGAAAGTTCAGAATAAAATGTTTTTCTAAGTCTTTTTATTAATACTGAGCACTAAATGTACTGGTTTCTATAATGCAAACATCTAATATTTTCTAATAACTTCAAGCAACTGTTGGGAACAAACCTAATTAAGAAACACTTAAGTGGCTTATCTCTACCTAAACAGTCAACAAGAGGGAAAGATTCAGATGTCAGATGGGGTATTTTATGCAAGCATACTAAATACTCTCTAACATGGGAAGTAAAAGAAATTTCAATATTGTGAAATGAAACAAAATAAGGAGAAACCCTTAAGGATTACCAAATAATCCACAAGTAATACTTTGGGAAATCTTGCTCCTTCCCCCTCCCCTCTTTTTTTCCCCCTGAGATGGCAAAGAAGCAGGAGGAAGACTGATGGTTATAATTACAGAAAAAATATTTGCCATAATAAAAGGGACAATTAAACATTTTCATTTCAAATATTTATCTTAACGGATTTTGTATAAATTGTGCTCTATACTCTGCAATATTTAAAAGCTGGTTTCACTTGTGACTGCCAAACAACTTACAAGAGGCTCTTGCTTTCTGTTCGAGTGCCCAGCTAATGGCACATTCCTAAATGCACAGAAATACAAGCGCATGACTTTGGAACTCATGCATTTAAATTATGTATTTCAATTATATAACCGTTTTTGAGGGAATATATAAAACAGAGACAAATATAGATGAATTAATTTTGCTAAAGTGCTTAGGTGAGTATCTACAGGGAAGTGACATAAATCCAATCTCTGATCACAGTCAAGGAGTGTGAGCTGGAGGGGATGATAGTGGTTATCAATGTATTCCACAGTCACTTCAAAGTGAAATAGTAATATGTTTAGTAGAATAAATTATATATTTAAGGCATTCAGGACCTAACATGTATTAATCTTGTTCAGAGTCCCTACGATAAATTAATGCTTCTGCATTAGTTTGTTAGCTAACATACAACCCCAAAACCAGTGAACTATGAGATTCTGAGAGAAAAAATATGAATTCTCCAGACACATAAGAAGTCATCCAGGCAATGTAGTTGTTTAAGTGACTCTGAGTAAGAGACAAACAGGCTCCCCATACACACACTTCTGTTGTATTTCAGTCCTGTTAAAAGCAAACAAACAAAATCCACTGAAGATTAAATAAGAAGTCCATTTTTTAAATCTTCCTTTGGATTTAAAATTAGTTGAATGTTTTTAATCATAATTTTGGAAGAAAAACCACATTGAGAAATATCCACATCTCAGAAGTAAGTTTATAAGAATGTTGCCTTTCTCCAAAACTTATGTGAAAACAAATTAAATTAACCTTAAGTGGCTACAATAAAACAAGCCTCATTAGGTAATAGTTGGTAAACTCTTATTAAACACACATCTGAAAGTTGGTTTGTTCCTTTAGGCTGATTGCCAAATGTGGATTCCTAAAGACATGTGCTCAAGGCAAGAATATTAATCAGCATATTACAATCTCTTAAATAAATTGTCTAATTTACGTCTCTTGTGCAGTCATGCATATTTTTATCCAGACAGCTTTATCTTTATATCAAAAACAAAGATACTGAATGTGTCTATGCTCTGTCTGTACATCCTTGCTTGCCTACCACCTACATGACTGAATAGAAACCCTCTTAGCTATTGCCACACAACTCACAGATTTACATGGATTTACTGGGCTTTTTATGCCTGTGCACTTGGGCTCAGCATTCTCTCGAGGCAATGTAGAAAAGGACTGACCTCCAAAAAAGCAGAAATCTTGAGACTTAAGAATCTGTGTTCACTGATTCTTCAAATGTGAAGAAGGAAGCCAGGCTAGAAACCATCTCTCTCTTATCATACACTTCCTGTTCACTGCAAAGACCACACCCATCACTACAATTATATAATCACAGACATGACACTGGTGAATGCACTAAGGTTCACACCAGTTCAGGTGCAGTGGGTTTGCGGTTTCCAGGACCTCCCATCACAGGTGCTGCTGCTAAAGAAGAGCTTCCTTCTCATTTGGAGCTTGTACCTTACACCTGTTCTAGAAACATATCCAAACAATCAGAGGATCAGCATGTCCTGGGTTGACAGTCACATATGGAGAACTTGCTTCTGCTAGATTAGGACCTGGACACCTGCCAATACAGTCAAGATAGAAATGTTCAAGTAAGATTCAGAAAAACAGAGAATATGCACTAGAACCTGCTTCTCCCCTACTGTAACTGTCTGTCCTTAGATAAAGGATATTTTTCCTGACAAATTAAGTCTCATTCTTTAGTTGTGAATGGCTCTGTAAAGATTAAATTGAAATACTAATGGATAGTTACTACCAATCACAGTTAACATAACCTGGTGAATCAGATTTTACTTTCTGTATTGTATCTCTGCGGTACAAGAGAACATCCTCTTTTAGAACAGGTCTGTCTTTGAAACACGCACTTCTGAAACATCACAAGAAAACTGGGAACCTGACTACACAAATGAGATCATTTGGAAGCCAGCAAGGCTTCTAAAAGTTCACTTGCAGAATGATGATTCCACCACCAGCTCTGCTGTTGGTGATGGTGCTCAAAGGAAGATGACTGAGACACAGAAGGACATGATGACACAGACTGTTAGACAGTGTTCCTGTCACTCCCCGATTCCTTCCCTCTGCGATTCAGAAAATCTGAAACTGTTGCTGCCCTCTTGTCAGTTAATACTGCAAGGTGGCTGGAATGGCAGATGGGAAAAATGCTGGCAAAATAAAAGGTCTTCCAAGTGCTGAGGCAAAGGAGCATTACACAGTTCATTCCTATGTGGTTTCTATCAGGTTTGTTTGTGGTGTTCCACCTCTGTAGAGCAGGGAAGGAGCCTGTGGCCTTCAGTTTGGTTTAGGTTATTTGGAGATGCCTTAATAGGTACCTAGAGAGAGTCCTCAGCTTTCACAGAATGATTCACGGATGTCTCATATTTCCCAGAACTATTTAATTCTTATGATGACAGAAATCCTAAGAAAAAGAAGAAACCACACAATACTTGTATCGATTTGTATACATGTCAGCCAGTTCCATCTGGACTTTGAAATGTCATTTATATACCCGCACGGTAGGTGTAACAAGTACTAACAACTGAACAGCAGTCTATCCCATATCTTTCAAAAATGCTTAATAAAGAATTTGTTTCATTTTCTGCCCAGTAGATCTGACAAAAGCAAGCTTCTTTCCATTACTTGTTTATGCTAGACTGCACACTGAATAATGTCTAAAAATCAGCCTGAGATTTGAAATGTTATGGTTTCTGTCTGTTTGGACCTTTGATTTTCCTGGACATAAAAGCAAACTCAGGTTCAATCTCCTGTGCATACAGGCTCAAATGTTTAAGCATTTAATATAAAAAATAAAAATGTCTGTCTGTATGTTTACATGTGCATTATTCAAATTTGAATGTATCGATTAGAAAACACTTTTTCACTGTGGCTGAGCTTTGCACAGGACAAGAATAAGCAGGACAAAAGCATCTTTGCCTTAGTGTGCTCCCTCAGTTCCGAGAGCTGCTCTGTCCTGTGCCAGCTCCTGGTGCTACAAGGTACCAATAAAGCAATTTGTGAGCAGATG
Source organism: Climacteris rufus (assembly GCA_013398175.1). Classification (NCBI taxonomy): domain Eukaryota; kingdom Metazoa; phylum Chordata; class Aves; order Passeriformes; family Climacteridae; genus Climacteris; species Climacteris rufus. The sequence continues at coordinate 3,489,783 of VZRZ01002792.1, read as the reverse complement.
ACTCATCCACACTCAGAATTATCTGTGGCAGGGTGGGGTGAGCAGCATAGGTAACAATATGTGCATACATACTGCCTGGAGATTTTGGAAGGCAAAGGAAACATTTTGAAAGGGTAAACAGAGCAAACACCATCCTTTGACAGAATGATGAGCATGAAGGAAGAGCAATCTGGCATGCATCTCATTTGCACAGAATTGTACAATGATAAAACTATTTTACTTATATTTCTGCTGTATATTCCCTACAAAAAGAATCAATTCACTGGGAAATACAGCTAGTAAAAAGAAAAGCCAACAAAACCTTGAAATGCAAATTTTTCCCACAAAGAATGGTTTTAAAAGAAAGTTTCCCTATGACTCCTGAATTAATTTGTAATTACATCCACAGCATAAAAGCTCATTTCTTCTTATCTAGTATGTAGATGCTGAACAGAAAGAAATGGAGTGACACATTTCTCTGTCAGGGGCTGAAGAAGTAGCAGGTATCAGATTAACTGCAAATATCAGAGACTCAATTGTAGATTTTGTGCCTAATTTGTCATATTTTAACTTGCTAATTGCCGCAGAAACTTCAGTCAGACTATGTTCATTTCAAAATTCCTCAGTTTCAAGAAGAAAACAAACACATTTCTCAAGAAGTTTTCAGCTGTTGCAAACCTCTAATTTTCAGCAACAATATTCCTGAATTAATCAGAAATTTCATATTTCATCTCAGTGCTAATGACATCCTACAAGCTGATAAAATTAGCAGCTGGAAAGTGTAATCTTGCCATCACACTTCTCAATTTGCCACTCACTTTTTTCAAGCCTGTTGTCCAGTTCCTGCCACTTTCTCAACAACATTCTCAACAAATTTCCAAACTGTTTGTTCACTTAAAAGCTGAAAGTACATGTTGCTGACAAGCCTTTTATGAGGTAAATATTTCCGTTATTCTCACAAGAGATTTGTCTCCCAATAAACTTTTCCTGTCTCCATGATCACTATTCCTTTTAAAAGTGTGCTCAGATCACTTATAAAATTCTAGTTTCCAAGCAATTTTCTCAGCTATGTTTATTTTCAAAATGGTTTGATAACCTGTCTCAATAGAATTTGCTGGTTTGATCTTCTCTGATAGAGAAATTTGTGCCTTTGGTAGTGTGAGCATTGCTCTTCATCAACAGAAAGCAAACACAAGAGTAGACAACTTCTTGGTGAAAAGATTTTCAAAACTGCTGAGAAAGAGAATATATCTGTTTCACTCTTGGAAGTTTCAAATCCACAAAAAGAAAACATTAACTGAATGGTCAAGATAAATTAGGTTTAACAATCTGCCCAAAACCTACTTCATCTCATGAAACCATCTAGCTCTGTGACAGTAAAGCCTTTACTATGCAAAGGCTGCTTTTAGCATTTTAGAAGGTAGACATCAATATTTTCAACGGCTTAGAGATTTTTTTTTCCTAACGTCTTTGATTCTTACTGCAAATTTCTTACAAAGAATATTATGTCATTTTCTTGCAGGGAAATCCCAGACTGAAATGATACGACTCATTCCAAGACTGCAGTCCACTGCCCGAGTTCGCTGCTCTGCCATCACAGATCCACACTGCCATGCAAGAATTGCTGGGCTAGATTCAGAAGGCAGATAATAACAGACAACTAAGAGAGTCCAGAGAACACCCCAGAACAGCTGCTGTGCTGTATACCCAACCTGGTCCAAAAAGAAAATGCATTAAACTCCCCCAATTTCCAGGGTGAGGGGGAAAAAATAAAAGTTCTATTCCTCTGACTCACGTCCCAGTCTACTCTTAGTGAATGAGACAGATTGTTTATGTTTTTATACAATAGGAGTCTAATTTGTAACAGGGTGCTGCTGAACAAAAGGCAATTGTCAATTTTGTGATTAACAGAAAATGTGACTTAATCTAATTCACAACAAAGCAAAGTGATGTCAAAGAAATAAGGAGTGGTTGGTGGCCCCATCTAGCATTGGTCTTTTAATACTCAGGAGATGCTTATTAAAAGAAGCTGCTAAAATAAACCTTTTAAAAGAAGACAAATTGGATGTGTGCTATTCAGCTGGGGGATGCTGATGGGACATAGCATATGCTTAATTTTATAAAGTTAGCTCCTCTCACATATTTTATGAAGGAAATTTGAATAATCCTGTTAATATTTTGCCAAGACTTCTTTTTCCTTCTATAGAAAAAAGAAAAGGACATTATTCCAAGAGGAGGCGTAAGGTAAAACAGAGAACACAGAACACTTAGAAGTAAATAAATTTATCCAGTGGGGCCAGAAAAATAAAAAAATGTATTTACTTATTTAATACCAATGGAAACATAATTACAAAAATGGATTTTAGCAGTGTTTACACACTGAGTATAGTTTTAATTTTCTGAGTGATGCACACAAACAACTCAAACATGTCTATGATGAAACATATTTGAAAAATGGGGTAGAGTTTCGAGTAGTGGGTTTTAATCAGGATCAGAGAGAAGAACATAACCCCTAGAAGGTTCTGATTTGTACAATTCCTTTTTTCGTCTTTTCCCTGTTCTACCTACTAATTCATACAAGCCTTTGATTTTTCACAGATGCAGTGGTATTGTCTGTGAATAAATTAATGCAGATAAAGGGTTCTGAGTATCCACAAATGTATGTTTAATACTAGCTCATGATGAGCTCATGGAGATCACATCTTTGGTGTATTCATAGAGCATTTGTAGGGTTTCTCAGGAACTCGTGTTCCCAACTGTTCAAAGGCAGAGCTGGAGCTCTGGTAGCATGCAGAGCCCACCCATGTGGATTATGTGACACAACTGTCCATGACAACAGGAAAAGGGACTCAGTGACAGAGAGTATATTGTATTTTTAATTACATTATTGAACTCCCTTGGTTTCCAAGCATCACAGTCTTAAACACAAAACTTGAGCACAGAACCCCAGTATTGGTCTTAATCTAGTCTTACTCCTGAATGAATCCATGGTTCTCCTAGGTTCATGCAAATACCTTATTTCACTTCTTGATAATTAAATATATTTTCTTAGAAGCTAGTAATGAAAATGTGGTTTATGCAGCAAAGTATTATGAAAACAGTTAATTTACCGTTTTGTATTTATTTGTCCCTCTGTATCACCACAGAAAGCAAATCGACCCAATTCCTTTGTTTACAGTGTATCTAAATGACATAGGTGTTACATCATTCATTGGCTTTATAAGAAGTAATAAGGCCACAGAAAAAGCTGGAGCAATGTGAACTTTTTTCCTATAGGGCTGATTACATTAACACACTTACTGAAGGAAGGGACAGTAATGATCCAGTCAGTACTTATCAGGACAAAATTAGTAATGATATATAATCCCACTGGTTTAAAAGTAAGGAGCTCCAGTTCTAACAGAAGTCCTGGTAATGCCTTGGTTTAAAGTCTGAGTGAAATCTGTGTGTGTAACCCTCCAAAACAGCTTAGTATTAAAACAAACAAACAAACAAAAAGCCAAAAAAAACCAAACAAACAAAAATCTCGAAATTTGAACCAGAACCAACTTTTAGTGTTCAATGTTCATATATCAACGTTTAGACACTTGAGCCTTCTATACAATCCTGAAGAATTGATCAAAACTGTGGAGAAAGGCTAAAACTGCCACTAAATTGTAAACTGTAGGGTTCGCCCCCCTCCCCCCCCAAAGTTCTAATGATGTAGAAGCTGCATAATAATCTCCCTGTGAACCATAAACATAATAAAAGCTGAGGCCATTTCTAACATAATCTCTATCAGCAAGATGCCAGCGCTTTTCCAGATTTCCTAACGGGTCCCTGCTAATTCCATGCCAAAACTAGCAGTGGATTTCTTCCTTTTAATCTCCCCTAATGCCTTATTCGATTATTGTCACTGCTCTCCGACCGCGCACCGTCCCTTCAAACCCTAATTCCCCCCCTGGAACAGTCAGAGGAGGCTGAACGGCGGTGGCGAATCCAAGGGACACGCACGGCCGCGGACACCCCGCACGTCCCCACCCCGGGCAGAGGCCGGCCCGGGAGCCAGCCGGGCTCTCCCACAGCCTCACCCGGCCGAGCCCCGGGCCCCGGGGAAAGGATGAGCACCGACAGCGGCTCCAGCTGACGGGTCTGAGGGCACCTGAGCGTCCCCGCACACACCTGCGGCATGGCTCTGCTGCTCGCCTGGGCATGTGTGGCTGTGAGGTGAGTGAGACCCCGCCGCCCCGCCGAGCCCCGAGGGCTCCCCGCAGCCCGGAGGAGCAGGCGAGGGGCTCTTCCCTCCCCGCGCTCCCCCGGTCGCTGCCCCGACAGGCGCGGCTGTGACCGCGGGGCTCACGGGGGACTCGCCTCTCCCCGCAGCGTGGGGAAGGCACTGGGGGACCAGGGCGACGGGGCCGACCTCTACTCGGAAAACATCACTCGGATCCTCGACAAGTTGTTGGACGGCTACGACAACAGGCTCCGACCGGGATTCGGAGGTAGCGCGGAGCGCGCGTCCCTTCGGGGAGCTGTCGGGTGGGGAAGGGCGAGAGGGAACGCCCGGCTGCCCCGGGGAGGCGCGGCCCGGACCGCACCCGCGGAGGAGCGGGCGGCGGAACCCCAAAGGCGGCAGCCGAGCTGCCGAGTTGCCCGTGCCCCGCAGCCCCCGGCCAAGCTCCCGAGTTGCCCGTGCCCCGCAGCCCCCGGCCCCGGCGGGGTGGCTCCGGTGCCCTCGCACCCAGCCCCCTGCCCCTCTCCGTGTCCCGCAGGCGCCGTGACAGAAGTCAAGACGGACATCTACGTGACCAGCTTCGGGCCGGTGTCCGACGTGGAGATGGTAAGGGCCGCGCTCGCCGCCCCTGCTCTCTTTTCCCGGGATTCATTACGGTGGCATCTGAGTTGACCGTCATTAAAGCAGATTACGAGGCTTAATCTCCTCGACAATCTCTAGGGCCCAGCAGAGCAGTGTGGCCGGAGCTGCATACAGCTATTTCCCGCAGCGTCGGCCGGGGCTGGGCACAGCACACAGCCTCAGGTGAGGGCACGGGACGCAGGTTCAAGAGGCCCTTTTAAGCCCATGACGAAGATGGTGAGCGCCTGTGTCCCGACACAGCTTTGCAGGAACGCTGCCTGGCAGGACACAGCTGCAGGGGAGGGGTGCCAGTGCTGAGGCAGCTGCCCCGGTCACGCTGGGTGCCCCCAGCTCAGGTATCTGCGCACTTGGGCGAGCTCTGGCAATTACAGCGGCAGCCCAGGGAAAATATTAAGTCGTGGGAGTGAGGATGGCATTGCCATTCTCATTCTGGAGATTGACTTGGGTTGATATTTTTGCCCTTGTGGGCTCCCCTAACACCTGCTCACCTGAGCCTACAGGCCAGGCAAAGAACTGTGGGCTCCAAGTACAACCAAAAGTTTTTCAACCACTCTTTGTCCATTAATCTAAGAGAAGTAATAATCTTGTATGTGCCCTCAGCCAGGTTTAGCTCTATTTCCTAAGCACCTTCTGCAGAGAGTTCTTTTCTGAAGGGATGTGAAAATATTACTAAAATATTACTAAAATATTGAAGAATGTCCCATAGATTAATATTAACTTGACACCATAATACTACTGTGATGTGACTCAGATCAGTCCTTTCTTTATGAATATCCAGAGGAAGCTGCAGAAGAGTCACCAAGCATGTCTTTTTGTTTCTAGCAATTAAACATTGATAGTTTGGATTTGCACTTTGAAAGGATACTAAATTAGACATTTGTATTTCCTTAGACCTCAGTCAGTTTGAATTAAATTATTATCCATGAGAGGACAATGAGGGTTTTGGTTTTTTTTCCTTACTCATATCAAATTATCTGTTCACTGATTCATTTCTAACTATCCTTCAAATAACAAGAAAATAGGATATGTTTTCATGGACGACTTTTTTTAGTAACTACTTAATGGTAATAGGATTGAGTGTTTAAGCAGTAAATGAAATGCCATTGACGTGTGTTAGGTTGCCTTGTGGAGTTACTGTCCACACAGCCACTTGTAACTGCTGACCCCCCCATAAAAGTCAACCCCTATTTATTTTCCATAGGAATACACAATGGATGTCTTCTTTCGTCAGACGTGGACGGATGAGAGGTTGAAATTCAGTGGGCCAACTGAAATTTTGAGATTGAACAATTTAATGGTCAGTAAAATTTGGACACCGGACACATTTTTTAGAAATGGAAAAAAATCAATTGCTCATAATATGACAACTCCTAACAAACTTTTCAGAATTATGCAGAATGGAACTATTCTTTACACAATGAGGTGAGAGCCTATTATTCCGCTTTTGGTTGACCTTTATTTTTGATTCCATCAGCATTGGCCTTCATACCATTTTTTTCGTTGTTTATGTATCCTAGACTAACCATTAATGCTGATTGTCCCATGCGGTTGGTGAACTTCCCTATGGATGGACATGCTTGTCCACTGAAGTTTGGAAGCTGTAAGTTTTTCTGTATCTTTCAGTTTATTAAAGTAACATGTTTGATCTACATGTATGTGGGAAGGTCAGAAAATCGTAAGACATTACTTAATGACAGAGCTGAATTTTTTTATTATATTTTTATGCTAGAATTTTACTTTTTTTTTTTTGTGACTCCAACCATTCATGTGGACATGGATTTATTCCCTGAAGGGTTGAAGCGTATTTTATTGTTTATTATTCTTACACTTCTACTAGTCAAAGCTGGTCCTTCAACAAGTTATAAAACCCATGTCACATTTTCTGTATTACTTAGTAGCTTTGAAAATATGTGGTCTGTGGTAACCAATTTTGAAAATACTGAGCTGTGGTAATCAGTGTATGTGTTTTATAGCTAATTGAGAAACAAAAGCTGGTTCCTATCAGGTCCCACCTCAGCCATTCTATCTTTTTGTTTTTTTCTTCATTTTGTCATTAATGACGTTAGGAACTTACTGGAGCAGGATGCATGTTTCTATGGGCATTTGAGCTACAACAGGGATTATTCTACTTATTTTTTCAATGGTTTATAAAATACATAATTAGCAATGGTAATTTCCCCCTTTGTTACTCAGATGCTTATCCAAAAAGTGAAATAATTTATACTTGGAAAAAAGGACCATTGCATTCCGTAGAAGTACCACAGGAGTCTTCCAGTCTTCTCCAGTATGACCTCATAGGACAAACTGTATCTAGTGAAACAATTAAATCTAACACAGGTAAGACTGAGCCATGTGGAAACTACTGACATTATGAAACATCTTGAAAATAAATGACAGTGTTTTTTCATATAGAACCGAATTAGTTTAGTGGTCTTTAGCCATTTAAAAAAGTAAAATCCTTAGAAAGACTCTAACCATTGTCTCTTAAAAGAGCTTTTCAATACAGTCCCTTCAAATACAAAATTTTTCATGAGATTCTTAAGAGTTCCCCCTGCCTCCCTATCCCAGTAAAAACAATACATGAAATTAATACTACTCTCCTCTGTTTCCATAAGGTCACGTTACCTTTTTAAGCAGCTTATTTTTATTATGCACTAGGAGGTCTGTAAGTGATTTCATCAGAGCATATTATGTTGGGTTTAAGCCAATAATGTTCACTCATATGTTGCCAAAATAATGCTGACATACTTGTCTCTTAACAGGTGAATATGTAATCATGACAGTTTATTTCCACTTGCAAAGGAAGATGGGCTACTTCATGATACAGATATACACTCCATGCATTATGACAGTCATTCTTTCTCAGGTGTCTTTCTGGATTAACAAGGAGTCTGTTCCAGCCAGAACAGTTTTTGGTATGCTGCATTAAGGTCTTTGAACAGCTCCCCATCACATCTACCATTCATTCATTCCTTTCATTGCTTGTTTGTTTTAGGCGAATATTCACTCCAGCTGCTCTATTTCCATCTTCAAAGGAAAATAGGCTACTATCTCATTCAGACATACATTCCATGCATCATGACTGTAGTCCTGTCTCAAGTTGTGTTTTGGATCAACAAAGAATCTGTTCCAGCAAGAACCGTGGCTGGTATTTGTGTTTTTTCCTTTGTCATTCATTCCATTCACTGTATTGAATCCATTGTATCAATCAACTGCTGTAATCCAGGGGGGATTAGGAAAGGCAGCCAGTAGGTTTCAGTCAACAAAAGTAAATACTCAGTTGAAATAGTCACTTTGCCTATGAGGGTCAAAATTTTTTACGCAGAATATTTGTTTAGCCAGACTTGTTTATGATGCTTTTCGATATATTTTTGTATGCAGGAAGGGACAATTTCAGAGTAAATGGGAACCTCTTCATTTTTTTAAGATTATTTTTTTCCTATGTATTTATTGTCTTGTGAAACCAATATGAGTTAAAGCTTTAAAAAAAATCACATGGAATGGAATTATTATTATGTGACTTAAGGTACCTCATCTAACACTCACTCTGGAGTGCTCTCTTCCCCTTGGCTACAGAGGTATCTAAACAACTAACAAAGGCTTTATATGGATAAAGTTCAGTGAGATGAATAACGTCCCTAGCACAGGTTGGAGTTGTAATGTGAAAAGTGTATCCCTGTTGCATGGCAGGGTCCTGTTTTCTTTTCAGTGGTTTGAACTAATTCTCCCAAAGCTTTGACTCTCCTTAATTTTTAGTGTGGGCTCTGCTATTAAATTTGACACCTCCAGTAAGTTGAATATTGATCTGCTCTGAAACTGCACTCATTGTTAAAGGGCAAACTCTCAATGACTTAATCACTGTTTCTAGAAAAACCATAATAAAAATACTAAGAAAAAAATAATAGAATAATGAAACTTGTCAGAAACGTGATGAATCCCCTACCCGTATGTACACATTTTGCAACCCTATCTCTCTTCTCTTAACACAGTATTTCTATGCAAAAAAAACTCCCTTTGTGAAACTTGCCTTCAGTAACAAAAGGTTAGGGAACAAATGGTCTCTAAACATAAATGGTGCAAGTCTCATAATTCAAATGAGCCTATAATTGTACTTAGCAGGCTACAGGATTTGTATAATTTGATTTCAATCAATTGGCACTTCCTACCTACATGGGACAATATTCATAAAAGCACTGCAAACATTTTGAAAGGCTCAGCAAACAACTTCCTCAGGTGCCTCTGAAGGAAGATTAACATTTTTGTTCTTGAAATCCCCAGGATTCGTTAGGCCCTTACAAGTATTATCTTTGTCTACTTTTGAGTAAAACATGTTTGCAACATCATGGGCATGGAAGGGAACTCTATATGCTTGAAGTAATGTGCAAATAAATCTGTAGCCAATTTGGTAATAACTACAAAAACACCCCAAACACTGGAATAACAGCTCTTAGATCTTGTACTGAAGAGTAAACATGGATTTAGAAACAAAAAATATGTCATGAAAAAAGTAAAATAGACACCTTTCTCAGTATTTTAGAAAATAGTCACATTAGCATTTTAAAAGAATATTTCAATCCTTATTCTATTTCTGTTTCTCCCAGGCACAATCTGAATTTATAGTCCTTACTCTTTCAAAATCCCAAGGAATCTGAATACTTTATCTAAAGAAAAGGGGGCAAATTCCTTACAACAAAAAAAGACTTCCAGTCTTTCTCAGTGAAAAAGTTTTTAAATGGAGAAAGTTTAAAATGCATCATATTGCGAATACTTGAATTATAAATTTTCACTTTTACTTGTAAGTTCTAAAACTAAGATTGAGAGAAGAGAAATTATTAGTAGAATAACAATGATGTTCCTAAACCAATTTTTCAGAACAAAATAATTTAAGGACTCTATTTACCTCCAAAATGGATGCCAGTTGTCAGATTTCAGTGTTTGCATTATGTAACACATTCTTCAAAACTTACCTAGAAGTGTTCACAGTGTAAAGAGAAGGGTAAACAATTGTCAGTTGCACAGTTTACCAACTGCAATTTGGTATTCAGTTTGATAAAGTAGCTTTCCACAGTGCAGAGCATTTCATCAATATTCACTCCACACTGAGAGAATTCTTATCTATATCTGTAATAGAATAGGAGACCTATTCCTAAGTTAAATTCCTGCTGTAGTAAGTTTTTATTCAGACACAGAATATATCAATTTTATTACTAACTAGCACATGGACAGATTCTAATCTAATCACACATCACTTTTAAAAGTTCATTCTGGGCCTTTGAAATTGAAATATAGTTCAGCAGACTTGTATTCATATTATAAAATGAGTTTGGCAGATTTGGGAGAAGTAGGGATCCTACATATTTCTATACCATCTCCTATTTGTATGCCATTAAAACATGCTAAGGAATGACATTGGGATGTAGTTAACCTCAGACAGCTGGCAAGCTACATCATCTGAAAGAGCTGCAGAAAAACTCTGAAAATAATAAGTCACCCTGTCTGGATGCTGCAATATGCTATGACACTGCATCCTTTCCACTGAGCATCAGTCATAACGTTGTTTCATCATCACAACATGACATTATAGCATCTTTAACTTTCCCACCTACCTGTTCCCAACTGCAGAAAAAAGAGGATATTTTCCACCTTACTGTCTTTAAATACCTGCAGTGTTCACACTCTAGCAGGCATAATTTTAAGTAAATATGAGTCACAGAGGCTTATTTGTTAAAGATTGAGTTGGTTCTTGCACTTTTTGCTTGTATCAGGCAGCAGTAGGAAGTAAGTATATTTCCTACATTATTAATGCTGTACACTCCAAAACAGAAAGAATAAATTTATGAATTTGTGTGAAGAACACCATGGGGCCCATGAGCTACATGACCAGATTTGCTGTGTGAAAACAGATAAGCAGCTCTAGAGAAGTAGCTTTTCTGTCCTTCCATATCTGTAACTACAGGCACTTTCAAATCAAGATACTGTAGTGAATCTTAAAAAATGTATCCAGTGATTAAAGACAACAGCTCAGGGGACCAAACTTATTACTTGAAATGTTTGGATCAGACTCCTACTCTTTTTAATGTAGAATTTGATTGATTCAATGAGGGTTCTGTAAGCCATAGTTTGTCTTGTACAACCACAGGAGAAATAGAGGATCACTGTTGGGGAATGACAATATGTGAATCTAGACTTCTGCCAAACATTCCACTTACTAACCCCCCGAGGAGAGTCTCCTTCATATTTTGAGCCTGAATTTTGTTACAGCCATGTTTATCACAATTCTAAGAAGCTGCATCATGTAGAATGTTGCTATCTTAACTTTCAGTCTGCTCAACGTATTAAGGAAGTTGGTCCAGAGCTTGTAGATGCCGAATCCAGTGTACATGAGTTATTTAAGGATAGAAAATACTTAGGAGTCTTGTTGGTTGGCTGGGACGTAGGATGACAGCTAAAACCAAAAGGGTGTTGTGGTTTAGTTTTTTTTCACAAGAGTAGCTGGGCTGAAGCAAAGTTCTAATGCCCCCATTTGTTTCTCTTATTTTGAAGGAATCACTACAGTTCTCACAATGACCACTTTAAGCATCAGTGCTCGCCATTCTCTGCCCAAGGTGTCCTATGCCACCGCCATGGATTGGTTCATTGCCGTGTGCTTTGCCTTTGTCTTCTCTGCACTTATTGAGTTTGCAGCTGTCAACTACTTCACCAATCTCCAGACTCAGAGAGCGATGAGGAAGGCAGCCAGGGCAGCAGCACTGGCAGCAGCACTCTCAGCAGCAACTGTACCGGCAGAGGACGAGATTGTCTCGGTAATTGCTTGCTTTTCTGATAATAAGCGTCATATAGGAACAGGCAGCTGAAGTAGGGAATGCAAAACAATATTAAAGTGATCTTAACCTGAAACAGATTGTGTAACCAGATCATGTCCATTTATCAAAGACACTGTTCTTACTTCAGAAAACGAAAATACTTCATTTATTCACAGTGTTTATTTAAATTTACAATTTACTAGAGAGATGTTTATTTGGCAGGATGTTTAAGAAAAGCCATTAGACTGTTATCCGTAATACTTCTCTTGAGCAATGCTTTAGGCAGCGTGGTCAGGCAGCTGAGGTTCTCAGTAAGTGCAGAAACTGTGGAACAGTGTACAATGGAATGAACGTGTGCATTGGCCAGATGATCATGGGATCACTGTAGTACAAGGGTACATACCATAAGTGGGTCATCTGGAAGATGGGTAATTAGCCTTTACATAAACTTGGCATCTGTTGCTTTTATAAAAATCTGTGTTGGTGGAAGCTTGAGGAAAAAAACAAGCATAAATTGAGGATAGATTTTAGTACATGCCAAAGACAGGAAGTCTTTCTAGTATCAAAAAAAGTGTGTCAGAATTGCTTGCAAATATTATTCCGTACATCTCATGCTAAGAAATGAACGCTGTCTCACAACATATGTTAATATATTTATCACTGTGGCCCTCCTGTTTCAAAATCATTTTTACTACCACCACGATTTCCATTTTTAGAGTCATACAGAATTTGAATGACGTTTTGCAAAACCTCTGAATCTGTAATTGAATAAGGAAGTCAATCTAAGAGGTGCCCATATCAAGGCAAAACCTTCCCCACCATATAGTAATTTTCCCACATTTGCTGATAACAGCAGTTAAAATTATAACAGAGAAATACTTTCAAACCATTAAATTCATAATTGATAAGTTTTGCTGACTTTTTTGGAGGACAAGCTATGAGGAAAAAAGCTCAAAAGTTCAGTTGGTTTTATGAGGAATATATTGATAGCTACTACATAATGGAGAGGAACGACATCTCTGACCTTGCCTTCACACATTTCCTTATTCAAATATGAGTTAATCATGAGGAGGTTTACTAGAAAGGAAAAAACAAACAAAAAATACTACTTTTGTTTTGACTGAAGTCTCTACTGAGCGATATGAAACCAGTTAGGCCACCTCTGCATGTGCTGTTGGTGAATTCCCAGCCACTGCCACCACCCCCTTTACATTCCTGGTCTCAAAAATACAACTGTTCCAAAAAATAATTCTCTCCTTCTGCCCAGATAAGCTAAGAACTTGTTCCTGAAGATCAGGGTTTCTCCAGAATTACATGGTCTCTGAATCGCTGCAGACCAAGCGAAGTACCAAATAGAAAATTTCTGTTGAACAAATGAATACAAAATAAAGAAGTTGAGAGACTCAAGTTTCTTATCAATGTCTTCAGCCACAAACAAGCAAAGAGTCAAACCAAAGACACTCCTTTCTCATTTTGTAAATATTAACTTGTTGGGTTTTCCAAGTAAAACAAAAAAAAAAGGCATCTAGGAATAAAATACACATCTAGGAAGCCCACTGCAACCATTTGCTCAATAAAATTATTTACATCTAGCTAACAACAAACAGATTTAGAAGAGTAGCAAATCCCATAACATTTAGGTCCCAAAGTAAACTCAGTCTATAAACAGCCCACAGTGTCCACAAAATTCTATAGTCCTGATCTTGTTCAAAGCCCTTACTACTAAAGACAGTACTTTTCAAGCCCTGTATGTCCACCACTTTTTTCTCAGAGAACCAGTTCTCTATGAGAATATACTTCTGCAGTAATAGAAAGAGCAAACTCAATGAGATCATAAAAATGAAGGATACTTACAATTGAAGGCAAAATGAGGTAGTCAAAAAGGCTTCTAGAAGAATTAGCTATTGGATTTAAAAGGTTCCATTCCAGAAAGGCATTCTGGGAAAAAGGAGTGATTACAGGATAACAGATTTTAAGAAGCTTTTCCTTTTTAATTTCTTTTTTTTTTCCCTGTGGTAGAGATAAGGGGGCAGAAACTTTTTTATGTTGTCACATCGATAGATGTACTGCAACCAGTGATATAATTTCAGCTAAAACAGACCTGAAGTGTCTCATTTGAATGCTAACAGTGTATTTAACACAGGCTGATTGCATGAGTGTACAACCATTTCCTCAGGACTGTCATTCTCACTGAGCATTGTGCTTCTGTAGCTGCATTACTGGTCTTAGAGCAGCTATTTTTAAATAAGGCACACAGCATAATACTCAGTTTCTTTCATAACGTAGATTTAGGAAGTTTTTTCTGAGGTCCTAATTTACCCTTTGTTGCCCTGTATGCCCCAACCTGTTTCATTTTTTTGCCTCTAAATTCTTTCAACTCTTTTCCTTCCAGATTTTTTTTTTGGTTGCTACAGTGCCTAATTCTTACTCTTTGTGTCTGTGATAATTTACCGTACCTCTCCTGCTCTTCTTTTGTCTTTGCTCCTCATTTACTCTGCCTCTCTTCTTAAAATACTGTTTTCCAAGTCACTAGGAAAAAAACCTTAAGAGAATCCATGTCTTGTACATTAAAATTACTTTTAACAGTCTACTTAATTTGATGTAAAAATAATATCTCTTTCTTCTTTCATACCCTGTACTTTGGTACTTTGTCTTTTCTAATCTATGAGTTTTTTCTTTTTAATTTCTTCTTACTCTTTTAGATGGCATAGTAAAGTTTTCCATCTATTTTGTAATGCTAGTATTTTTATGTGTCATTTTTCAAGTGCATGACAGTTGTTAGAATTTTAGCTATATGAAGGTGCAGGTATAGGAGGAAGAGTAGCTGTGTCAAAAATGCTGCCTTTTGCATTTATAGAAGTCAGATGATGTTTTTACATGAGGACTTTAAAGGTTTACTTAAATTTCAGGCAGTCCATTTATAAAGCTAAAAATCAAATGTATTTACTTGAGAATTTTTGTGGCTATACAACTGCCAATGGAACTCTGCTACCAGCAGCAACATTAAGAATAACACATAGACTATATGTTTTTAATGGTCTATTATTTTAGCTTGCCTGAAGAGTGACTGAAAAACATTGTGGTGGGAATAACCTTAGGATGTCTGAATTAGTACTTTCTGTATGACAAGGAGACCCAGTCCCTGTGCTTTGAATAAGAGAAGCTCAGGGAGACAGTTTTGGGAGACAGTTTTGGTACAAATGAAAATGGAAAGGAGTTATAAAACAGCCAGGTAGAAACTTCTATTGCTTGACTGAGGGCCTAAAATCAAGATAAATGTATTTACAGAATATATTATTACTTTTTAAAATTCCAGATTAAATATGTTTCTTGAACAAAACAAAACCAAGCACCCTCCTTTCCTCTTTCAGTCTAGTTAATTTTATTTAAAATTTTGCTTTATTCAAATAAACAAATTTTTATCACACAGGTTTTTATACTGTAGCCAAAAAACATGTATACTCAGAAAATAAATATGTCAGAAGCCCAAATTCTGCTGTACTGCCCCAGTGAAAGCAGGAGGAACTCTGCTGCAGCCACTGAACTCTGATGGGTTCAGCAAGAGAGACGCTGCTGTGCCCGTGTGTTCAGCAGAGCGCTCAGAGCCCAGCAGGCCTGGGCTGGCTCCAGGAAAGCCTCTCTGTTTAACTCAGCTAACAGAGCAGAATTTGGCTTGCTCTCTTTGTCAGCTGCAGGCAATCCCTGTGTGAAATACAAAACTATGGGTGTTCCACTGCAGAATACGATGGCAACAAGCTGAGTAGTCATCTGGACCCTGACACAAACCTGTTCTTACTCACATGGTGGCCAAGCGGGTTTTAGCATGTCAAAACCAAACATCTTATACATGCATATATAAACCATGATGGCACTTAGCCTTTTAATCCCTTTAAATGCATATTTTCTATATCAATCACCTTATTTTGTCATGATGGCTTTCTTTACCTATGAAGATCCCAGTCCTGGAAGTTGCAGGGGAAGGGAACTGGTGATACTGTCTGGAGCACACCATTTGCAGTCATGCTTTGTGGGATGGTCAGGGAGTACATCCCATGGATCAAAAAATTTCCTTTCCATGTGAGAGGCTACATGTAAAAGACAAAAGATTACCACCCTCTAACAGCTTGATTATGGTTATGTTCTAAAGACCTTGTGTTTTAACAGAAATCAGCACAGAGCAGTGAAATACCTCTGGGTATTTCTGGGTGGAATACCTTCCTTCTCCCTACAAGCTTTGTCTCTGTGTTTCTAAACAACATGGCTTGGGCAAAAAAGGATTCTCATTTTCTTGAACAACCCTGACCAACTGCAGAGCAGCCATATGTCACTGGTATGGAGGATTTAGTTTCCTATAATTATGTCAGAATATATTGAGTATGTTTAGTGACTATCCTGGCACAACTGAGAGTACTTCTATCTGGGTTATCAACCACCCTTTATGTGTCCTCCTAGAAACAGCTACATGCATGTAAGTCTTGACTGAGAACATGGCACTTTCATTCAAATTGGTGAGACCTTCCTGCTCCTCCATAAAATTGCAGATTATCAGGTAGACTATTAAAAACAAACAGAAACTTTCAATTATATTGACTTTTTGTGGTCCCAACAAGAAAAAGAGATGTTGAATATGTGATTCTGCATAAGTTAAAAATTTTTTTGTTGTTGTTCAACACTGAAACCTAATCCCACTACTTTTTTTTTGCAGGAAGGTAGTGAAAACAAAAAAATTAAGTTAGATTATAGGAAAAATACCTGTGGACAGACACTGGTCGATTTAAGAGCCTAACATGACTGAAAATTTAAATCTGTTTAATGTAAAAACATTTTTTCACAGCAGAGAGGCTCTGTGCCAATTACATGTTTTTTTCTGGGATGCTATAAATAAACATTAGGAAGAGACTACCATAGCACATTCCCATTGAAAATAGAATGACCAGGGTTCCAGCCTCTGCTCTCCTCACAGCCTACCTGGTTTGTGACAGCAATTTTAATACAATGGGCATGGGATATTTTCCAGTTATGCTTTCTGCCTCTATAGATCTGCAGATTTTTCCATGCAAAGTAAAATAGCTTTTAGTGATAAGGTAACAGCCTCTCCCCTTACTCACCTTCATGGGATGTTTAGGTTATATTCTGAGATAAGTGAATTTCAGTCCCTGGAGGTTAAGAAAGGATTTGAACATCGCTTACCCATGCTCCAAGTGAGGAATTTAACATAAATGATTTAACCCTTTTACTAGGGTAAAACATGATGAAAACAAACCTGCATGTTATTTCTCATAGTATTTCTAGCAAAGGAAACTTAAAATTCCTAAGAAGATGCCTTAAGCTAGGGCTATTAATGACTTCTAAACTGCATTCAGCTTTTGAGTATGCAGGACACTTTATATCTATAAACAAGACACATTATTTGCAATACCTCAGATCTCACAGATGAGATATGCAAAGAAATGTCTAAATTATGGTCTGTAGTGAATCTCTGTCATGAGATGGATACTTATTACTACGCTTATCACCGTGGGAATAAGGAGACGCAGAAGAAAGGAGACAGAGCCAGCTGTTCGTGTTCAGAGCAAAGGGAGGAAGGGAAGGGCAACCCACCTTCTTTAATACTTATATACACTTTTAGAAATCACAGTTCATTGGAGAAAATTAACACTTCCATCTTTAACTACAGTGGTCAAAAGAAATGTCCATCAAAGGATCTGTGTCCATGGGAAAGGAATGCAACAACAAGATAATTCTACAATAACATAGCTATGTTTACAGAATTCTAGTCCTTGAAAACTATCTAGCAAAGAGCTAGCTATTTTTAACAGTAAAAATGGGCAACAGATACTGAAACTGCACAGGACTGTAACAAATGAGGTTTCTTAGTGTATGGCCAAAAGATGATGTTGCATACTGTGATGAACTTTGCTGCTGCAAGATGCTGTGCATATGGGTTGTTCACCAGCTAAGCAGAACTTTTACAGATCCCACTGGTGGATGTAGGGGCTAAACCACATTTAACTCCCTTTTGGGGAGATAAGTCATTAGCATGACTATTATGTGTGTAATACGAATGGTTGAAATTACTCAAACTGTATTTACTAATGAGCAAAGACAAAGAATATTATATATTTAATTAAGCATTCTGCCTTTTACAGACACTGCAACACTAAACTGAGTTTTGGTTGTAGGTTGGTTTGTGTGTGTCTTGTGATATGAGGAAAGTTCAGTGTCTTTAATCAAATAAATTATAAAGAAAAGGAGAAATAGCACATTTTTATCTAAACTTCTGGAGTTTATTCTCATAAAACTCTTCTTACTGCATTGCCAGCAGGAAAAAGAGACGTGAGTTACAGAGAGATAAGGAAGGACATACAGATACTCCTTTGTTTAAAGTTAGCCTGTATCTGGGTTGCATATATAAGATACTCATGTTGCTGTTAGATCATAAACTAAACTGATAGTGAGAATATGTATCTGCAGTACAAAGCAACAGAGAAGAGCAGAGAATTCTACAAATATGAATTACAGAAATCTCTTGAGGGAAAGAAACATAAGAACAAAGTGCATTCATAAATCACAGTTAGCATCCAGAAAAAAAAGTCAGAAAGCAGACAAAGAATTCTGTTTACTCCAAGGTTATATATGCTGTACTTTTTTAAATCTGGAAGACAAGACATTTGCTGAAAGCCTCCTGAGGTATTCTGAGCATAAGCAAATTCTAGTGATATTGAGGAGAGATATAGTGATATTGTGAGAGAGCAGCAGCTTTATAGACAAGATAAAACTGGTTTGTGAACTTTCCAGGAGCTGAGATAGCTTGGCTGCAAAAGCTTAATAGAAGGCAGACTATACCTTACAGGCCATATACATACCAGTGTTTGTCTAGTCCAGTGTGATGGTGTCTCACATTAAACAATGAACTGGCAATCTGTTCTGTGTCACTGCCTACTCATACAGAGTGGCAAGTTTAATTGCCTGATGGGGATAACATTCCACATGAGTGCAAAAGTACTCCTCTGAATCAGGGTTCAGTAACTTAATAAAATCCATTACTTCCTTTTGACACAGTGTGCCATGCCTCAGGCTTCTTGTTCTTGCTACTTGTAAAACAATCCTTACTTGAGTGATTGGCTCTGTGAACTATGCAAAATAGGCTATTCATTTCCATTTTCTCTCTGTTTTGTTAACATTTCATGATGTTATTGTAGGTAATCTTTGTCAAAAGGATAAGTTAAATCGAGATAGAGGAGGCTGTAGTAGTAAATTACTGTAGCTGCTGTTCAGAACAGCTGTAATAAGAAATTATATGGTGTCCTCACTGCCTCCTCTTCTTGGTTTAGCAGTGAATTCCAATGAAAAACATGAGTTGTGGTTCTGGGGCAGCAAGTCTGGTCTACAAGCTCTTCCTGTACTGAGAAACTTCTTCATCTGAGATGAATTTGGACTTAGAATTCCATATCCTGAATAGTGATATACAACAAAATAGACTTGACCCTGAATTTGCTTTTATGGAGTGTTAAAAACAGTGTAAAGAACTACTCAGGGGTTTTCTTCAGAGGAAGTCACATTGGGATAATCCTCCTATTTCAGCAGGAGGAATAGGAATGAGATTTAATAAAATAATGACTAAAATTACACTTTTTCAAGTGCCTCTTCAAATGATCACAAAGATTTTACTACCTCCACATTCTAAATATGTTCAGTACTAAACATCATCCACAGACTGTATGCTACATCTGTTCTACTTACTATTAACTCCATCACCTCAGCACAATAATTCCTGTTTCATGTTTGAATAATCCAGATCAGAATTTGACCCACCTTGTACCAGAATACTGTAGATAAAAACGGCTAAGATTCACCTTAATACTTATATTTTTAGCAACCACTTACTCTCCACAAAAGGTCAAGTTATTCCACAATAATCTGAAAAACAAGATACCTCACGACTTGTACAGTTCAGTTCAAAGCAGGGCATGCAGGCAAAATGGAACAGAACTTGAATGAAAGCAGGAAGCCAGGCTCAGCCAGTCAGTCTGTTTATAGAGTGGGATTATTATTATGATTAGTGCAAGTGGACATGGATAACCCTCTTTCTGTTTCTGTGACACATCTGTAGATCATCCTCCATTTAAATCTGTCTGTTGGTTGCTGTGTTACTGGAAAATACAAAACCAAACATCTGTGTTCCAGATAGGCACAGCCCCAGGGCAGGAATGCTCTTTAATACCCATTCCAAACATGACACCAGTCATATAATGTATAGAGAGCAAATTGGAAGTGGAGATGGATTGTAGGGGAAGGAAAAGGGCATTAGGTAAGAGAAATACAGAAAAAGTTCTTTTTTCTCTCCAGTTAAGATGATGTTCTCTTCACCTTCTATTTAGACTAAAATCAGCTGTGAGGAATCCATCTCTCCCTAATTTCAGTTGGATACCAATCCATTCATTCATGAACAGAACTTGACATCATGTTGTAGCAACATCACTTGTTCTCATTCTCTGAGAGCAACACTAACTGCTGGAAAGATTATTTCTGTTACAACTATTTTAAGCCATGCAGGAGACACCAGGTGTATTAGGTTAGTTTGTTATCTGGAAATTGTGGCCCAAGTACAAGAGTGGGCATTGTATTTCAGGAAATACTTCTTTTCCTTTTAGCGACTCAGTCATTTATGAGATTGACTAAAATCTGTTCCCATGCTTAGAAATCCTGCAAGATAAATCTCAAAAATGCTGACAGCAGGCTACATTTAAGTGAATGATTGTCATTAAATCACTCCCAAAGTATGACTTTGGATGTTGGCTATCTAACAGAATTTTTTTTTTTACCTTAAAACCATCCCAGTGTTCCATTTTACTACGGGTGTATGTGCTGTAATATTGTGAGTTATTTACATTGTCTAACACTTCCCTCATCCACTTCAGTCATTCGTCCATCTCGTTCTACTGACCAAAAAAAGCTTTGAATGCAAACCCAAGAACATCTGTATATGTTGTAGGATTTTGTGCACAAGATTTTTCATCAATAATCTGGGAAATGAGTTTTGGAATCCTTTATTGACAAAGCTTTATGCTTTAAGCTCAACTTGCTCTGTATTAACAGATCACTATATTATTTCATATCAAAACAAACAAAAAAATACCCCAGAAACACTCTGGGCATCCTCCTGTATTTTCTCAGCCATCAGATGAATCTTATGGCTGCTGCCATGCATCCAGTAACGGCCACCCTGGGATATGGCAATAGCAGCAAGATTTTTGAAAATTTCCTCCTATTTGACACTACTGTGAAAGTGGATAATCAATATCCATTAGAGCAGGCTTAGACCCTGTGATAGATCCTATTCCTAAGACATTTCTGGAAGCAGAACTGCATTACTTCTACTCTTGTGAAAGTAAAATAATGGCAACTTGGCCACAAATAAGCCAGATGTACAAAATAAATATACGCGTCTGCCTGGTAACTAAGAGGTAAGCTCTCCCTGTTTCTGGATTCTGGCTGAATTTTCATAAGAGTTTTCTTATAGCTTTCTGAAGAATAATTGGACCTGACTATGAATACTGCACAAAATATGTAATTTGGCTTCATTTTACCATAAATGAAAATAAAAATAATCCCATTGCAGCTAAGTATGTTTGTCTTTAGTTGTATGTGTGGAAGTGCTGTGGGAATCATGAGATACATTTTAAAACAAAATTTCGTCCTAGAAAAAAAAACGAGAGAACAATTTAGCCTTCATGTCTTCAGTACCTATAAAGTTAGTCCACTGTCTTTTGAGCAGCAGTTTTCTAGTTCTTGCATGACAGTTTGATTCCATTCAATGATTACCAAACTCATCCATAGGTTCACCGAGGGAAGTCTGCATCTGAGCCAGCCCATATGTGCTGTTTTGTTTAAACTTGATCCATATCCACATAAACTTCAGTCATACCAATATATTGCAATTTAGGTACACCATTACCTTCTTTTAGCTCCATCTTTTCTTTTTCTCTCTTGTAGCTTCCACTTATCACCATGTTAAAAATATGAAAAGCACATATTCTTTCACATTTTTACAAGAAAGCTTTAGGCCACAAACTTATATATCCCTCTGTACAGATGCATTATTTTTGTGATTTTCTGAGATTGCACTATAGCAGAGAAGCAACAGTAAAACCAGAAAGTAAAAAGGTGGAAAGAAGTCTAAAGATCACAAAACCTAAGAGACTGAATACAAAAATCACCCTTTTTTTCCCTTGTCTTTCTTTTTTCTTCCACAGCATTCTGACTCCAACTCTAACCTGAAGAAGCGAGTAAACTCCTTAGCGTCTCAGGCAGATCAGTCTCCTGAACCCAGCATAATATCAAATACTGCATCCCAGTGTCAGCCACTGTCTGTTCCTCCACCAGCCCCACCACAACCACCAGCCATTGGAGGTGCAAGTAAAATAGACCAGTATTCCAGGATCCTCTTTCCAGTGGCATTTGCAGGATTCAACCTCGTATATTGGGTTGTTTATCTTTCAAAAGACACTATGGAAGTGAGTAGTAAATTTTCTGAATACTTGTGTATAACGTAATATGTTTACTTGGCCAAGATTGTTTCAGTTGTTCATTTAATCTTGTAACTTCAGTTAATCAGTCCTTTCTGAGGAATAGCAAAATGCTTGCCCCAAAAAATCAACTGTGGAACTCAGTAAAATGCAGAAAGGCTGTTTGAGGAGGGGAAATGTAAACACTTTAACCCATGTTGCACTGAGTAGCATATGCTGTGTGAGACAACATAAGATGTCATTCTCAGCAAACAAACCAATCTTAAATCTTCTGTTTCATAACCTGCAGTCAGGAATGGTAGAAATATCTGTTGAAGAAATGCAGTGAAAGAGATAAGAACTTTAATAGCCTAAGGTTTACTCAGTGAGGTAGTACAATGTCTCCCCATAAAAATTTGTTATTCATAGTGTGAAGGGTTAATAACTGCAGTAAAGTTTGTGAATCAAGAGTCCCTCGTTTTGTACATTTCAACACTGGTTTTTCCTATTTTTTTCATATAACTGCACTGTTGTATGCAGATAAAGCTGATAAAATCTTTGGTTAAGTTTGTTTGAATCAGGCAGAAAGTGATCACATCATTAGATATCCATGAGGTCCAGAAGATATGTTTGCCCTGCAAATTGAGCATGTCTGGAATAATCAGTCAGTGATTAGTCATTAAACTTTAAGTCTTTAATGCTTTAAATCTCTAATTTTTTCCCTTTTTGCCTAAATACAGTTAATGGTGTCCTATTTGCTTGGTGAAAAATATATTCATTTGCCTCGTTGCCATAGAGTTTTTTGGATCTCAGTGTACATTGCAGTCAATATGATTGGTACATTTAGCTTTATTTAGGACAGCTAGAGAGATAATGATGGTATTTAGATAGCACCAAATGCACAAAGTCCCTACATCAGTAAAAACAGGCTGGAAATCTGGTATGAGTGGGATCAGGCTGTACCTTTATTTCCTAGATTAAAGGTAGAGAAGGCTGAGGGAAGTCTTGTGGATGGTCAAGAGATGTTGCAGTTCGAAGGAAACGAGACAGTGCTGATCAGCTGATGGGTGGCACCTTGCCTTTGCTAGAAAGCTGCTGCTCTACCAGCCTCTAATTTGGTGATTTTTGCTACTAGTGTGATCTGGAAAATGCTCTCTCTCAAAGATGGAGTGTGCTGCCAAGCAGCCTCTATGGACTTGGGAGGGCAGGAAGGTAGGAGACACTGTCTCTTACAAATGTTCCTGCAGATGTCTCTCTCAAGAGGTCACAGCTGCCAACTCCTGGCCACTCCAACTCTGCCCACTGCTAAATTTATCACTTGTGCCAGAGTTACTGATCCTGCTGTTAAAATATTGATCATGTGTGCAAATGCCTTATCTTAGTCAGAGAAGGGAAGTATCGAAAAAGCTTATATCTCATTGTTACAGCTTCTGTTTAGAGGCCCAGCTCCTCGGCTCGTGGAGCTTGCCGCGACTCCAGTGATTTCATTCAACCATTCACTTTTTGGGTCTAGAAATATTTGGAACATCGTTGCCATTTCCCTTGGTAGTGATGAAATATTTACACTAAACCTCCTATATTAATAGTAACATTAGAATCAGGCTTTTAAAATACTTCCAAAGTCTAGGACTAAGTGCTGACTATAAATATTTTTAAACACTACTTTGGAAGCTCAGAAACATGCTCAGAAGCTTAGAAATTATGTTCTGTAGTAGTATTATAGAATGACAGAAACCCAGCAGCAAGATTTAGAAAAGAGAACAGTATTGACAGCTGGGGTGTTTTGAATTACGAAGAATATAAACAGTTATGTAAAATGTTGATCAAGCTCTTCTTCCTAAAATACATTTCCCTGTTTGTGTATTCAGTTATAACTAATAATAAATGTGATATACACTGCTAGGTTTCTAATTAAAATGTATCAGTTTACCAGTTGTTACTTTCAAGGAAAACCAGGGTTGTTTTTGCTTTAAAAAAATATTAAACATATGTAAGCTTTTCCATTCAAACAGAGGAGACACAAAAGTTAGGTGAGCAAAGCATGGCATGCTTCAAAGGCAGTTAAACTTAATCTCTGTCTCCCTCAGGCCCAATAGATTTAATGTTGTTACAGTATTATTCAGCTTATTCAATTTAAAAAGTGCATTTTGTGCAGTATTTCAGGTATATTAGCTTTTTAAGTTACCTTTTTGATTTCATATGGATTTTGTTTAAAAAACAAAAAGGGGGAAAAATCTAATCAATTAATTGAGATAAACAAATTTCCAGTGCACTATTTTTTGTAGTGCAGCCTTCTAGGATTTTGATTAGTATATTCTGGAGTGCAGAACATCATTCACCAGTCTGTCTTTGTGCAGATTCTTAAACGAAACAGCTGTCTTTGGATGTACATATAGAATAAATCAGGCATTTCATGAACCTGTTTGAAAAAGCAGGTTATTAGGACTGGAATAAAAGATAATTTTAAACTCCTCTCACAATCTTCTGGTCAAACTCCTCCTTTGACTTTGAAGGGAGTTCAAGAACAGTTTTTTACTTCATATTTTGGATTCAGAGCATCAGCTGGAATGAGCAGCCTTGTTAATGTGATGACACAGAGTTAATGTGATGAGGAGCTCTTTCCTTTAGCTGTTTGGTAATAGTTCTGTGCACTACTAAGCAGTTTTCTTCTGGCCTAAATAATGGGCCATATGTTAGAGAAATGACAAAGTCATTTTTGTGTATTTTATCTGGTAAGATTTATGAGAACCTTGGGGACTGAGTACTTTTCAAAGTGCTCCTTGGAGTAGCTTTTTATTTCCCTTCCATTTAATAACTTTCTTTTCAGGTTGATCACCTTTTCTCTTATTATACATGTAAACTAATTACACTGAAATTTTAGGATTTGTATAAAGGTGTTTCTTAAAAAATGTATGCCTTTAAACATTTGAATATTATCATAATAGACTTTGGATTGGAAGGGAGCTTGAAGATCTTAGAGTTCCACATCCCTCCCATGGGCAGGGACACTTTCCACTGGACCATGTTGCTCCAAGTCCAATCCAGTCTGAACCTGAAAACTTCCAGGGATGGGGCATCCACAACTTCTCTGGGCAACCTGTGCCAGGGCCTCAGCACCCTCACAGTGCGTGGCAACCAGGGTTGGGTTGAGCAGATAGAAGGAGTATTTTACACTGAACTCTCTATTTATACTTCAATACATACGGCACCAAGTCAAGCTTAGTAGCAAACTTTCATTGCAAAATTAATATTTTGCTATATTTTCAAGGAAAAAAGCGTCATTCCTCGAAGAAAAAAATAAAAAGAAATCCAGGTTGAAATAAAGTGATTCAACTGAGTGGTTTTTTGTACATGGATGGGGCTAAAGTTATCTTCTAGTCTTAATATTTGAATGAAAAGTTTTATTTTCCATTGGAACAAGTGGGAAGACATTCAGTAGTAGTCATCCACTGTGCAACTTGATACATAAGATATTTCAATGTAAATGGGCCTGCATTGTGAAGTAGCAATAGCACTGCAGGACAAAAATTGTATTGGTAATAGTAGAGAAATTAAACTAACATAGTTCTCTGCCTGCATTTTGCCAGATGGTATATTGTTAGAACCTAATATAACCAAAGGACTACAAAGTACATGAAATAGCAGATGCCAGCTTTTAGACCACAGAAAATGCTGGTACTTGTACGATAAACCCCCCAAACCCTTTCTCTCAAAAAGTTTTGTAACTTAGTGCTGACAGGTGCTTAACTATAGTGATGTCACTGTGCTATTTATAATATGAAGCGAGTAAAGCATCAGAGTTGGTCTAAGAGGACTCACTCCCTCCTCCATATAAGGTCAATTAATTTAGGTGGAAGGTTTGAAGAGGTGACATCCCCATGATTTGCACGTGAGGGATGGAACAAGCACATTTCCATGGTTCATGTTCTTCTGTAGAGTACAGTAATATCTGCCATCTAAAAGGAGCTCTATACAGTAGCAAACAAGACACATTTGTCTAAATTCTCCAAATAGAAAAGTTCTTGAAAGTAGAGCAAACCTTTTTGACAAATGAGAAAATGTTATTCTAGCTTTTAATTTTGTCATACAGCATATTTTGGCTTTGTTTTCTGTTTTAAATCTTGCTAAGTCCTTGAGCTGAATACTAATTTATGACAGTGACCTTGGTAGGTGAATTGCACACTTAGTTTATTTTAAAATTTGCTTGATTTAGAATGCAAAGAGTCTTCTTTTAAAAAGAAGGTTGCAACTACACTTCTACCTTTGCCATATAATTCACAATGCATATGCTGTTCTCACACAATCTTACGCATCTTATTTCTGAATTTATCTATCTTAATTTTTATATGTAACATTATATTACAGTTTTTAGTGTAATAAAATATGGAATGATGGAGTGAATCAAACTGGAGAAGGAGATGATATTAAAATTTTCATGATAAATGCAAAAAAAGAAGCAGAGGCCAGCTTTTATGTTTGGGAGCAGAGGAAGAAACAAAGTCAGTGAATGGACTGACTCCTGGGTATTATTTGGATGCAGAGAACATATAGCAGGATGTCAGGAAAAAGAGTTACATAATAAGTTGAAGATGCTAATGATGTCAAGTGGGAAGAAATAAGAACACAGAAAGAGACAAGAGCTGGAAGAGTATTTAGCTTCAGTACATTGATATTCATAAAGCTTGTAGTGCATATTGTTACCTCATGTTTCAGTTTGAACACTGCAAAAATAAAGTTTAGGAGGAACAATCATTGGCATACATACTGAACAACTGAGCTCTGATGATCCAGGTAATGAGCATCAACTTCTAAGAGGATTCTCCCTTGTAATGCAGTTCTATTTGAAGTCTGCTGAGAGAGTTGGAAATCACCTGGGTTTGTTGGTTAACTCAGTTGTTGTTCACAAGGGTTATCAACCCACAGCTTAAACTTTTCTCTAAACTTTTCTTCCAGTTTTTTGAACCTTCTGCAATGCATTTTCGAAATGACCCTCAGTCCAACTGAAGA
Organism: Climacteris rufus; assembly: GCA_013398175.1. Classification (NCBI taxonomy): domain Eukaryota; kingdom Metazoa; phylum Chordata; class Aves; order Passeriformes; family Climacteridae; genus Climacteris; species Climacteris rufus. The sequence continues at coordinate 3,462,631 of VZRZ01002792.1, read as the reverse complement.
AGAGCTCAAGTTCTCAAGGAAATCTCTCAAGGTCACATGGGGTTGGAGACACTTGGAAGGATTTTTCTGTCCACAGGTGCTCTCAGTTTTCAAACTCAGAATATTTATACTGAACACCACCTGGATGCAAACTGGACAAATCAAGAGCTGCAAACTGCTTAGGGTTCTAACAATACTTTCTTAAGATTTCTTACAGTGATTCTACTATAAAAGTTCTTGTTAAATTAATTTGTTCAGTTGTCAAAGGAAAGAATGTGCATTTGTTCTAAAACTTTTGTAAAAATTGAATGTTTACACTGATACAAAGCATCAATAAAAGCTTTTTTTTTTTTTTTTTACTAGAAAAGGGATTGCTGAACTCAGCAGATCCTGAAATGGTATAACTTGGCATAGTTTCACTGAAAGGTTAGGAGTTGCACTGATTTCCAGCACTTGAAATGGACCCAAATAATGTTGGAAATCCTATGAAAAGGAGCTGCAATTCCATCGTGTTTTAACTCTTTCATATAAAAGATAAATTATTAGTTATTGAATTGTTTTAAATTTCATTTTCATCTTTGAGATGACATAAGGAATGAGAGATAAGAAAAAGAAAAGCAAGAATAAGCTTTTTTTTTTGTGTGCTTTAGCTGATTAGTTACCACAGTTATTTTTTTGTTGCAAGTGACCGTGGAAGTAAGTACAACCAGACTAATAACAAGTGATAGCTCGGCAGGATCTAGAAATGCAGGACTGAAATGTCAGGGAGTTTTCAAGGTCTAAAGCTGAGTAAACAGAAAGATGCAGCTACCCATCAGGCTAAATGCAGGCCTCCAGCCCCAGGGAACTTCCTGGAAGCAGGTCTTGATAACTAGTTAAGGAACAAGCTGCTTTTTATCAGATGATTCTACTGAATTGCCTGTAGCAAACTCCCTAGAAATTTTTTTCCCAGAGCCAAGGTACTGTCAGCATATTCAGTTTAAAGGTAATAATATTTTGTCACTCTCAACACAAACAGTCACAGAATTTCTTCATTCAGTCTTCATTAAGAATATAATTAGGAAACATATGCCTAATCAAATTAAACCCAAGCCAATTTTATTCCTGGTGTAATTGGCATTGGGAGGAGTCAGGAGCACACAGAGAAGATCTAGATGAAGCCAAATAAAACCCAAGGATTTCATCCTATCTTGAAATTAATTTTAGTACAATAAAATAAACAGAATCATGAAATAATGGACAGTTTCAGGATATTCAGGGTCTTTTGCTTTATCTAAACAAACATCTTAATCCCTATGAGAAAATAATTACAGGCTGACTAATTGATTCCAGAAAGTCATCAACTGTTTTATTGGTACTATGACCATTTTGAATACTTGATGGCCTTGCTCCAGCTGTTTTCCTCCTCCTATTTCAAGAAGAATATGTAGCTTTTACTAGTGTGCTAGCTGGACTGAACATGAGATATCACTTTTTGTACACCCTCTTCTCTAACTCTGAAGGGCTTAAGTGGAACAATTTAAGGATTCAACTCAATAATAAATATTGTTTGCACGGAGATGTCACATTTGCAATTTGCTTTTTCTGAGTGGCTGCAGGCTGGCACACTTCGATGTATTTGTAAGTGCACTGAATTATTTCTTCGTTTTGCTTTGAAACTGAAATTGTGAAAATTTGTCCTATTTTCAGCCTTTACATGTTAATTTAAGAAAAAATTGAACTATGGATTATTGGCAAGTGTTTTATAATTTGTAAACACATCTTATTTGACAAAAACCAAATTATGCTGTAGGGACACAGAATTTCTTTTAGAGTAACTACACTCATTCTTGCTTCATGACTAATTTCTCTTTTGAGTACATTAATATCTATAAGAGTTTTCAGAATACTTAAAAACTGGTTTATGCACAAAATGAAAATGTTTAAAAAAAAGCTTTGGTAAAACAAGTGACACTAAAGCAGCTAAATTTTGTATCTGGTCTTTGCTTACAAGAAATCAAAATGTTAATTTTACAGCAGATGCAGAATTACTAGTCACTATTTCCTTGAAGTGTAGTATTTCAGTATATAAAATGGTGGTAACTTCCTCTTTAGGAAGCTGTATCAGCATCTTAAAAATGTACTAGTAGCTCTTGGTATTTAACAGCACATTTCAACATGAGCACAAAGAATACTTATCTTTTTTTCCAAAGAACTTCTGATGTGGATATGATGGAGAAGCGTTGTTTCTCCACAGCTGTTTGAGTGGTAGGAAGGGAATGTGTATATTTCCTGTTACATGCTTTGTAGAGACACAGGTGTAATCAATAATGTTAATAATGTCAAGTTATATCTTAGAATAAATGTAATTATTCACAATTAATGTCAGTTCTTAACAACCCTGGTTATGGTCAAACACTAACCAAACAAGCAAGACAGTAAAAGAGCAGATAAATAGAAAAAGGTTTTATATATAGGTTTATATATATATATGTATATATTTCTGTATGCATATATACATATGTATTTCTGTAGAAAATATAAATAATAAATAAATACTACTGTAATAAATAACAGATATTTCTTTACTTAGTACAAATTGAAAGGAAATTAGGGGCTGTGGGTTTCTTCCAGTATTTTTGACTGTACTGCAATAGGAAGAGCAGGAGCTAAAGGTGCTGTAAGATTAGATTTTCTGTGTGTGAAACAGGACACTGTGGGGAGAAGATGTGCAATTCCGTTCAGCTATTGCACTCTGGTAATACATTATTCAACACCAACCTAACTTTCTATGGATCCTGGTAGAAAGGATTGCTCTAGTTTTAGCCACACTACAAAGGGACCAAGTGTGGCTTAAATACAGTTTTAGCATGTTCTGCCTCATCAGAAGTGCAAGAAGCCAAATAACTGACAACACAACTACAGAATTGTGTATATTAGAATCTTCAACGACATATAAAACTTTATTATTATTACTATTATTATTATTATTATTGATGTGGGCTTCCCCCCCACCCCCGATTTTTTTCATAATTTCTAAGCCAAATAAGACCTCAGCAGTTTCAAGATGTAGAAACTATGCAATGGCACACTAGGTCAGCCCTGAGATCACCCACTTCTGTGTTCAGAGGATAGTCCTCCCGAGCAGCTAAAGCAAGAGCTGCACAAACCCTATAAATGTGAAGATAAAAGTCCTCAACACTCTTGATACAGAGTATTGTCCATTGTTTTGATATTTGGATGATGTCAGGTTACAAACTCAACACCTTTCTCTTATATGCAAACAAAATTCAGAGGTGACTTTGCCATTGCTTAGTTCATTACATTCTTGTTTCTCTTCCAGTTTGTGACAAGAGCAGCATTCTTCATCTGCTTTCTTTAAAGAATTGATTCTTGCAGGATTTTCCCCTAATCAGTAATCAATCAAGGCCTTTCAACTCCCTTTGTAAACGATGTTTGTCACCTGGCTTTACGGAGAAACCTGTAAAGGGAAGAGGCCTTATCCACAGTCAGAATGGGTAGGGGCTTCAGAAGTAAACTGTTGTGTTCTGCATCACTGCTTCAACAGAATCATCCCTCAGCCAGCACTGGAGTGGTGCTTGTGTGCAAAGGATAAAGCTCTGCAGCTCATTGCCAGGCAGCACTTTGATCAACCCACAGCAACTGAGTGTCAGTAAAGTATATTGGAAATAGAAGGTGGTGACAAAGCACTAATGAGACTTAGCCATGCTCTGAGGTGCAAGCCATAAACCAGAAAGCTTGACCAAGAGAAATGAAGGAAACCAAAGTAACCAAAGCGTTTCCACAATTGTAAAGTAGGAAACAGATTTCCACACATATTGAGAGTCCTTAAAAAACAAACAAACAAACAATTCTTATTCCTGCCCAAACCCAAACTATATGTGGTATTTCAATCACAATTAGGGAAAAAAATCCTAACCCATGTATTTAATGTAGTTCCATAACAATAAGACAGTACAAGTCACTGAGGAATTTCATAAACCATGGAACATGCATTTGTACTCAGTCACTTTGCAACACATTTGGCTTGTTATCAAAGGAGTCATTAGTTTATGAAAACGTGATCTGATCTCAGTTATGAACAGACATTTTAAATTTCCATAAATAAGAGTAATCTCTAATAGTTTTAAGATACTAAATTCTTTACATACCTTAAGGAGCCAATAAACCTCCTCTAGGCCACATATTCAAGTACTACAGCAAAGGTTTTTCCCCCCAACTCATACCTGCATTGTTTATAATAATATTTTAATGGAGCAGATAAAATATTTCATCATTTAAAACTAAATAAAACTAATAATGGAATACTTAATTCTGCTTTTCCTGTACATTAAAAAAAATTAAAAATATAGAAATTATCAACTGTTGACTTTGAAGGGGTATAACCGCTGTGTCCTGATGTAAACTATGTGGAGTAATGGTGTTCCCAATTGAGATGTGGGAAATGGATGTGAGATTTAAAAGTGGCATCTCGGCAACAAAGTCACAGATTTTACCCATGTGAAAAAAATCTTAGTAAAAGACAAATACTAAAGCTCGAGCTATGTCTTTTATTGTCCGCTTTTATCTTCTTCATGTCTACCAAGTGATCTGACTCAACATTTAAGTCGATGCATTTGCATTTGCAATCTCATCAGGAAGTTGCATTAATGAATTGTTGATTCCATAGATGAATCTGTGGGAAAGATTGGATTGTGGTGGTGAGACTGACTAGAAATGATCAGAAATAAGCTACTAGTTTATCCAAAATTCAAATTTCACTGAACTGAACTTTTAAAAAATAAGGCAGGAATATCTCTGTGTGAGAAAAAGATGAAGTTTTTTTCCACAAACGTAATTAATGTGCATTCTCAAGTTTTAGTAATTTATATATTCCTTGTGGGCTAAAACGTTTTATACTTGACACACCCCATCCCTTTCATTTTAGATGAGTAAAAAATTCTCTTTCCTTTCTGGTACAGCTTTACATAAAATCCAACATTAATTCTTTGGTATGAGATGTCTGCTTGCAACTCAAATCTATTCAAAAGTAAAAATAAGTTAGACTTCATGCTTTTAACAGTAACTACTCTTTTTGTCAGGTGCATTTTTAAACCAACATGATGAAACTGTAAGGTTTGCCCTTACTACTTTAATGGTTTTACTCTGTTATCACTTCCAACACCATAAAAGTGGAGTAATTCTAGTCAAGCAGATTCAGGAAGACCCAAGTGAAAGGAAGTAACTGGTGACATATATAACAAGCTGTTTTAAATACCAGGTTTTAAGCCTATTTGATAGTTGTAATACTACTGTATTACTTAGACTTATATGGACCAACTATTACCAAAAAATTGCATAACTCCATTTACCATAGATTGAGATGCCTTAAAAAAGACCAACTAAAGAAAAATAGAGTGATCTACATATTTCAGTAGTTACATGATTAAGGCAAATATATCCTTAAATGTTATACTAAGGATGCCTATTATAGTACTTTTTATAAAGAATGAAAATTAAAAAAACCCAAGTCATTGTTTATGTGGCCTATGAAAGCAACATGAGGAGATTATAGCAGTGATTAAAGGACACAGCTCTTACAGATGCAGGACACAGAAGCCAGAAATGCTGCAGATGTTTTTATAAGAAGCTCTATATTGAATGGACCTATTTGTATTTCTCTTCTGCATACAAAAATTCTATATCAGAGATTCACTTTCTATGTTTAAGGTCTCTCCATTAACAGCTCATTATAGAGCAGTCACAGGAGTATTATTGTGTGCTTGAAATAAATTAAAACCACTGGGTAAATGTGCTCTACTCAGGACCAATAAGCAGCAAACAAAGCTAAGTGAGCTTATAATTCCAACTGCACTAGAAGTTAAGATCCACATGACTCCAACATCCTACCTTTATTTTAAGATTAGAAGGTAATCTATTCACTCGCAAGGTATCATTTCTTTGGGGGTTGATCATGGGATCATGACTTTTATAAGTGAACACCTTAATGTTCTGAAATCACCAGGAAAATATCCAGGTCAGTGATGTGTAAGCTAAGACTTTTTCTCTCTGCCAGTTCCATTTGAAGGTGCAGCAATCTCAAAACATCTCCCAAGACACCCTTGCAAGGCAAAAATAATTCTGGAGTTGCTAATGGGAAAAAAGTCATTGGAAACTGTTCTGATTTTCGTACTCAAATGAGAAGGCAAAACTGGATTTTGTTATTCTATATTTCTGCAAAGGACAGTTTGCTCATTAATATTATTCAAATAAATGTCATTTGTGATGGCCTCAAAAAAGGCATGCTAACAATTACAGACAAATTAAAACTTACATTTACCATCTGAGCCATATTCCTTACTGGCCACACTAACATTGCCTCAAAGGCTGAGAGGATGGTAAAGGTGTTGGTATGATTACAGAGAAAATATGGAGTGAAGAGTAGTTTATGGTGTTGAAGGATAAGGAGCCTCCTAGTTCCTTCACATCACTGGAACAGCAGAAATGTAATAACACTTGGATTTGAGTGCAGTGCAAGCACATGCTGCAAAGTGTTCTTTACCTGACATGTCATTGTTCATGGAAGCCAAAATGTCACATGAAAATTAGCATCAACAAAGGTAAGCAGAGAGCACTCAAATCAGCACAACTCTGCTTGACATTGTTTTCAAAGAAAAATGTTTCATTCTAGAGACAGCAAAAAATTTCCTCAGAAATTGTCAGAGAGCATTTTCCTCTGTCAGTTCTCATATTATTCTGCAGGCATTTCTAGGCAGTTTAATGAAAACTCAATAGGTTAGGTCAGTCTGTGGTCACCAGGAGTGACACCACAGATGTGTCACTCCCACTTAAGCTATTTTTAAAACTAATGCTTTCCTGAGATGGAATGCAGGTCCTTCTGTCCAGGAGGAATTCTGAGTAAGGTTTTTATTTCTGTGAAGTGCAGCTTGTCCCATGCCAAGGCTCAGTTTGCATCTGCATGACAGGACTGCACAAAGGCTGCTGGATGGATTCTCTGGTAGGGGAAATTTAAAAAAAAAAAAGGGCTGTGGATCAGACACAGAGCAGAAATGGTTCTTGTACTAGAAGGCTTAAATGTAGAACTGGACAGGAAAATGAGCCTGCTTTCCCTCCCTGTGAGATACTGATCAGCACAGATTAAAGCAGAACATTTGCATAAGTTATTTTGTGATTATATTTAAAAAAAATAGTTATCAAAATTGTCTCTTTTGTTCATTTTAACTCTTGGTTACAATTTTTTAGGTTTGGGTCTAAACTGTATCCCCATCCCCACCACACCTTCCCTAAAGATAGTAGATGATTTTTCACTAAAAAACCCCGAAAACATTCTCCAGTGGGCAAAAATTTTGTTTGTTGAAGAGACCAATTTTCCACTGAAAAGGAGTTTTACCAGAAATTAATCAGGATTTAGTTACCTATGATTTATCTCAAAAGCAAGAGAGATGACAAAGTAAAAAATGTGACATTCAAGGAATTTACTTCTTTCCTAATGATTGTACAAAAAATCTTTTCACAGCAGAATTAGTGATAAAATGCAGGACACACATCCAGATTACTATTCCTGGGATGGCATGCCTTTCATTGTGAAGAACTTCAGAGGGCTGGAATTCCTTTAAGTTGAGACAACAGTTTCTGCTGCAAATTTGAAGATGAAGCAAAGAGTGGCAGTGGTCTCAGCATCCAGTGCCATCCCCATGTACCAGAGCCAGTGCACCAACTGCAGTGAAAAATGCTTGCAGCCTCCAGAGGAAGAGGAGCATGGCAGCCATCCCAGACACTGCCAAGATACACAGACAAATACAGTCAAGGTTGTCAAGAGACTCTCAAAAGGACACAAACTGAATGAACAAAGCAGCACGAATGTGCCAGCAGTGTAGTCTGCTCAATCTACAGGTAGAAGGAGAAGATGAGGATAGTCATGCACTCCAGTGAGGAATTATGACCTAATTCAAGAGAATGGTTATTGCCTGACTTAGAAATCCAAAGGTCTTTTGTTCCAGACACTCCCTGGGAGGGAGTAAATGCCTCCTTATTGGTGATGAGCTGCTGCTACCTGGGACAAGCTGGGACTGAGTCTCTCTCCTAACAATGAAATGAAGCAGCCTGAGCTATTTCAGTCATCCAACTACCTGGCTGAGTCTGCCTAAAAGCTTCTTTTATTCTTAGAAGGTGTCCAGAAATGTTCCAGTCCTGTGAAACCAGCTGGTTCAGAGATTCCTTAGTTGCCGAAGTTCACATCAGTTTTTGGGTTTTGTTTATTTGTTTGTTTTCTAGTTCATTCCAATAAAAATTATGAAGAGAAAAGCAAAATCCACCATAACTCATTGAGGTGTATGGTATACATATTGCTGTGGTTTTAGTGACAAGACTGTAGCCACCACCTACACTCATCCACTCAAGGCCATGGCAGCCAGTCTGAGCATTCCTTCCTCGTTTCTGTCAAGTGTGGTTCCCACAATCTCATTCTCATTATCTAAAACAGCTCTCAAGAATTTTCTTTCAAAATATGAAGACTTTCATAAATCCAACCCCCCAAACTTGCTCTATACAATTACTCCATCTATTTTTTCACATTATAAAATCTTTGTACATGTGTCTGAGTAAAACAAATCACAGCTTTCTGACATTTTTGTCAACTGCTGAATACATTATTCATGAATATTTATTTATTACTACTGAATCAGCTCGAGAAGAAGTAAAACAAATGTGCACTAAGTAATTTTAGTGTGCCTTTGATTTTTATAAACCAAAATAATTTGGGAGTGTATTACTTTTTAATCCAATGTGTTATGTTCATTTTAGGGACAGTGTATTCTGGTTAGATTTTCATAAATGTGTTCTCACAAGGAAGCTGGACTAGCACATCTCCCAAGGGCTATTTGAAAGATAGAAAGAAAGCATTCCAGAACATGATGCTAGTGATATAGCTAAGGGTAGACAAGTGGTCACCCTAAGCCTAAATCCCATGGTCCTTCTTGGGTACACAATTCAGTCAAATCATTATATTTACTCTGAATGCTATAGACATGTTTTTCTTAAAACATATACCAGAATCAGCTAAGTTAACAGAAATTTGAGATCTTAAACAGGCCTTTTATTACCTTACCACTAATTAAATGCCGATTCACATCCAAGGCTATTAACATGGTTTTAACAGCACATATTTGACACATTAACAGTGTTTTATGTCCACCTTAGAGTGAAAGGCTTAGGAAAAGACAGGTTATCTCTTTGCTTTTATTTAAATACAGCACTATTTTCCATGGGCAAAGTGACATGTGCCTTCAACTTTTTATGACACATACAATATGGGAAAATTAGCATCATATATTTAATCTCTATCACAATCTTCAGTGCTAAAACATGCATTATCTGCTACTACAAACTGTGGAATATGGCACCTCTGATACTGCCAGTGAGCTTTTCTTCATTAGCAGCACACACCATCAGTTTTCATATTCTTACAATCCTCAACTTAACTTCATCTCATAGCAAGTTCTAAATAAGAGAGAGGCAACTTAAAAAGAGGATAATAAGTGGAGATATTTCAAGTTTTCATAAAATAAGACAAGGCCACTTACAAATCCCAAAATTCCAAACAAGTGCCCATCCAGTGCATATCTATTTACAGAAAAAAAAACCCTCTGTGAAAGTCACTTCACAATCACATCCAAATACAGACATTTATAGTAAATCAATATTCATTCACCATTACATAACCTTGTACAAGTCTCCGATCAAGCTGATGCTGTCACCTTGTCTTATAAATATTGTACAAATGGCTCAAAGGTACTTCTCCATAACAGTTTCTTCAAGAGTTCATTTCTACTTTTTCACTATTAAATGTTTTTATTAAAAGGCTTATGATGTCTCTGTAATTTATTGAACTTTTATTTACCTTGTAGATACACTTATGTTCATCTGGTGTTTCAGTGTATGCAATTAAGTGCCCATAATGCTGGTTTATTGACTGAAATGCCAAGGTTTGCTGGAACCCAGACAGCATTTCAGGTCAATATCTTATTGAGTTGATACACTTAAGTAATAGAATAATGCTAGATTTATATGTATGTACCAGGTGAGTGCACAGATTAATTAATCTCACGACAAAGTAATTATGCAGAAAATGTAGAATTTAAATGTTTCCAGTCAGAACAGTAGCACAGGCAAATATGCTGAGAGGCCTCTAAAACATCTCATCATGCAACAGATGGATTGACAACTGCAATTAAACTTTCCAGTATTATTTCTTTGAATATTATCTATGTAAAAAGTGTAGACTAATCTGTGGTAAACAGGTGGAGGAGAAGAGAGCTGGGAAGTGCTTTTTGAAAAAGAGAAAAAAACCTTTTACTGAAAAAAAAAGTCCTACCCGATTGCTTACAAGATTGTCAGAAACATATTTGTAAATTTTATATATACCAGGGATATCTAGTTTTATTACTGTGGTTGTATGTTATGTTATGCAGGATATAAAAACGTATTCAAGTACATCATGAAGCACTGATGAGACAAAAGTTCAGCACTAAGACACCATCTGATTTTCAGTCTAGTTCAGCTCCCTGCCTGCCATCAAATCAGATTGAGATAAACTGGGTCTAAATAACATCCATTAACTTTACTTGGTCTCTTTATGACCAGTATTTTCTTGCTGGAAATATTTAGAGAAATTTCAAAATGGAGCTGTCATTTTCTACTGCTAAGAGCAAAGCAGTTCACTTCAGAAAGTGCTTTGGGTAATTCTCTGGCTGCAAATGTCACTTTGAGGCAGGTCTGAGGAAACATTCCTTTAAAGTGTCTTTTAGATCTTGTTTTGATCTACTTGGCATCCATTTTGCACATTCGTTAACCCAACTGCTTGATCCTTTAGGTGTATTTGTCATTCTGGAGAAAGCAGTTTTGCATCTCGTCTATCAGCTATCTGCAGATAATACAGCACCTCTCTGCTATCAACTCTTTAAGTTGTTTATTATCCTAGTTATACTATTAGTACCATGACAGCTTAAACCTTCAGCCCATTACTAAGCAAAAACAGTTGTAGCAAGTGAACCTGTCTAATTTAATAACAAAAAACAAGATTCTTTTCCTTTTAAACTTGTTAAATTGCTATATAGCTTTTGTGGCGATGGGATACTTTCTAAATGTAATCATGTATGTAGTCAAGTCACTTGAATTGCAAAAGTTGTTGGACACATGGTTTTCCTGCTTCTGTTCAGGTACAGCTAAAATGCCACCCCAGTGCAAACAAATTGGCAGAAAATTAGTTTTCTGTATCCATCATCTTCTACCTTCTATTTGTACACCTTTGAGCACAAGTTACACGTGGGACATTTCAACCCCACCATGGGGACATAAGGACAGTGAAAACAGAATATTTTAACATTAATTTCTGAAGTCTTATGTAAATATAAGGGTGGGGGGACAGAAAACAGGTGGAGGATGATGGCATCATCATACACACAAAATGGAATCAAAGAAACAAATCCAGCAAAAATCAAACCCACCAAAACCAAATAGGCCAACTTCATAAAAGCTTGATCAATAGCATTGGAGAATAACCTCTTATTTTGCCATCTTACATAATCCTTCTGTAGGGTCACATTACCCAGGAATGGAGCAGGCAATGAGCTCTATGAGAATCCTAAACTAACCATGAAGACACCCTTAGTAATATTGTTCTTCTGTTTGGAGTGAGACAAAAAAAGAAAGTCCAAAATCCAGTATTTCTATACAATCATCTTATATTCAAGATTTCCAAGCCAAACAAACACTATTTGGGAAGAAAATTCTCAAGCAATTCAGGTTATGAAACTTTACAGAGTTTTGTGAAGAGAACAGCGTTCCTGCTTTAGGCTTGTTGGTCTTACATTTCCACCTCATTACTTCCCTGCAAGTTGTGCAAAATTTGCAGTTGCCTACTAGCAGCTAAAAGCTGGTATCAAAGCCCTGCTTTAATTAACAGAAAACTGTACACAGAGCTCAGGGGTCTTCACTCAATTTGCTAAATAGAGAAATTGTCAGAGGTACTTGTTAATATGAGAAGATAATTATGGAAACTTGCATATAAACAGACCTTTCACACAAATTTTCACATTGTGGCCTTATTAAAAGTGTTCAGTGCAATTCTTGCTAGCATAGAGGTGCAAAGCCTGAGGCGTGGGTAGACAGCACCTCTCTGCTGCTTCCATTCAGCACTTCTGAGGTTTAACTGCCAGATTTTTCAAGGGTTAGAAGAAGCAAAATTATTTCATATGTTGATAAATAAATTGATACTTCTAATGTAACATAATCCACTTTCACCATGTCCTTAAAATAGGGAATTTTCCATAGCAATGTCAAGTCATTGATTTATTTTCATAAAGCATGAAAGCTCCATGGGGAAGTGTTGGAAGACACTGGCTGTGTAGTTCACCATCTTGTTTCCAAAAACACAAGAGAGAATTTTTAAAGTTTTCAAACCTAAATTCTGCACATTGTTGAATTCCTTCTAATTCATTATAATCTCTCATCATCTCATCTACTTCCATCTGATGGAGCTTTTGTAATGTAATTCTAAAAACTTCCATTTCTATTAAATATTTTTAAGATTAGACTATTAATGAGAACCCAGTGTTCTATGCAAGATTATACATGTATTAAATACAACAGTAATTTGAACAAATTGCAAAGACAGGTAGCACCAAATGGTGCAGTTACCAGTGATATGACTTGTTCATCTTTAGTTATGAATGATCTATTTACCATAACAAGATAATATGTAATGTTTGTTTTGCAGTTCAGATTCTACTGGCTGCTTGTTTCAAAGAAAATGGAAGAGTTCTCTGATTTTTGGTCTCTATCTTTTTAGTGGGTGTAGTCTTGGTATGGATTTACATACCCCCCTACTTCCCCCAAGCCAATAAACTAATGTTTGTTCTATACTTCTTGATTAAAATAAGAAAAAAACTGTGCCTGCATTCTGTAGATGAACATCTGTTCAAGACAGTTAAATGCAAATTCATGTTTATTGTTTAATTTGCTGGGTGGGCTCAACATCACTGAATTCTCTCCCCATGGGAATTCTACACATATTGATATTCAAATAGGCCTGCTTTGTTCACCCCTCACCCAGTCAGCACATCCAAATATTGACAATTTTCTTCTACCACTGCCACACCTGTAGCTGCAATGAATAAGAATAAGCAGTGTCCTTTGCAAAAAAGGCATTGATTATGTCTATAAATAAGGTGCAGGAATGGAAATTAGTATCCATTTTGGAAACAAGGGGCTTTCTGAACATAACATTTGAAAGATTTGGGTACAAAGTGCCTGACACTTTTCCCTAATATGGATCTGTAAAGAATGATTAAAATATGAGCAATCATTTCAAAAAGTCCACATTATTTTGGTCTTGTCTAGTTTTAAAACAATAATTATTTTTAGTAATAGATTTTTTCAGAAGACTTTTCAAGATAAACTACTTAATTTTATATCATTCCTGTGAAGTGAATGCAGATGTGGTGGTGGATTTATTTGTTTTCTTGTTTACTTATTTTTAGCTTTTTTTAACTAATGAGAAAACTAAGATGGCAGGGTCAACAGCTCAATATGACATTCAGCATCCGATGCACTGGAAAAGTCTAATTCTTATTAATTTAGGTTAAGGTTGTGTGTACATCTCACTTGACATAAGACATTCAAAATTACAGATTTCATTGCAATTTTCCAAGGTCAGATGAGTCAAGACAGAAAAGGAATGAAAATTCATAAGTTTGCTCCTCTGTGGCACATTTTATAACTACCAATAGACTCAGGATAACCATACAAAAAACTCCCAGTTCTGTACCACTGCAAAATAAAACATTCTGCAGAAAAAGAAAGTCCACCTGATCTTCTTTTAGCTGGAATTTTCCAACCTGCCTTTGTGTATTCAGCAAAAGCTGAACTCTGCTTTTAAGGAGGCAAAGGATGCCCAACAGGTGGATTTGCTCCAACATTCAAAGAAGTGAAAAACTAACACACAATTTTCTCAGCTACAATCCAAACTAGGACAGAGCAGTGTGGACACAAAGGACACCAGTTAGATAGTGAAGTTTCCAGTAAAAGCACTCAACCAGTATTGAGAGCATTTAAATTTATTTTCTGGTACAGGCAAAAGTCTCACATATGACCTTGAGAACTTCATGACCTCTCTGGAATTTACATCTAGGAAAACCTCACAGTAATGATTTCTGTCTCTTCTACATACGTTGTAAACTCTTCAAATCAGGGTCTGTTCCTTATTACATGCTTGTTTCACTAAAAATATCCAATTAAGTACCAAACCTATCATTGTTCTCTGAGTTTCCACAATATATAAATACACTAAGTATTATTTGAGTATTTTAAATCATACAAGTCAATGTCAGGAGACATTTTATCCCATTAAAGAGAATGTCAGGAGCCTCTTCATCCCACTTATTCTGAAATTGGTGAACATTCATCCACCTCACTGTGGGCAGAAACACCTCTCACTTTCAGAAGATATGATATTTTTATGCACACACTTATATGCAGCTGTTATTAAGAATGCAGTCACATCATTTTTTATTCTAATAGTGGGAGTACATAATCAGTTCAAGTGCTGCTCTAGTAAGGAGAATTCAAGACAAATTATAAGTCATAGATAATTACTATTAATAGAAAATATGCCTCAAGGAGAATGGAGTTATTAGATAAACATCATTGCAGTGCTTAGTAGCTTGGGAGTGGATAAAAGAAAGGAGAATTACTTGCTCTGGGATTCCTCCACCCTGTAGTAGTTGAAAGGATATTTTTTTAGAATCCTTTCTGTTTCTAGCCACATAAATGCAGATTTCATTTGAGAGGCACAAGGAACTCCAGAAGTGCCATCTTGGAGCAGTGCAGTATTTGGTACTGTTGCAGGAGATGTCCCAGCTCCTTGGCCAAAGCAAAGGCTCCTTGCTCACACACACCTTCCCCTGCCTCAAGGGCCCACAGCTGAGCTCCTCACAGCAAGGCTGCTGGAAACAGGAATTACTTATCAAAACCAAGATTTTGTGTATATGATCTGGCTGCTTTGCATTTGAATTTGCATAGAGGGTAAATAGTTTTCTAGCTGTGGTTAGCTTTATGTCCTGTACTGGTTAAAATCTTTCCAAGCCTGCTCCTCTTCTTATCTTCTGAAATTTCATATAAATCTTTTGTTCTTTCTTTTGTCTCCACCTCAAAGGCAGGATAGGGTGTCTAACTGAGGTGGTTTAACAGCAGGGAGCTGATCCCTGTGGGATATTGGCCTTCACAAGGCTGTTGGAGGCTGAGAAAGAGCACTCAGGCAGCAGCAACGTGAGCACGGACATTAACACTCTCTTCTCTGTGTTTTGTGAGTGTAGAACAGTCTCCATGGGAGTTTCATGAATCACAATCCATATATCTGCCTGTTTGAGTCTCTGTCACATTACATGTGACTTCCCAGACACGGTTCTGTGTCTGTTTTATCAACACAAGCTCACAGACACACAACTCCCCCGTTGTATTGAACAGCAGTGCCAAGTTTGGCACAGTTTGATGCCCCTCTGTGTGAAGACAAGTCTCAGAAGGGACATCTGTGAACCCAAGTGGGAGGCAATGAGGGACCTCTCCTGCCAGCTGGCTGAGGGACACAGGGATGTCAACTGAGAAACATCTGCTCTTCCACCTGCAAGAGCCATGGTGGCAAAGCTGTTTTGTGAGCAGTAGGGGAAGATACAAATGTATATTTTCTAATTATGCAATTGCATTCTCCTGCTTATTTTCCATTTGGGAAAGCAGAGCAAATTGGCACAACTAGAAGTTTTGCTTACTAATAGACACATGGATCAAACTGGAATCAGCATTACACACCGGAAACAACAGTCAAAACAATTCTCAACCTCTAATCAAAGTAATGACAAGAGTTATGATGTCTAGTAATTTAATGCAAAGAAACTCAGTAGTGCTGTAATAGTCATGACATGAGGAAATATTTGAAGCCAAATGCTAGATTCCATGATGCATATAAATTTTACCTTTATAAGACCCAGCAATCTGAAGAGACATGATTGTTTTTGAGACACTTCACAGAAGAACTAGTTCATGAATTTGGGAAGCTACAGTAGCTTTATATATTCATGGGAGGTATGCCAGAACAGCCAGGTGGCCACCACTGGCCACAAACACACCTGGATGGACATTTCACATTGTTCTGCACAGCTCCACTCTTAAATCCTCAACTTGACTTGTGTCTCACAACACTGCAAGGTACACAAAGAGGTACTCAAAGCAGAACCTGTAACAGCTGGTTTTGGTACCCACAGCATGAATACTCTCCATCAAAACACAGGGCATTGAGAACCCCTTACTACAGTTTTGGACTCTGAAATACTTTATGCAAATATAAAGTAGAAAGGTGTGACAACAAAGACTTAGGCAACTTCCGCAAGCCTTCTGAATTGTCATAATGCTTTCAGGCCCTCTGTCTGAATGGCATCCGAAAATTCTAAGTTCAATGGCATCCTAAAATTCCTAAAATTCATTCCTAAAAGCCTTCATATGGAAAACAATGCCATATTACACAGGAGTAAGTTAGCTAAATTTACTCTTTAAAAATAAATGTGTTTTTTTTTTAAAAAAAAAGTTCTCAATTAAAAGGAAAACCTTTGAGACGAAAACCTGGGCAACTAAAACACAAAAGGAAAGCACATAACTCTTACTGCCAGCATCTTGGTCATAGATAGTAGGTCAGAAGCCTGAACAATGTGCATGTGTACAGAAAGTGGAGGGATTCACATTAAGAAAAGTGAGGTGGAAATCATTAGATAAGGACTTAATATTTTTGAACGACCCTCCCTTTAAATCAGGGTATATCTACAGTCAAATCCATCTTTGGAGCTAGGCTTGTCAAAAGCTCTCAGAAACAGATTTTCAGGCTCTCACTGTTGATGTTTGGAGCTGTGTTGCCAAGGGAGGAGAGCTGACAATGAAGTGCTGTCATTAAGACCATACAACTAAACTCTTCTTTCAGGAAACAAGCAGCAATGTAACATAAAAATAGTTACAGATACTCAGCATTGTTTTATTGTTGCTTTATGTATATTTTGTTGGCTTTCTTAAAGATGGGAATATCTCTTCCAAATCTGATGTTTGAAAGGCTCATAAGGCTGGCTAAAATTGGAATGAATAGAACTAGAATAAACACAATTTCATATTAGTTTTCATCTGTTATTATTTTCAGTTCTCCATTTAACTGTGAATGATCATGGACAAAATTTGTTTCTCTTACTAATGATACAGTCCTCTTACTCTTTCATGTGGGATCACTCAGATTGAAACACACTAATGAGGCTTTCAGAACTGAGCTCACATTTCCCATTTTCTTTGAGCATTGCTTCAGAAAGCAGACTTGCTATTTGTGGAAGCAGAGAAGAGGAAGAAGCTTTAGAAATGAACCCAGGGTGGGTCCAAGGGATGATCCTCAGGATGCCCTGTTGCCTTGTGAAGCAAGGAGGGTGGGGAGGGAGGAGACGAAGCAGTGTGAGTAACCTGTGCCCTACAACATTCCAGCAGTACCTAATGATTAGTTTTTCAAAGGTGTACAGCACTCAATAATTTATACAGAATCAGGGAGGTGATGAGCAATCCAGGTCCATGCTACACCAAAGTAATTCAGCTGTAAAACCAGCACTTCCAACAGGATGAGAAGCAGAGAGACACTTAGGAATGAGTAAGAAAGAGTCTCCAGGAGTTCATTTGTACACAGCAATAACGAAGCACTCTTCCTCAAACACAAAATAAAACCAAGACCCAGAACACTCAGGCAGATATATTATTACTCCATAATAGGTTTTACTCAAGGCAAAATAAAATTAGAATAATGACATCTAGTTTTCAGTAGTATCTTAAGACGGCAACCGTAGATGTATTAATAATAAGACACTAAGCAAGCTATAACAATGTTTCAGGTTGGGAAGCTTTTTCTGCTCCTATTTGTATACTGGAACTACATTAAAAAACCTAGAATAGAGTGGTTAGGAATCAAGATGCCTACAGGAGCAGAAAAGAAATTAAAAGAGAATCAGAAACTTACATAGAAAAAGAATTAGAAGAATGCAGTTCTATAAAAGGACAAAAATAAAAACCTGTAAGTATTAACAGGAAGGCAGAAAGAACAAAATGAATACCAAACATCATTCCAAACCCTTGAGAAGGTGATTTCAAAGGAAACAGGGAGATAAATGGATGACAACATGCATATTAATAAGCCCAAAGCAATTCTCAATTACAGTTCATTATCATTAACCATTTGAAAAGTAAAAAGCAGATAAACTCGGCCTACTCTAGCAGGAGTTGAAAATTGCCTGGCAAGAGATGCTTCCCTCTCAGGAATTCTAAGTAAAGGCAAAGAGCCTCTGAATGTAACACTTAGGATTCAATTCAGATAATGAAAAAAGACTTGGGGAAAGGGGAATTGAGTTGCATTATCCAGAAGACAACATACTAGTCATAATATTCTGAACCCTCTGTTAAATACATGTTCCCATGCTGGCTTGCAATAATACTCCACTCTGAGCACCAGGTTACAATGCAACTGCCCTGACCTTTCCACCTTCATTTAACCTTTTCAGCTCTCACCCAGCCCTGCTCATTCTGAATTAATGCCCTGTCAGCAGGTTCCAGGGTCTGCTGATTGTTTTCCTGGTGCTCACTGCTGTAGGAACCTTCCCCGAAGACTGCTGACTAAGGATAATTCCCATGCAACTGCATACATGCTGGGGATCTATTCACAGCACACACATTATAGGTTCAATGTCAAAAATTTCTTGCCTTGTAAGTATAAAATGAGTCACCTGCCTTGCTTAGATCCTGAATTAAGTTTTGGAAGGAACAAGGATATCAGAAGGGGACAAGATTTAGAAGTTAAAAGAGCAAACAGACTGGTAGAGAAACTTTGGGAGCCAAAGACTCATCATATTGCTGTAAAGAGTACAGTGTGCTCAGTTTGTCAGACTGAAGAAGTTTTAGAAATTCCTTCTCCTCTCAGAGCTTGTGACTGACTGCTGTGGTGAGCATAAGCCTCACAGCCTCCTTGGGATGAATGTCTAGAATTTAATAATTTGCAGAAATCTGGAAAGTTTTTGGTGACCTGCTGGAGCTGGAAATGAAGGAGGGGAGCTCAGCAGCTTCTCATCTCCACCATCCAACAACAGAAGCAGGTTTCAATGTTGAGAATCTAGCATCAAGCATTTAATTCACAGGGCAGATAAGGCACATAAAGGAAGGTGCTGGAGCACCCTCCTGCAAAATAATCAAGAGTTTGGCTCCTATGAAGAGATTCTCAGAGCGCTACCTTGGAGTCAGCTTCCCTCCTGACAAGAGGGGTGTGACTGTGCCTCCCCAGGGGGGCTGCCCTCCCTCGAGGCCCCAGCAAGGGTTGGTGCCTTGAGGATGCTGTGGGTGTCCCTCAGCACAGAGGCTCCAGCCCCACCTCCCACAGCTTCAGCACCCATGAGCCGAGGGTTCCTTCTGCCACGGCACATGCAGCAATTCCTGGTGAAACTTCATTAATAGTGTAATCTGCTCTAAACCTGCTTCATCCAGATTCTATTTCATCTGTATTCAAAAATTGGGTTTTTCTATGCCAAAACTTCACCCATAAACAATTTCTGAATGGCTTTTTTTTCCACCAGGCTTTCGACCACACAGAGATGGGAATGTCATGAGTAACTTCTGTTTGCATCAGAACAGATGTATTTGTGCCCTAACTGTCCCCATAAAAGTCTGTGTCAAGAAAACTGTGGGTAAGAGCCTAGCAAAGAAAGAGTAACCTAGCAATAATTCAGTATGAGGATCAATGCAGTATTTATTTTCATTCTTTTACATAATCTTATTCACAAACTCACAACTTTTGGTAATTTCTATTCATTCTTGGTATTTTTCCTCTTTTGATGTCAGGAAGTCATCTGCTTTCATAGCTTCATTCCATACAAAGTAGGAGGCCATTTTGCTAGCCTCCAAATTTTGTAAGATTTTTCATAATTGGAGCTTGAAAGAAATTTGTATCCTGCCACTGGGTCCACAGTACAATAATTAGTGATTCCCTTGATGTGAGAAACATTAATTTCAAAGTTTTTAAAGTTGCTTTAAACTTCTATTAGCATTTCCCTGCATCTAGTACAGAGGGAATAAAGCATTTGTGCAACACTAGACCATTACAGTTTCTATGAGTGTTTTATTTCTCAATCAAAAGAATACCATACCATAAGAAATAGAAGCTGTTTGGATTTGTTTAATGATGCTGTATGCTAAATTTACCAGACAAAGAATTTGTTTGGAAGTTGCATTTCTTTGAACAAGACAGTTGTTCCTTTTGGTGAAATCAGGCAAGAATTTGGGTCTGTACAGTACACATGTCAAAATGCTTTTCCCCCAAAGCTGGTATTGTCCAGTCCTAGTCAGAATTTCAGAACAAGTGCTAAGACTTGGAACAGAGGAACAAACCTATCATTTTGAAACCTTTTCTTTAATGAAATTAGCAGCTTTGATGCCCAGTTCTACACAAATGCTTCCAGCACCTCTAAATGAGAATGATCTGATTTTCCAAGTTTTCAGTAGAGTAAGCAGAAAACTACATATTTGTAGTTGTTCGATATGTGCATTTGATCACTAAAATTTAGGAATTGTATCCTGATATTTTGAAAGCATTTGAGTATTTCTTGAAAGAATATTTTTAAACTAATTACAGAGCAGCTTCTGTGTAGTACATAAATTTGATTTTGTTTTACTTTTTAATTTGATGTTGAAACACTGTGGGATGCTTTCCCATAAGAATAATTATTTTCCAAAGCAATCGAAATGTATGCGGTCAGTACAGGGTTTGGGAAAACAGAGCAGAAATAATTAATTTGGATAAAGAATTTGAACTATAAGACTGGTACATTTGTGCAGACATCCTTCAAACACTTAAACCAAAGTTAACCTGTCATAAGCTCTTTGATGAGAAGGGCTCTAATGACATTTCTTTTAGCAATTAACAGTACCTCCTCTGAATTCAAATGTGTTTAAGCAGGCACAGCTAGGGTGGAAATCAGGGAATAAAGAAGCACACAATTAACAAGACCTATTCAAATAACATACTCATCTTTTAAAGTACCTCCCTACACACAAAATCTGCCATGCTACACAGAATTATGAACTATTACCATTTTGTATTTGCTCATTAAGTGATTTTCCACTTCACTTATAGGAGACCTACACAGATTCTCACAACTCCCTGGTATCTCACACCTTTATGAAGTTCCATTTACCCTTCATAGAAGCAGCACGATTTGCATGACTTCTGGCAAACAGGTGATGTGGAGAAATCACAAAACTCGTTACCAAAGCCTCTATAGAACCCTCAATAACTACGATTCTCCTATTCCTAAAGTCACTGTCACATGCAGTAGTAGTAAAATAAAAAAAGAGGAAAAAAAGCATCCATAATTTATTTAATTTTTAATTCTTTTCCCTGCAGCTTTGATTAACAAAGTTCACTATTAAAGACATTTTCTGCTTTATTGCTCAATATTACAAAAATACTGTATTGTTTCATTTCAAAAGACATTTCAATGTAGCATCTACTATTGAAAATGTCTTGCAGGCTATCAAGCCAACAAAAGTTTCACCATTAATTTCAATAAGCATAAGCCTTCAAATTCATATTAACATATTTTGCTGATGTGCCAGTAAGCAATGTGATTAGGGGGGTGTATTACCCACTGATCATTTCAATGCATTGCTATTGCAGTAAAACACTGGGTTTAACCAAAGGCTTTGATGTCATAAGCATCCATGAAAATGGAGCATAACAAATGTGTGAATGGGAGACCTCTCCAATCTGGAAGTTAATTTGCATGACATTATGACCTTGTTTGCATTGCAGAATATTAAAATATTCTTTTTAACAAACACTGGCATTTTGAATACCCAGGAAATGCCATGCTGAGGTCTTAATAGGTTATTAGTTACATTTCAGCTTCCCCAAATTTTTCCGGATGGGTGTAATAAAAGAAAAGGAATACTTATTATGGGAGAATGGGTAGGATTTTTTCCTTTAAATATCCAAAATAATGTTAACATCTATTAAGAAAACAGTATTAAGCTACTGTCAGTCCTCCCTATTAATATTGCACTGTATTTTAGAGTAATACACATGCTATCATTTTCTGTAAGAATGTATATTGTTCAGGATACAATTATTATATTTATAAAAAGCTAGATATTATTATTATATTCTTCAGTGAATGAACACAAGAAAATAAGGCAGGAATACCCTTCATCCATCAGAACAAAATCTTCAGTACTCAAGCAAGCAATAAGGCCTTATTACCCTCAAAGACAACTAAAAGGAAAAGATAAAGTAACATCACAGCTCCAGCCCCAAGTTCCCACTTTGGGCTGTGGGCATCAGGACCAGAGCTTGGGCTGTCCTGCTGCCCTGCCCTCCCTGGCTGCTGACTTGAGATCCTCAGGCCCAGAGCTGCTCCAGTGAGAGCAGTGAAAGAGGAGCCTGAAGTCAAGAAAAGGCTGAGCTGCTTCCAACTCCCAATGATGACAGCAGCTGACAACATTCCCAAATGGATCTGTTCAGCCTCTGCCCCATCTCGCATCCAAGGCAAATAAACCTGACTTCTCCAACAGGAAAGCCAAGAAAGAGACAGCAGATGTACACTCACCTTTAGTGTTTGGGGTCAATGGTATTTTGATGTTCTAAAGTCTTTGTTACTAATGGAAACTAAGCTCTGGAAATACTTGCAGAAAGTATCATAAATCCTTCATCCTGTACATCATGTCATTGCACATGCATATATAACTTGCATTTCGGAATTCAGCAGGAGGTTCTGGATGCAACACATTTTCCCTAAATGCCCAGCTTCCAGGCTGGCTCTTTGGAAAACATTCATTCACAACACACTGAGAAAGAGAAAAAAAAGTTTTGTGCTTAGGTTAAGCATTCCAAACTCTACATCAAAAAAGGACATAAATATCCTTAAGGCAGGGAAAAGATTATCTAACAGCAGTCCACAGCTAGACTCCTATTTTCATACAGAGCTATCTGCTCCTTCAAAAAGAACCCAAGAACAGATCTTCTTTGCTGGAAAATGGTACTTAAATAACTGTTCTTTTCAAGAATTTAGAGATGCAGATTATTCCGATTGATGGTCACAATGTTCTTGTTTTTCAATTTATCCTTTTGCTTGTATTCTCTCCAATATGTTTCCATGCTGCTGTTAATGAAAGTATTACAAACCGCTGTATGATTCTGTGATTACTAGAAGTACAACTGCAAGATCAGATACAAGTGGAGTAAAAAACCAGGTGGGTCATTCCCAATGCTTGGATGGGAGGGGAATGCAGCATCCCTGGCAGGCCCACATGGCCCAGGACCAAGGGCAGGCTTAGCCCAACCCTTTCTAAGGGGATTCACACACGGTTCAGACATGCAGAGCACCAAGGGAGTGTAGAATCTCTGACATCAGACTTCGTTATATATCCAGCTTCTATCCCATGAGATTCTCCAGACACACAATCATTGCATCTGCAAAACAAATATTAGCTGTCTTCAGGGAAGGGGATGAGCATTTCACTCAGAAATGCAGAGAAGATAAATTAGAAGGGAAACCTAAAGCTCTTCTCGGAAAGCATCACATGTGACAGTGTTAGGGCAGGAGTCCTACCTACAGTCAGGCTGCTGACTGACCTGCAGGGCCATGCAGAGATGCACCGGTCTCTCTGTTTTCCTTGTACTTATTTTCCCTGTTCTTTTCTGCTATGTTGTTGTTTCCCTGTGCTTCTTGCCTTTGCTGCTTTCTAGATTGTTTGGACATTGTCCAATTGCCAAGTGTCAAACCTGTTTGACTGTGAGATCTCTTCCCTGTGGAAGTACAGAGCCTAGGCTATCCCAGGCTGTTCATCTGACCTTTCCTTTAGACAGCCCATCGTGTGATAATTGGCTGGAAAAGGAAAAAATATTCTTAAGTGACTACATTTTCCTGAGACTGACAATGCCACAGAATCATGAGTTCCATGTAGGACATTAAGCTCTCATTCAAAGGAAAAAATCCTTTATATTCTTTATGGGCACAGAGATAGGTTCTGAAATTTTTGAAGGAGTGTTCTGCACTAGCTGACAGCATGTGCCAGCAGGTCTGAGTTTATGTAACAAGTGTGATAAATCCAAACCTCAGCTCTTCACAGCACACAGGCACTGCCTTTGAGGACTGCTGGGTGCAATGCAGGAGTGGGCTAATGCTGGAGAGTCCTGGCTGTAGCTGAAGAGAACAGGAGGTGTGATTCACAGCAGATCTAAAAGTGCTGGTCTTTCCCCATCATCTCAGGAGAACCTGAGCCTCCATCTCCATTGTGTGCCTGATTCCTGCAGCACAGGGGCCTGGAGGGGTGGCTGGGAGGGACTCACGTGTCAGTTCTGGCCATGGTCTGGGGACATCAGCTAAATAGCAGCTCATGGCTGTTGTGTCCTGCAGTTCAAGCACAGGCCACTTCATCCAGCCAAGCAAATGCCATTCAACTGCTGCTTTATTTAAAGTGGTACTGAAAAGGGGACTAGTAACACACATACTGCTTCTGACTTCTGCAGCAACAGCTGAGAGACAAGAGTCAGTGAGACCTTTTTTAAATTTTTAATGGTTCAACTTGAAAAAATGCAACTCAGAAAAATTTAGCCAAAAGATAATTTGAATAGGAACTGCAGAATTTGAAGATAAATTACAGAAAGGTCACTGAGTAAATTTTCGAGATTTGGATACTTCATAAAGCCTCTGAGGTCTTGTAGACTATTGAACCAGATACTTTCAGAGAGAAATACGTTCTGATTGAATACATGTTGAAAAGATATCTTGAGCAGAGTGCAGTGTTATACTCTTTTATTAGTGACCTGAAAATGGAGCCTTGGCTGCTGTTTCCTGCAGTGCTACTGAAAGCATTTTGCCCACTTCGCATGAAAATGGGACAAACTAGACAGGCCATAAGGACAGATAAGACCTGGAGCTGTTTGTGTTTGGTTAGCAGGTATGGCCAGCATGCTTGGCTTAGTAATCTTCCAGACAGAGCCCGGGAACTTTATAAATAAAACAGCTTTTTATTTTTTCATTTAAAAAAATGCAATACTGAAATCATAACTTTGAAAGAACTACAAAAATAATTAGAAAATTTTCAGCCACATGAACCTGTTCCTGACAAAGTCAGTCACACATACAGACATATATGTGGATTTAAATTTATGCAAAAATATAATTTCATGCATTTAGGACAGGTTACTATTTTCTTCTAGGAAAAAACCCTAAAGTATTGTCTTTCTATTTTGTCTGTTCTCTGCAAACAGCATAGTTGAGACTGATAGAAACAAACGAATGTGTCTTTCCTTTAGCAGCATATGAAGGAGTCTGCTTTGTTTTAGAGAGCAAAATATGAACATCCTTCTTTTTACAGGTATTAAATTCCTTCTGCTGGGCAGTCTGGTCATCCACTTACCCAGTCCAGTCTACAGGCAATCCCAGACCTTGTCTTTGATAAGTTTGTTACAGCAAGAGGTCAGAGACTTAAGGGGGGTTTTGCTGAAATAATGGTAATTTCAGATTTATTTGGTCTGTACTCAGTAATGTGGTTGGCAGGTTACGTCATGCTAGTCTTTTCTTTGGGCCAACATATATAATTTTATCAATGCATTGCATGCCATGTTAATTTATGGTTTGGGGTTTTCTTCCCTTTTCCTAAAGGAAATAGTCCACATAATTTTCTTTAACTTCTCATTACTTCACTTCAGGTGGTACAGAGGCACATTTTCCCAAAAACATTCCACCAGAGGAAATCTTTAGGGAGATGAACACGACTGCATCAAGGACTTGTGAGCAAAACTCAGCTAGGAGTGGTGTGTGGAGCCCAAAGTGAAGTTCTCTATTGCCTCCCATTGGGACTTAGGATCACTTAACACGGGAAGCTCTATAAATTTGAGATAGTTTAGGTTTTGATCCAGGCCTTTGTGAAATTCCCATTTCACCACTTTGAGGGGTGCTTCAGCCTAAGGGAAGTAGAAGCTTCCTCTAAGCATCAGTCACTTGGCTTGAATAGGTGCATCTGATTTCAGACACGAGTTACGCCCATGGTCAGATAACACATCTGAAACCTACAGGCTCTGCTGCCTTGATATGGCCATTCCTCCCTCCCCCCAAGCTTATATATAGCAAGAATATTTGTGTGTTCTGAATCATTATTTTTCTTTGAAACATCTAAAAATACCATTGCTGGAGGAAGCCAGCCATTTGAACTATGTATATTTAGTCTTCTCCAGCTGCTGGAAATGCTGATAGGATTTGAATTTATCAGAAATTTGGTTTAGGCTGCAGGTTTTTTTCTTAGCAACAGTTGCCATGCAAATTATTCAGAGAGTTTCTGCTGCAATTGATGCTGGATAGAGATTTGGAATACCACATTCTTAAAAATCTTTGCTGCAAGACAACATGTTCTTAACCTTTTAACGTGCTGAAATTTGACAGCTATATCAACAGAATCACTTGCCCTTCCTTATTGCTCTTCAGCCATGAAATCTTAATATTTTCTTAATAATACATAGAACAATTAAAGTTTCTAATCTTCACAGTATTACACAAGAGAGCACCCGAACAGAGATGAAATTGTCCTTTACTCTTTTATTACCACAGAGGGCTCAGTCCTTTCTAACAGGGAAAACACTACTCCTGTCTAGTGGCTCTTGAGGGAAAAATGGGGAAAAACCAGAACTCCCATCTAGCATTAAGTCTATTAACATCTTTGTGAAGTTTGGTTCAATTTTGCAGTCATTGTACAGAGACATAAACCAAGTCATGACCAGATTAAATCAACCGTTAGAACTGAACAATAGAAGTAGGAATAAAGTAATCCCAAACTCCCAAATTTCCAACACTCAATGCAAGTCTGTAATAAAAGAATACAATGCACTGATCATCTCTCAGGTCATCTCTTGAAGGAGTTGAATTTCTATTATCTGCTACTATGCATTTATGCAAAAGCATCTTATGTAAACCATCTTGTTCTGCCAAGAGTGCCAGTGGGGGAACTAACTTAATGCTACCACTGCCATTTGGAAGTAGATATTGGATATGGGCTGAGTTCTAATCATATTTCAGCCTTGTTTAAGCAAGGATTCAGTGCTTGAGCTTCTGAGTGAGTTGGAGCTATAGTTCAATGTTCAGTCAAAATGTCTCTTCCAAAAACCCTATGAAGTTAATACAAGAGAATTAATTACTTAGAGATTTTGTGTTCAGTCTAGAACAAGAAAATAAACCACTAATACTTTGAGCTCATGCACAAAGTAGAGCTACAGATCTGAACAACCTTGCCTTAACCCAGGAAAAGGATGAGTTAAAGCCAGACTTTTCAGCTCCCTGAGTAGTTTTATTTGACAAACAGAAGTTAACTTATCCTTTTCATCGTTCTACTTAAATAGAGGGGCAGGGCAGATCATCACCACTATTGATATTCCAAACTGTGAACACATGAGAAGATGTGAGAACTGCATGTCTGTGGTTGTATTTTGAATATTGCTGCAGCATTGGTTAGTTTAGAGGAAACCTTTAGGATTCATCTGGACTCAGTGGCAAGTCGAAGTTGCATCCAGAAGAATGACTAAAATGACTAAGTGCAAAGAGATGCTAGGTAAAAAGCAAACCCTGTCAAAGATAACTAGGACATGAAGAGTTACAAGTTTACAGAGATCTTTAAAAACTGAGGAGAAGTTGAACTACTTGGCAAATTTCCCCATAAGTTCTAGTTCTATACCTCTGCTGGGTGCACTGATATTGTATAACTGGGAAGTTTGAGCTCAATCTCTACATGCCCTTCTGTAATCAGTGATCACTTTTGCAAATGTCACACTGATTAGTCAGATTCTTATTGTCAGAGACTTGTGCATTTCTGTTTTGTGTAAACAATCAATGAACAAGGACTCCTCTTCCAAGGGCATGAAGGCAAATACATTATGTAATATCTTACATTAAAGGAGTGGAAAACATAACACTTGGGACCTTCTAAACTCTCTCAGCTAAAAATGGTGTATCAGCAAAAAAAACCCCCATTTCTTATTGTGAAGAGAAAAATCCGAATTTCAATTATTATGATAAGTAGCACCCAGTAGAAGCAAATTCACAGTTTATTTACTCCTATCCTCACTGCTATAAGCCATTGGGGCTCAGCAGATGTGCTGCACACTTAACCTTATGTGTCAGCTGGGTAAGGTGAGCCTTTGGGGAGACATGACAATGAGCATCATAAAAGCCTTTTGTATAGGTAGCTTGGGGAAAGAGAAGGGGAAAACATCTATTGTAGTAACGTCTTTGTAAACCATTAGTAATGAGTTTACTCACTGAACTGAACTAAGAGACAAAATGCTAATAAAAACTTGCCTTGAGCAACAGCTTTTTTTTTTTTTTTTTAAGAAATTCTATTTCCATAATCTCTGAGCATTACAAAAATTTTCATCTGCCTTTATCCACAAGAACATTTGCTCCTATGGCAGAAGAGCTGCAGTTCCACACTTGGGGTGAACATTTTTCCTTGGGCAGGGCTCATCTCACCTTGTGTCAAATATGCTGTAACCAGCTCCATCCCACTAAGGACCTTGGATTTCTTGAAAGACACAGGGGAGAAGCAGGTTTGTTCTAGGTACAGCTAGCCCCATGCTGGGGCACTTGTCAGAACCAGCAGACAAAAGACAAAAATTACACCCTAGAAATGAGTGTGTGAAGGAGTGTAGCTGAGCAGCTCGGATGCAGACACCTATTTTGTAGGGAGTCAAAGTTAGGTGAGGAAAAATTCCCTACCATTCAGTCTTCAGTCTAGTGCATACCCGAAACCATAACTTATGCAAGAAGTTATCACACAGATCAAGAATGACTATTTTAATAACGATTTTTGAACACTGAGTATCATAGACAAGTTCCTTCATTCTGCTAATTCCTAATATCAGGGAAGAAGGCTTCCTTCTCCCTCAAGAATGGTTTGTTTCATTATAGCTTTAGCTGTTGATATATTTCTGATAATTTGTTTCTCCCAGGAATAAGCACAGTTTTTTGAAGCCTTTTTGTGCATTTTAGGTACATCATGCTTCAGAGTCTGGCACAAAAGAAGGCCTTTCACTAATGGGTTCACTGGATGGGTCACCAAGCAAAAAAAAGGAAGGAGGAATATCCACTTGCATCGTGTCCCCTTACATGTTAGGATTAATCATGTTCTCTGAGTGAAGAGTAAAGAAAATTACTCCCTGTTTCTTGTCTGGGCAACACTGTGCTCATTTAGGACAGGTAGAAAGAACTAGATGAGTTTACCCATTGAATTTGAAGTAGTGGCCTTATGTACAATATGTATTGTATGCTATGGAAAACCAATTTTGTCTTCAGGATTATTTTGAGAAGCACAATATAAAAATAATGAAAAACATACAAGTTTATGCTTAAGATGGTCCCTTGAAAGATTGAGGAAAGATAAGCCTATCTTCACATAAAGGTTTCAGCACAATAGGCTATATTTATTTAAACATTTATTCATTTTTCATTTCTTTTAAGAATTTAAGTGAACTATTATCACAAGTTAGATAAAATACTATATAGATCATTATCACATGGCAAATTTAGTATTATTTTAATGACTTTGCTGCTAGGCTGTAGGTTACTAAGAGTCATTGTGACATTTGAAAGCTAAAGTTGATTTTCCACCATGAAAGACCCTTATTTCATCCTCCTCCCAACCCATTGCTTAGATATGTCTCCTATTTTTTCTTTTTACATAGCCTCAGCAACCCCAGCCTAAGAAAACTAATTGCTTTGCTGTTTTTGAAATTGCTCTGAGCATTCCACTGTAGAGAAGCTGCTTTTCTAAAGCAAACATATATGAGTTTCTGAGATAGAAAGGCTTCAATTGACATCAGAGGGCTTTAGAATTGCTTCTTACTGTTTACGTACTTTTTAACAAGGCTGAATTCCCTTTGTAGAAATCATTAGTGCAAAATTCTTTAGCAGACTACATTCACTTCAGTCATTTCAGTTGCTGTTTATTCTGAAATGATTTAACATTCAAAGCAGATGAAGGTCTGCTGCAGTAAAAAGACAACTTCTTGCTGTGCCACTCTGTGCCACTGCATGCAATAAATCCAGAGCAGGCAGAACATAATCAGAGCAAGAATAATTTGAACCACAGTCACTTTTCTAGTATGTTTATTTCTGACCACTACTGCTTGTTATGCTGATTTAACTAACAGAGGTGTGGTATTTTTAATGTCTCATATCCCATCAGTTTCTGTAGAAGCCAGATCAATTTATCTGACCTTAGTCTCATAGCTCAATAAAATGCCAAAATCCTACATCCAGTTAAGGAGATAAATACAGTCCCCAGTTAAAAGTTATTCTTTTCTATGAATTTGTCTCTAGTGAGAATCCTTTCTCTATGATTTTCAACTCCATAAGGTAGGTTTGGGACAGTATAATGTCAGCCCTTACTCCAGTTTCCACAGTCTGCTGAGGCAACTGTGACTGATATGGTCCTGGATAGCTGGTATAAACCAAGTAACAACTAAATCTTTCACCAAATCTCTTAACACAGATCCTTTCTGCCAATGACAGGGCCAGCCAGTCGACCCCAAAAATCATAGTGAAAAAACCAATAATGGTAACACTTTGAATTTCACAAACTCAAGGTACTGGTAATGGAGGGGTCAGTCTCACATCTTTTCCTTTTTTAAAAGCACACTTCTTTGTCAGCCATCAGCTACTAAATTAACTACAGACCTGAAGAAAACCCACCTCTCATACCAGGATAAAATCATATCACATGGGAAAACTTAGAAAGAAATAGAAACACAACCCTGTAGAACTTATTTCATATTGGTTCTATTGGGTTCCTACTGAAAAATTCTCAGAGACAAGCACAAGCCTCCAGATCAGGGCACTTAGTGTTTTCGGTATTTGACAATCTACTGCTTAAATTATGAGCCAGACTTAGGGCATGAAACAGAAAGGCTTGATACACAAAGCAAAGAGGGAGCCGAGCAAGTCCATTTCATCATCATTCCTCCAGCACAAGCTTTAGTTACCTGGAGACAACTCTTGTGGTCATGCATAGCCCATTGTGGTGCTTAATGCAGCTGTGAAAAAACTCAGTGCTGTCATTTTTGGCTGAAAGAAAGAGTGTTGCTTGCTGGGCAGGACAGTATCAAATAGAAAAATATGAGACCCTCAAACAACTTGGGATGGAGTGCAAAAAGTTCTCTTTATCTTCGGTTTCTTTAAACAGGACCAGGGGAACTGAAAAAAGGAAATCTGACTCTGCCTGAAAATTTTCAGCTTTCAGTAAAGGTGTGCATGAGAGACTGAGAAAAAAAATCCTCTGAACTATATTTTCAGCATCTCTAAATGCAACAGTTTCCTGTTATTTCTCTGCTCTTTAAACTGCTTTGTCACAAGAGGCTGTCCTACACTTGATAAATTCCACTTTAATCAGCAGGTGCCTCAATTTATGACTCAGAAGAATAAAAAAACATTGGTTAATCAGTCAAAAATGTATATAATCAAATAAAGAAAAACTCATAGAACCTCCGGGAGACAGTGTCTGGAGGTGATTAATAATTAACATTCCCATTTTCAAAAGGAAGTTTTATTCTCAGAGGTGACTAATTTTCCAATTCAAGATTTCATTTTCCTTATTGCTTTAATATCTTTTTGGAGGAAAGAGAAATGTTATTCACAAAAAATCATAACTCTCAAATAACACGGAAATGTGTTTGAGTAACAACACTTGCTTTCCTGAGGTTAATGTGGAGATTGTTTGTCATTTCCCTTGTTTTATGTATTTCAAGGGAGATTAAGCCGATACTGTACAGGAAGAGTATTATTCAAAAATGAATGACATTAATGAATTATAAACACTGTACAAACACATATTCTTGCTTGTCAAAAATGGCCTCCATCTTAAAACAATGCCTATAGCAAAATATTTGCCATAATGCCTTTCACAGCTTTCTCTATTCTCTCTCACTCCATGCAGAAATATTTGAAAACTGAGATGGGTGATAAAAGATTGTGCTCCCATTCTAATAAAAAATAAATAAATAAAAAAGAATAGGTGAAGTAGAAAACATTTGATATGTAGCAAAGAAATCAAGATGCTGCAGTATTTTCTCCTGTCTGCAGAACAGATTAGCAGAACTGCTGTAAACAAACCCTACCTAAAAAAAAAAATCCAGTTTACAGTTGCTAGTGGACCGTGGTCAGTAGAAATTACTTGTAGTTTTACTATCCAGAACTCTAACACTTAAAACTCTGTGGCTTAATGAAAAGCACAGCATAACCTTCAGCAGTGAAGCTCTTTCAGAAAGAACTTGTGTGCTTAGACTGCCAAGTGAATTTAAATACCTTCCTAACAGAGAGAACCAGAAATTCCCTGTATGGTGTGAGCAGGCATCAGCTACACCCGGATCCTCCAGCCCTGCTCTCCGACACTGCACACAAGCCCCAATTCTGCCAGAGGGCTCTTGGGGGCTCTTCCAGCCTTCCTTGGAATCCCACCACCACACCAAAAGCAGGATTAATTTCCCAGTCTCCAATGGGGCCCACCCCTGTCTGGACACTGCTTAATCATCCCTGCTTGAAATAACTTTTCCCTAGAGCTTATGGAAAGGCTTCTGAAGAGAAAAATCTCTCTTTCACAATGGATCAGGCTGCCCAAAATGGCAGGTATTTCCAAAGGAGATGTTCCCAAAGAAGGATAACCTCCCTACAAGGTCTTTACTCTTTTGCTTTGCCTATCTCTCCCAGCTGAGCTCTGCATCAGCATATTAGCATGCATAGCATCCCCTTCTGAAAAAGCAGAAACATTTCCAGCAAGGGCACTCCGTGCAAGTCAGTCTGCTAAGTGGCTTTGCCTTCCCCTTAAAATATGCTTAAAATAAAGCAGTTCTCAGCAAAATAGATTCCCTGTTATTTCTCTCCCTATGGAATGTATTCAGAGGCTGGACATTTTTAGACTCTCTCCATTAACTCCTGTGAGTTTTCATGCAGCCCCTCTACCTGTTTACGGAGGGAAGATGCCCCTCTAGGCTGAGGCATCTGCCCTGTGCCCTCACTGTGCTGCTGGGGCACCAGTGCACACCAGGCTCCCCCCTGCAAGTGGGCTCTGGCCTCTGCCAGCAAAAGTCAGCTGGGAAGCAGCTTTGTGCCATCACTTCAACATCAGGACAGAAGATATTGGGGATCTAATGGCTACACCTGACACTGGAGCAGGCTTCACTATTCCGGCTGGATGCTACTACTTACGTGGAAGAAATAGTAAGAGGAAATCCATTGGCTCTGTTTAGTTTTTAAGTGCTGATTAGCAAACTTCAAGTGCCAAAATAATTTGCCAGATCCTTTTGGATTTTACCATACAAACTACAGTTTCTGGAAGGATACAAGAACACTGCTCACTTTAACATATCAAAGGCTGTTATACCATTTTCTTACACCAAGAAGAGATTTTCTTTACACTTATTCCCAAAGGCTCTGCAGCCAAGGCTTTCTTGTTGTTAAATAAAACTCTGACCTGTAGCTATTACTATTAATTTGTAATAATTCTTTTTATTGCTCAGTAATCATGGCTACAGATCAGATATTCATATCAGTTTGCTTTCATTTAATAAAAAATATTGAATGAGGCCAATATATATGCATTTATATTGCTGCATATACTTACATACATGTGTTTTGAACATCTCATCTCTGGAGATTCAAAATCCACCTGGATGAGTTCATGGGTTGTGTCACCTGCCCTGGATGACCCTGTCTTGGACTGGATCATCTCCAGAGGTCCTTCCAACCCCAAGGATTCTGTGATTTTGTGTACATGCATCCTGCAGGTCCACAACTACTTCAAAGAGCGGATACTGACCAAGACTATTCTGAATACGATTTTTTATGCTCAGTGGTACAATAGAATCTACAATTTCATTTAATGACACAATCAGATTTGAGCTACTAAACTTTCATTGCAGCAGAAATAGCTATTTCTTTGTCATACAGTATGGATTATATACTGTTAGGTCTTAACTACAATTAAAAAAATTTAAAATCCTTTACACAATCCCTATGAATTTTATATTTGCCAATTATCTTTGACATTGCATAGAGGAGTTAACAAATTAAAAAATATCTGTTACATAAACAGAAACAACACAAGACAATCAAACACAAAAGTTCTGGGCTGGCTGATGCTTCAGTTTAGTAAAATACTTAAGTGTCAGCTCCTCTAAATTAACTGGAACTATTTATATACTTTAAGTTATATGCTTCAGGCTGAAGGCCACAGAAGAGTGTGGCTATACTGATAATGGGTTTGGAAAGACTTCACTTTCATGCCCACTCCTGGCCCCAGCTCAGTCTGGAGGTGAGCAAGTGGCTTTCACGAGCCCAGAGGATGGGTATGTCCAGGCTGACTGCACAGGGTTGAATCCAACCCACTCACCAAGAAACTCAGGAGCAAAACAAGGCTGTGCCCTGCTCCAGGGCCTGCTTTGCTGTCCCAGCCAGCACAGCAGGAGTTACAGCAAGAGCAGATGGAGAACATAGAGACACCGTAGGTGTCTCCTACTTCACCACTCATAGGTGCTTATACTTGATTATGCTGAGCACAGAATAGGAACGAGACTGGCAGAGAAAAGAATAGTAACTTAATGAAAAATACCTTTTAAAATACTGACTGATATCTTTTTAAAATTGTTATAAATATAGACAATACAATTGCTGGCAAAGCCCTCAGACTTTCAAATCTATACTTAGCTCAGCAAGTGAACAGGAGTAGAAGCTAAAATGGAAGTGATGGTATATATTTTAAGAGAACTAATAAATCATTCATCAGTCTTTAATTATCCTACTCTATAATCAGAGAATCAAGCAATAAGTATTTTGTACCCAAATTGAACACTTCTACCTGGCCATCCACTAAAATTGGGAAGCACTTAAAGACTTCTGTTTTTGGTTTAATTATAGACAGCCCAATTCCAATCTATTTATTATGTCATTTGCATCTCATCCTGAAAAATCCATATGCATTTCAGCATCTTTGTGTGATTAGACCAATGACATTAATATCTGCAAGACTTTTTCTTCTATTTTTAATAATATTACTCTGGTACCAAAACAAATCTGTTTTGAAAATACTTAGTCATGCTTAACTGTATTTTAAGAATGTTCTTGATCACTCAAATGTAAGCAAAAATACAAGAAATATTTAATTTCTTGACTTTTTCTCATTGTAATTAACACAGTTTTAAAGTAGTTTATTTCTACTACAACCAGTGAACTCTTAACCTGGGACACCAGAAAATTTGTTATGCCACCATATCTGGATTAAACCCCCTAGGAAACCTTAGGGGACAGAGTGATAGAAATCACATTGATGTCAGAACACCCACTCAATTTTTAACATGAAGAATATGACATAAAGAATTGGGTAGTTAACAAACAGTTTAATGACACTTTACTAATTCTGGGAAAACATTAATTAAGGTAACTTAGAGGTAATGGAGACGGTTTAAACTAGAAGCCAAGTTTTCACAAAACCTCTCAAAAGCAAACCTGATCAATTTTTCCTACAAAGAGAATGCATTAGTAAATGTGTGGGTTTGACTATCTCAATGGTATTTTTCCACTTAATACTGTTATGCTTCTGTGCTGTAAAGAGATGTTTATGTAAAATAACATCATTCAGTTTTAAGTTAACAAACAGACCAGGCCTTAGACTCTATAATGATACATGCAAGATTGCCTTTTTATTATGTTAATGGAACTGTTACAGTAATGGACAATGTCTGAGACATTTAAAGATTTACTCAGTCAAAGATATGCATTCACACTTAATTTCAGTTTGCCATGTCTAACATGGCATAGAGTCTAAATAAAGAAGTAATCTTGATAGTCTGTTTAAAGCATGACCAAAAGCTACTTTTGGTATTCAGTTTACACAATCACACCCAGACCTGCTACAATTTCTGCAGTGTATATGAATATTATACAATGTATGATACAATATATGAGTATTATACAATTTAGCCAGTGTATATGAGTATTCTTCATTAGAAGGTCTAACAAGACTTAAAGTCTTTAAGTAGATGTCCTTCTGAATATAAAAAAGTTTTTCCAGCACCTTTGTTATCAATACCTGCTTAAAATGGATTCATCTACATTACAGTGCCCTTACACATGATCTTAGAGGACTTCATATTTTAAGGAGGCTAAAAATAAATTAGCCCAATCTTTCTGCCTTTGATATAATTTTTCCTCTTGGTATCTGTTGTGTTGGTGACATAATTCATTGGAAAGTTTTCAAGACTTAGAGGTATTACATTATGAGTTTTTTCAATGGCATGTCTGAGATAAGACTGGTAAGGCCCAGCATTGCTGGAGGCATTTACTGCCAGAACACTTAGGAGATCTGGACCTTATTTTTAGGCACTGTGCTTTTTTGTTTGTTTGGGTGGGGTTTTTAATTTTTTTTTTTAATCTGAATCTTACCATATGCCCACAAAACCCAGTTTCCCTTTGAAAATGTCTGTCAGCAGAAGAACAATCCTATAGAGATTATAATTTTTCACAAAAGTCTGGTATTAGTGTATTACTTAAAGTTAGAAATAAGCTAAAGTTAAAAATATAGAAATAAATATTAGAAATATGATACTGCCATTAAATCTGGAACTACATTTTTAACCTTACCCAAAGGATCTCAGATTATGCCCACCACTGCCAAATTTCAAACAAGAGACATGGCCCTGAGGCAGTATGTTCCTTGGGAAGAAACATGCTCCCTTTAGATCCCTGAGGATACAAGATTGGGAAAATCATAGGCAGATGACTTGTACTTAACAGTTTTTGCTGTTAACAGTATGAAGACTCTTGGGGATGCAAAAGCTAAGGATACACTTGCACTTCAGACTTCACTACAGCATGAAATAGCTCCCAGTGTGCTGCCTGACCCTAGTGTAGGCTCCATCCTTCAACACGCCCCACGCTTCAGCCCATGGAAATAGGGAGCTCTGCCACTTTCAAGCCACCATCACACACTTGCAGCTGCAACCAGCTGTGTCAGCTTCTCAGCCAGATGGCTGTCAGAAATATCTCCTGTATCTGTGTAAAAACTGTGTCAACAATGAACAGCACAGGTGAGAGACGTTTTCTTGCCATAAGAATGTTCTTGAGCTAAAAATGTTGTTATGAGAATTGCTCAATAATTGTTATAAGAATTCTTTCACAGCACACATGCACTTTTAAATTAATCTGGTTCTGAGCATCCTATCAGGAATACAAACTCCTGAGTATAGAATTCCAGGTCAATTCAGCATTCTAGTGGGAATGAGCTAGCCTTGTCAAAGAATAAGATCAGATATCAAGTCCTTAAATTTTATCAAGGGAAGAAACGTCATTATTCCCTGCTTACTGAAATCTCATCCATAGTATCTTCAGAATGTTGTTCTTCATTGAGAAGATAAAAAATAACCCCATGAAGAAGCTTTGTAATCCATACCAGTTTTATGTCTTGACATACAAATAACAGGTATTGACAGTTAATACTCTCATGTTATATGTGAAGAGTCTTTTCCTTGAACTTGGGGGAAAGAACAGTCACAAGAAAAAACATGGCAAGAAAAATAAAGGTAAGGAAAAAATTTTGGCTGGTGTGCAGTTCTGAACATGCAAGGGAAAGAAATAGAAATGAAGTTTCACATTTTCCATCGGTTCCTGTTCTTTGTTCTGCCTACTGACTTTATTGACTGGATTTCACAAGACAGGATGTGAATGTCAGCAGGTCTCCTGGTACTGATAGGCAGAATAAAAAGAGATTATTTTTAATTTTTTTTCTTGTTTTAAAAAGGATGAATATAGATTACAAAGAATTTATTATAGAAACTCATGTATTTCTTTTTTATTTATTTTATTAGGTGTTTGGTCAGAATCTGTGTTAGTAAAGTGTAGACACAGAATAGTTTTGCTGGCATAAGTAAGGATTAACTTAATGCCAGTTCTTGTCTTTTTCAACACTAGGAGGCATGACTTGAAATCCTGGAGACACTGAAAATTAGGATATTTTGAGTGTGCGTGTTTTTATAGCTCTCTTAAAAGTGTTACTAAAAAAACCCAATCACAAAACCTGCAAAGCTGCTCCTAGAAGACACACACATTCTTCCTGGGAAGGTTAGTTATCTGTCTGCTCATGCCTTGTGCTAATCTTCTGAAGATTCTTGAAAGGGGCTTTGAAGTGGGAGCAAGACAAGTGCCAATATCCCAAGCAAGTCAATATATTAATTCCTCTGAATTCCAGCTCAAGACTTTGGAAATGTGCATTAAAGGCCAAGAGACAAGAATGGCACTTATAGCTGCATTCATTAAGAGCAAGTGCACACCCGTTTTCTGTCTAATGAGCATCCAAGATAAATCAAACTTACTGAGCTCCCTGAGCTTTGATTTAGAGAGATCTTTAATAACCTAGAGCATAAGATATAAATGCAACTATAGTAACACAATCAAAACCAGGCCAAGAATAAAGTCTTGATCTTTTGTAATGGCTAAACATCAATTTTCATATGCCATGACACTGAATTTCAGAAACCTTGATTTACTTGCTGATTTTTGAGTAGTTTCTATTCTAAGCAAACAACTGCAAATTCTGAGTTGATTAAAAGTGTCACAATATAAATAAATGTTTAGAATATTAAACTGTGTCTAATTCAGTAATTCATCCATGGCATGCTGTCACTACATCTCTAGCCCTGTATGAGAAGTTATTTAACTAAACATATTAATAGCTGAAGAATGGTGCTGGGAGATTAAGACTAGGAATTGAGCATATAATGCATGTATTAAAATTACATAATGTTAATGCTCTTTTAAAGAGCAATTTCTGTAGAGGAATTTAACAAACATTATGGCTTAGAAAAATGATGGATGCAAAGTTCAAGACCAGACCCATTAATAGTGCTGCAAATTTTTTCCAATACACATTTGACAGTGTTTCATAGCTTTCAATTCTCCATGTTTTGTTACAGCAAGATCCATGAGGTGTTTTCCTGGTTAGATTTATTCTCAGCTTAATTCAGAAGCATATATGTTATCCCATACTTTCAAAGGAGCAATAGCTGCATCAGGACTGTGTTTCAGATCTTGTTTCTGCCTCTGTGATGCTACACCTCTGCTGATTACTTTCTGTGCAAGCCCTGTCTTTCTTTTTCTTGATATAGTTTTTACTACCAAATTTCTTTCACTTAGCAAGTTTATGTCTCATGATTGCACACTTCAAACATAGATGCCAATGCACGGACACTCAGCTGTCACAAGTTGTTTTTGCAATTGTTATGACAAGCTCAGGGGTGTAAAGTCCTGCTCCCTGGCTGAAGCACAAATGCCTCTGCACACCCCATGCTGGAATCAAGGCTGCCTGATGGTGAGGCAAGAAACACTAAAATAAAACATCCTTTGAGAGCTGGTAGGGCTTAAAACACCCCCATTGTATGGTACTGTTCTATGCTACAATAAAGAGTCTGATAGGATTATCAAGGAGTAGATACTTGTACTTGAATATCAGAGGTTGAAAGGATGACAATTCACCCTTCTGGGTCTTTTAAAGATTATCGTTTTCATTGGTTTAATATTTCTTCTTCCACAGCAGTAAACCTGTGTTAAGACAAGTGGAAGGGGGTTTGCCTGTTGTGCATTCATATGAATTGCTTCACTGGAAAAACTCTCTTATGGGGTTATAACAATGGAAGAATCCAGGATATTTTCCAGCAAATTTAAAGAGCTTCAACATAAATTTTGTTCTGTGGGGGTTTGTGTCCATTTTTTTTTCCTAAATTTTAATGCGAGTAAGTACAGTTACCTTAAATACCTGTTCAGTTCCGAATCCTTGCTATTGCTTAATAGTTTCACTACTTACTGTAATGCACAGCTTCCAAATTACAGCATTAAAAAAGCCTTCTAAGTATTCCTACTGTATGAGTGACATAAAAGCATCTGATATTGATATTTAATTCTTACCATGATACCATCATTGCCATCAAACAAGAAAGAATTATAATAAAAAAGTATTTGCTTATTACTCATTATCAGGACAGCTCTGTCTGCATCTTTGCATTTTCAAGTTGAATTCTTTAACAGATAATTCTGTGAGGATTGGACATTTCAAACATATTTCACATTTCTCTACGGTACCTTCAGACACCTTTCACTTGAATTTCGACTGCAATGGTTGCTATGTAGTAGGTGAACAGACATGACTCTGATAAGGACTTCCTTGTTACATTGGCTGACTCTTGCCCTCTGAGAGCTTTAGCTTTCCAATTTCTTCCCCCTGTAAAAAACTAATGAGGTCCCTTCTGTGCTGCTCCATATTGTCAGTCATTCTTCATTGCAGTGGTCCTTTAAATAGCTTTTCTGTCAAAGAAGTTGCTCTAAAGGTGTTAACTTGGTGTACTGAAAAAAATGCATTCATTCACCCTAATTACAAAAACCATCTCTCTTCATAACTCAGTAAAGATCTATTTGGGTAAATGACACTCAAAGTAGTAATGTGCTTAGCACACATTTTTTCAAACCAGATTTTTTTTTTTACATTGTTGAGAGCAGTATTGTTCAGTATATAAGAGTAAATAAATTTAGTTTACATCCATTTTCTAATTTCAAATAATATATCGAATAACTCAAATCTTACAAAAGAAATAAAAGAGGCTAACAGTTGTGAAACCATATAACTTTCCTCACTAAAGACCTCTCAAAACCAAGCTTCTAATCTTGTGCTTTTGGCACATGCTATTTTCACACTGACTTTATACCAGTAAATTATTTTTTCTCTAAGTGCACACACATACAATAAATAGTCTAGAAGGTGCAGTTAGAGAAATTTTAAATATAAAACCATTCCTTCCATAATACACATAGAAATGCCCACTTGAGTTTTGTGTCAATCCAAGACTGTTTTTCACTAAATGTTTGCTTTGATTAGGTTTCAAATATAGGAAGAGGAGTTGGTGAGGCATCCCCAGTTTGTAGCATATTGCTCTATAAAATATGGATGAGGTCAAGAAACATTTTTATGAAATGTTCTACTTCTAAAGAGTCATTAACAGATTGTTTCTGAGAATAGGTCCAATGCCAACAATACCTTGTACATTAATTTGCTGAGGAGCAAACCATGTTGTACTTTTTCTCAGTTTGAATTGTTTAAATAAGCTCAGTCACAGTTAGTATTGAAAAGGACAGCACTACCTATAAAAACATTAAACCAGACAGGAATGGCTTTCATTTTTTTTTCTTGCAGTAGTTGACTTTTTAGTGATTATGCAGGCAGCAAGAGAAATCGTCATTGATATAAAGTTCTGTCAATGGATCGGAGGGGAGACAGCTCTCAAAGTGAAATCCTACACAGAACATCTGAGAAACCTTTTTAAAATGCTGAGCTTCTATTTAAAAAGGCACAGGAATATACAGTAGGCAGTCTTGATGAATTCAGTGTCTCTGCTAACAGGCCTAAGAGTGGGTATTTGCATAGCATTTGTTGACCAGTGCTAAAGAGATATTTATTTTCAGGTGCTGAAGCTGTTGGGGGGGTTGTTTTATCAAAGAAAACCCAAAGTATATTCTTTATATTTCTAATGAGACATATGAAAGATAAGGAAATCCAAACTTCCCCACTCTCACAACCCTCATGAGAACATGGGGGAACAGCTCACAGGGGGGACGGCATTCTAAACCACACAAATAAATCATTAATTAGGTGCATAAAAGTTGATAGAGAAAACGCAAGGTAATTCATTAGCTTTCAAAAATGGTTTTGGTCCTGATATGCTCTATACTGTTCAAGCTGTCCTTAAAGCTCATTATTCTGCTGTTGATATATGCCCAGATCCTCAATACCTACAGACAATGACTGGAGGTATCAATTCTGGCTCTTTCCAGTCATCCCACAAGGCTCCACATGATGCTCTCCATAATCCCACTTCTACAGGGGACCTTCAGTGCTACTGTGACAGAGGGAACTGGCAGGTCTGTCTCACCAGGGAAATGGGAGTAAGGTGCAGGATGGGCTACATGACTAAACTCCTTGACTTGCTGGAGAGGATGAACCAACGGTCTGAGTGTTTCATTTTGCTGGTTTAAATAATTTTCAAAGCAGTACGAGTTTGTAAAAGGTGCTTTATGGTATTTTAAAAAATCAAAACCCAAGAAATCAGAGGAGTCATGCCCAAACTGCTCAACTGTACTTGCTAAATAAATCTACACGATTGATCTCATTTTTCCTAATAATACACATAAAAATGCCAGCATACAGCAGGGAAGGAAAAATGGGATTGATACCAAGACCCTATTGAAAATCCTATGCAGTCAATGCACTTCGGACAATAAGCAAATCTGATGGTGGAGACAACACTGACTACTCTACATAGCCAAGGCCTATTTCTGCAGGGGTGAGAAGGAAAAAAAAAAAAAAGAAAAGGACAAAGGCAAAGCTCCATAGGATGTTGGAAGCAGAGAGGAAACATGATAAATCAGGGAAACTCATGGCATAACCATAAACAGATATATGCAGATCTGCCTTCTAAAAGAATTTTGAGTTTTAGGGACATGGATACTGGCGTGTCTAAAATCTGTATCAATCTCAAACACATGACAAAAGGCAAAGTGAACGAATGTAAAATAAAATTTATGGTGAATATCTAAATAACATAGGCTGGCTTTGCATTAACATGCACCATAAACAAGCAGATGGAGGTATC
This sequence comes from Climacteris rufus, assembly GCA_013398175.1. NCBI lineage: Eukaryota > Metazoa > Chordata > Aves > Passeriformes > Climacteridae > Climacteris > Climacteris rufus. Next base: position 3,419,823 of record VZRZ01002792.1, on the reverse strand, counting down.
CAGAGCAAAACAGCTAATGCTGTGGATCACCATCCAACCTTTATGCATTTTGAGACGGTGACTTCTAGTGTGGCCCTGTAGGCTGAACATCCATTAGCTACTGTACCATATCAGATACACACCTGGAGACCATCATCTAATTAGGTTTAATTTGTAATGATTTGAATTTTCATGTTCCGAGACTCCTCCCTAATGTGAGCCAAACTGCAGCAAACGGTAACAGCCACACTGGCTTTGAAAGGCCACACAATACAAACAAAACACTAACAAATGCCTCATCTACATAAAGGGTTGATAAAAAGGCTATCTCTGAAACATATTCTGATCTTGATTATCTTTCATCACTTAAGACTGTAAGAATTTCTAAAATGTGTATTTCTGCTGTGCTACCTAGAAAATAAAAACCTTTGAGCTTAAGTGGAAAAATCTGAGCTACAATCTGTTACCTATTTCCTGTATGTTTCTACAATGTATTAATGAAAAAGAAGTTTTAACTTTAGACAGCAGGAATGATTATGCTTGATGAACACATACTTTGAAATGGGGGGAAAATGTCTGAGTTCCTTGGGTGACTAATACTTTTTTCTACATTATTCAGTTTCAAGAACAATGAAAAGATAAAACTAGAAAAAGTTCACAGAAAAACCATGGAGGAAAAAGTGTGAAGAGTTTATATTCTGTTCTTTGAAGAGAAAATTGGTAGAAAAATATATATTATAGACAGATTTATTTCCTTAAGCACCTTTTGGCTGATTCTCCTAAATTACAATTAAATTTTCCATTTTGACATAACTTGCATTTTACAGCAGATATTTTGTGATAGTGAACTTTTTGCCCTCATAAGACTTCCTTTACTTCTCTGTTTTGTTTCTTTCTGGAGAGAGGGGTAGTCCAAGGCTGAGCTCTTTCTATTTGCTGTCTGCCAAGGATCAAGCATCAGGGGGTTGGAGTAACTACAGTTCTGTTCACTGAACAGTTTTATTTGCAGGCATGCACTGGTTTGCTGTCCCACTTGATAGGTTTGTATCAGTTTGTTTTCAGAAAAGTACCTCCGGTCTCCTTCTTTAGCATCCCAGGCAAAGCATGCTTTGATATATTTTAGTTACTAGAGGAAACCACTATGCATATCAAAGAAGACACCAGCAGATTTGCAGGCGTGGGGCCACTGGCATCCCAAAGTGATCAGAGAAATTCATGACACCACTACAGGGTAGCTAAAGGCTTTGTCACATAATAGTGGTAAGGCAAATGTCACATGCAAATTGCTGTACGATACAGACTTAAAGAATTCCAACATGTAGGTCTCTGAAATCCTAGTTTGAATACATATATTCGTGAATAACACTGCTTTTAGTTTGCAAGGAAGAATGCATTTCCCTCTTGACAAGAGATCTCAGTTACCAATATGGTTGGGGGTTTTGTCCTGAATAAAGAGAGGATATTGTCGTGGCATCACACATGGCTTAGTATCCAAATATTGTTGTATTGCATATTTTTCCTCAAACTCTCAAATGATGAGAAAGAAATTTTAAAAATGTAAAAAGCACAACCCACTACAGCTGCTACAAAACAGCAGCTCTGACTGTATAGTCTTTTATTACATTTATGCAACTAAGTTTTAGCTAAATGCTTGTTAGCACTGTGAGGGTACATCTCACTTTTCATTGATTACAAACGGTGTCTCCATGACACCTTTGGGGATCCAATTAGTCACAGCTGAAGAAGGGTGAGATGAACCCTGTCTTTAATGACCTGCAGAGCAGAGTTTTATTTTGAAAATGAACAACTCCTGTAGTTGCTGCCTTAACACAAAACGAGCAAGTCGCAACAACTTCTTTTCGTCAGTCCCTGAAATATTGCCAATAATAACATTTTGTTGTTCAAAGCCTGGGCAGTCTCATTCTCTTTGCTAAGGGTAGACAGTGGCAGTCCAAAGGATGGTTCCACAACCAGAAAGTTACTCTTGAAAATACAGACTTTTTTTCCTCACAGCAGAATTAACACAAGTGAAAAAATAGCTTCCCTCCCAGTCACACCAGTAACTCTTAGCCTGAATATTTCTCAAATTTCACTTGCTTTGCTCTTGATTGACAGCTGTAAAAAAAAAGAAAAAAGCCTCAATATGCCTTTTTATGGAACCAATACTGACCTAAGAGGCACTGTTTCTATGCAGACACATTTCCTAATTTTCATAAGTAACAGTTTAAACTCTAAAACAAAACCAAATTAATATTGGCCTTGGAATGTCAAGAGAGGGAAAATTGCACACCAATATCCATCCTGCAAAGACTAGGTAAATATTAGTTTTTATGAAAGCAGCAAGTAAAGACTTTGGATGCTGAATATGAAGCATGTTCCACATGGAACTCCATATATTCATATGCTCCATATGAACTTGGCTTTTCACCTATTACCTGAGCAAGCCTCATTGCTTGTGTTAATTTCTAGTTTGTTTGAATAAAGTGGTAGGCAGGGACCAGATCAGCTGTAACAACCCAGCTGAACTCAGCTCGCCTGGGCCAGTTACATGTACTGGACACCTAATCCTTACCCCTACAAAACTGCTGATATTATTCAACAGTAAAAACTATTGGTTGCATTCAAAAATATCACTTGGATCATCTTGGATTATCAGAAACCTTCAGAAATTGTATTGCTAGAGATCTCCCTTAGAATAAAGGGCAGAATTAGATTGCAAAAGAGTTTCAATTCTGACTAATATTTACATTCATTAATAATGTAAAAAAATATTGATATTTAATTGTTTGGGGTTTTGCCTCTATAGCCCAATGATTATTTTGTCTGCTTCTAGATGGAAACAATAATCTCCTAATATAATATAAGCACCCATACAAACTATTGTAAATATAGACTTCATATTGGAAAGCTTGCCATATAAATATCAAAATTGTGAGGTGTTTTTCTATGAATTAAATAGCTAGAATAGAAAATGCAGTCGCATTAGTGTGGTTCAATGAGCAAGCACAAAAAAGTAAAAGTTCATCAAGCAGCTCTCTCACCACCAGCAAAATTTCAGTTCTGCCTGACTAACACTGGGGGTTCTGCAAGGAATTTCAAAACATATAAATCATGATTTAATCTGTAACAGCAAAAAAAAAAGCAACATAAACCAGAGAATAAATCAGGAGAAACCCACCTTAGAAGGCAAATGCATAGAAATAAGGAGTCCTGAGCAGAAGGAAAGCCTGTACCTCCCATACCCTGCTCTTCTATTGCCTGTTAATGTCTGCCACTAACACCTGGAGTCACTTTCTCAGTACAGCTGTTCTGGGAAAATGACACAGGTTTTGCCTGTGTAATTTCAATAGGTATAAAACTAAACATAGATAATTTTAAAATTAAAGGAAAATGCAGAAGAGCTGTGTTATCTTTTTGGATAAGAACTATAAAGGAGATGAGTGAAAAAGCTAAGCTAAAAGCTGTATAATTACATCCCTTTGTTGATGACTGCCCCCATGTATTCCCCATCTCCATTTGCTATCCCTGACTACACTTGGATTTTTGGCACTAAGCAGGTCACACAAAAATGACATTTGAAAATGTGAATATTACTTAAATGTTTACATGGCTGTTTATACAGCAGACTTTGACCTCTACAACAGGGCAGTGCATGCAGGAGAGCTCTGACAGGGCACTGCAGTTGAGCAAGCTCAGCTCCATGCAATAATAGCAGCAGTCAGGAAGCATATGGTGCTCCCAACTGGAAGATAAAATCATCTGATGAGTCTCCTTGTCACCATCTCTAGGAAGTGAGGAAGGCACTGGAGTAGGAGGAATGGGTGAATCAAACCCTCTGCTTTTAACTGAGGGTGGGAACCAGCACCTGACAAGGCAATGTGTGTATTACCTTTGCTTTACAAACTTTCCTGTGCCTTCAAAACCATGTTTGCAGGAATGCTTCACCTCAGCACTACACTCACTGAAATCTACAGAAATCTGGGCTAATTGAACTTCACAGGTTGCACTCTTCTCATTCCAGATAAAGGCACCAAGACAGGGAGAGAAATTAAAGGTCTCTAAGGTCACCTAAGAAGTCAGCAGGGTATTTGGCTTCCAGTGCAGCAAAGCAGCAAAATTCAGCCTAGCAGGATACATTTAAGTTTAAGAATATTTATGATCCATGGCATTAAGTGGATTCAAATGTTTGGCTGAAAAGGCATGAATTTAAAGATGTTTTAAGCATCTCTCTCAATACAGGTTGAGATATTCTGTCTCTATATTTTTTAGTTCAATCAAAGGCAAGTATTTATAGCAGGATAGTGGTGAACTGAAGGTTTTTGTAATGATTTTAAAATTTTTTTTAAATCTATTTTATTGTTTCTCATCTCTGTAAATATTTATTTTTCTTTGCTCACATTCTCCGAATCACTTATTTTCTTTATTCACAAATAAGCAGAATCAAGGGCAATTAATACACTAAACATTGTATGGTTTGATAATTTTTCTTAAAAGGAAAAAAGTATCAACCTTCAAGAACTTTAAGTACTCTAGAACTTCTCCTTACATAGATATTTATCCTATCCAATTTCAGGAAAAATCATCACCACAGATCAATACTGTTGCTTAAGAAAATATTAAACTACAGGTGACTTCACTGGTCCATAGGAACATGAACTGTCATTAAGTTTTTCAAACTACAAGTCACCATTCTAAGATCTGAGTCCTAAACAAATCTTTTCTTCTGCAGAGCAGGAAAGACAGCAAGCCACAAAATTATTTTCTTGTTTTCGAAGTATGAGTGATTGACACACCAAGATGCCAGGGTTACACTCCTCCCTTTCTGTGAGGAGAGCTGCCTTGTTGTTTGAGGGTAGCTGAACTTGTGCTCTGAAAGCTCCAGGAGATTGCAAATCTGTGGTCAAGACTTTACCTCAGCAGCCGCTGTGAGAGATAGGAGATAACCACATATGGTGCTTGTATTCCACCACAGATAAATCCAGCTGTTGGAGGAAAAGCCTCCTGAAAAAGATCTCATCTATGATCACCACTGGATTTACAAGTCTTCTGTAATCCTCAAGAGCTCCCAGTTGTGACCTTTTTTCCTTTTCATTTTTCATAAATTCCACAACGGGTTTTTTTTAGTAAACAGATTAATATCCCATCCTTCCTTTCTGACACCAAACAAGAAATCCTAGTATTATTTTGGAAAGAATTGGCCTTATGGATTAAATTTCATGGTGATGTTTGGCAACAGGATGGCAAGGCATAATAAATTGTTGCCTCTGTGGATTAGAAAATCTGATAAACTTGTCAGTAACTGGGTTTTCTCTTTGAAATACTGTACTTAAAGACTTTAAAGCTCAAGAGACAATCATCATCTCTATGTTTCTGGGCATCAGCTATTTTACATCTTCATTCCATTTTTAATAGATAATGGGTTCAAAGAAGTGCCACTTCCAATTTTCAACACAGATCTAGAAAGAACATTCACATGTCTTTAATGGACTTTGTAAGTCAGATTGACTCTTTGAAAACAGTGCAACTTGTTTTCATGAAGATTCTCAGTTGCATTTCCCTGAAAATTTCTACTCTTTCTTCTCTTTCTACTAATTTGTTGAAGAGGAAAGCGATGATGAATAAAACCTTACTTTAAAATTAAAGAGGCATAAAGAGAGTGAACTTTTTTATATCATCACTTGCCTTTTACCAAAAAAAAAAAAAAAACCAAACAAAATAAAACGCCACTACTAACTGACAAGTATATGTCCTATCTTCTTTACTGTGGCTGTAAGTTAAAGGGGGGAAAAAAAGTTAAGCCATTGAATTTCATTATGTTTACTAAAGGGTTAACAATTATGCTTTGATATATTTCTGATACACATTAAAATAGAAATCAAATTGGAGTCATATATTTTACAAAATATTTCCATTTAATCACACAAGCAGGACTTGTAAATAACAGAGTTCAAAGCTTTGGAGCAGATGGTCTTTCTGTTTTAATTCTTCATCTGATCTGCTGTATGCCAGTAAATCTCTGAGTTTCATTTGCTTTATTCAAATCCCTTGGCTATTCAGGACACGTTGTGTTAAAGCATTCTGCTGTGGAATATCAGTTGTTTTATATATGCTCTTAAACTAAAATAAAACATATGCATATTTTGCATACAAAAAGAAGAACATGATAAAAACCACAACCACTCTTTCCAAGTGACCTGTTTAAATTATATATATATATATATATATGTGTGTGTGTGTGTGTGTGTATGTATATACGTATATACACACATACATGTATACATATACAGAGAGAGGATGCAGGCGCCAAAGGAGTAGGCCAGACTTCAAAAAGTGCTTACTAGAAATTTTAAAAATAGTTCTAACTACTTTAAAGATCTTTCTCCATGTCAATTTTAATCTATCATTTAATAAATATATTTTACCAAATTAGGATTCAATTGGTTTAAGTTTACTGCTACTAAACACTTGCACGAACATCAGGGTTCAAAGCATTGCTCAGAGAAGCTCTGCCAAGTTTGCTGTAGCTTTGATTTTTGCTTTGATTTAATAATATTGTTTTTAAAGGATATAGTTCTACATTTCCGTGTAACACGAATGACATAACCTCTTTTTGAAAACTTTCTCGAGTCATATAGCTGCCTTGGAAAAAAAATGTCTGCTTGACATCTTCCTTTTTCAAATGTGACTATAAAACTGTGCAGAGATGCACATCCCCTAATACTGAGTTACCTGGAGACGTCTGCTCAAAGGCATCTTTCCTTTCTCATTTGAACAATTCGTTCAAGAATGAAATCATATGACCCTAAGACTTACTGGTACTACACACATTCCTATATATAGCTTGAGATTTTCAAAGATATCCTCTTAAGTTAGGTGCCTGAAATCCACAGATGGACTTATTTGATAAATGCATTACCCTTAGTCATGTTTGGATTAAGTCAGCGGAATTCGGAAGGGAAAGGGAAAAAGAATTGCAAGACACACAGCCTTTGTTCTTCAAAAGAGCATTTTTGCTGGTAAAAACAAATGTATTTTATTTTTTAAAGCAGTTGTTTTGATAACACAATCCATCATAAAACAGCCTATTTGTTTGATTACATCCAAATATTTTTAGCGTTAACTACGGAATGACATGATAACTGCGATAACAGCTTTTGAAAGGAAAAGGGAAAATCTGGGTTACATGTGAGCACTGATGGACAGGAATCTCAGCCATGGAGGAAAAATAGTTTTGTCCTACTTTCTGAGCAGATGAGAATTAGAGAGAGAATGAGCAACTTCCAATTTTAGGTCAATATTTTCACCCAGTGAGAACTCAGAAAAACACATAATCCTTTGGCACACAGAAATTGTGTCCATGGAAGCAAAGACCAGCCTGTGTAACCCTTGACACTCTACTAAATTAAAAACAGTTGCCATTGTTTATATGTTAATTAAAATAAATCCAGAAAATTAGAGGATACAAGACTATGTCTTATGGCTCTGAAACTACTTCAGCTTTCCACTTGCTTGGATTTCAGTACACAGAGATACATGAAGCTCTGGTCATTCAATCATTGACTTTTCAGCCCATCTGTCTGTCCAGCTACCTATCACAGACACACGCAAACAGCAAATGTACTTACAACCTGTTTGTTCATGAGAAATTAAGGGGGAAATGAAATATCAAAGCTATGTTGAACATTTACTTATTTTTGCACATATATTATTAATCTAGAAAAAATAGTTTAAGGTCATTGTAATAATAAAATTAATGCCTTATTGACAGGGGAAGGAATCTCAGTAGTTTTACAGACACAATATCTATGTACTTTAATAAAAATCCATTTATAAACTCAGGTGAGGACCTCAGTTTACTTGTTGCTTAAGCAAAACTCTTTCATGCTTCAGTGGAACAACAAAACCATAGGAAATTGTGTTAGCTAAGAAAAAATGAAGGCGAAATCCTTGCATATTTGAAAAAAATATCTCTAGGCAGTAAGAGTGTGTCTATGCAATAGTGATTTGAAAAATCAGTACTTAAAATTTCGCTGGAAAGTGAATAGTTTTTTCTGTTCTCTACTGTTCTGTGCACTGATAACAGCCTTGAATCAGAATTAGATGAGCTACATCGGAAATACCAGGAAACTAAGCAGAAAGTCCTTTGTAAGGCTTTAAAATAACCTGTGGCTCTTCAGTACTGATCATAGTGACTGGGTAAACTTGGTACACTAGGGGACTTTGATAAACAAAATTTCTATTTTCCTTGTGCTTAGGGAAATCATTGCAGTGTTTAGTCTGTTATGTCAGGCACTTATCCAAAACGACTGCCACCTTGGAAGTTATTGCCAGCCTCAGCTATGAATGTCATTGGTTTCTTAGGTCAAACCAAAACCTTCTTGTGCTGTTAGAAACAAACAGATCATGCGTTTCATGAGGATACACAGAATGTGCAACATTTGATTTATAAAACTGGATAAAGCTTGCAACAGATAGCTTAACTGTAATATAAGACATCAATTCAGGTTATCTCTGACAAGATATATGGATTTTGATCTCCCTTGGAGCAGCGTCATAGGAGGGAACAGAAATTGAATCAGTGGTGGAATTGAGAGAAGAGGGAAAGTAGGCAGCATTTGAAATCCCGTAGGTGCATATGACATCAGGATTTTTTTTTTTTTCATCCGACAGATGCTGGTAGTGCTTTATAAGGAAGAGATACTGTTGACAAAGGACTTCATTTTATCTTTACATTAAGCAGAGCAAGGACAGCTGCCCATGCTGTGCTCGTGGCAGCAGCGTTTGACATCTCTGCAGAAGGCTTGGAGCCGGTAAAGGTGCCTCGAGCTAAAGGCACGGGAACCTGTGGTGGGCAGGTGAGCGCGGCCAGCGCTGCCCCGCACACCGACACCTCTCCGGACCTGATGCATCCAACTTTCTCCTTGCTCCTCCGCAGAAGTGGCGGCGCCGGCCGCGCTCGCCCAGCTGGCTCCCACCCGAGGGAGGAGGTGTGGATGGGGGTTCAGGTGACGCTCAGTGAGGCAGGACTGTGCCCTCGGCCACCGCGGCTGGGGCAGGGCCGTGTCGGGGGGCGGCCGCAGCCTCCCCCTCTCCCGCCGCGGCACCGAGCCGGGCGCTCCGCGGGCTCCGCCGGGGCTGTCCCGGTCGCGGTGCCCGGAGCGGCCCCGAGGGACAGCGGGGCAGGGGCACAGACAGGGTGGCAGCCCCCGATGGGCCCTCGGCTGAGCCCCGGGACCGCGCCGGGCAAACGTGGCACCTGCCCACCATCGGCGTGTGGAAGCGGGGGAGAGCCGCCGCGTCCTGGAGCTGATCTCCTGCGGGCTTCGCCCAAAATGCGTGTTACCTGGGTTTAATTAGTATTGCACAGCATCTCTGTCCCCGTCTGGCTACAGTGGGCTGCCGCCAGGTCCCTATAGGTACATACAGGGTATAGGCACACTCGCGTAGGGCTGCATCTTCTACACCCCTGGCCAGCCTTCATTCATATTTATGCCGCGACTAAATATTCGATCAAAGGTTGAACGCTAATGCAGATCGGTTATATTTTTAATGTACGACCCTTAAAATAGACTGTTTTGTAAACTGCAAGTGTCTAAAGATGCTCAGCGCAGCCTCCCCCGGCCGCGCAGCCTCCCCCCAGCAATAATAATGCTGCAGATTGTAGAAGGATTTGAGTCTGCAGCCAGAGAGAAAGGGATTAGGGCGAGAGCACTGGAAGTTAAATTGTGCTGCATATAAAAAATGGGCGGATTGGTCTCTAGATGAGAGCTTGGTACCACCTTCCTTTCTAAAATAAAATCTCTCTGGCATGAAGTCACAGCCTATTTCACATCCGGTTTACCCTGGGACGTATTACTACTGTCTTGGTAAAGAGAAAGCTTTTGTTGTATAGCGGCGGTCGGAATATTGGGAAGAGAAATTTGGGTGCTGAGCCCGGAGGAGCGGAGCAGCGGCGGCGATGGCCGAGGCGGAGTGAGCGGCGGAGCCGGAGCCGCGCAGCCTCCGCGCCGGCGGGCGGGCACCCGGCAGGGCAGCGCCGGGCAGCGGCGCCGCGGACCCGCGCCCCAGGGCTCCGGTAAGGGCGGCTGTTGGCTCGCACACCCGGACACGCACACGGGCACACACGGGCACACACGGACACACACCCGCACCCCTCCGGGCGCTCCCGGCTGCGGACACCGCGTCCAGGCGGGCGGGCGGCTCCTCTCCCCTCTCTCCGCAGGTACCGCCGGGTCGGGGTGATTTCTTTTTTTTTTTCCCTATCCCTCCAGCTTGAAAATCCGCAGCGATCGATGGGCATTGTCATTTATCTTATTTATTTATTTTTTAGCGCGGACTGATTTCCGCCGGTCCCTCGCAGAAGGGGTTTGGGTTTTTCCCTCCCGCGGGCGCGGTGGGAGGGGTGGCTGCTCCGGGCAGGGGGATGCAAAGTTGAAATGCCGGGAGGAAAACAAGTCTCGATTTGAGACTCAGAGGGGTGCAAATCTCTCACCGTCAGTCAAAAATGCATCAAAATGCCCCCTTTTCACCTCCTTTTTGTTTTTAACCTCCCCCCCCCTTTTTTTTCTTTTTTCCTTTTTTTTTTTTTTTCTTTTTTTTCCAGTGGGCGCTGCTGAAACGCTCCCAGAAGAGTGGCTCTTGCTCCCATTTTGAATGGGAGAACCGGCGCTGATTTCTCAGGCGGTGCGGGCTGGGGGAGGCCGGGGGCTGCTGGGCTTTAACGCTCATTCAGAGTCTTTGTTAACATTTGCTTTTTCCAGCTGCAAGAAACTTTCCTTCTTCAGGATTTATACTGCCTGGATGCGTTTACTGAAGCGGGGGATGGTGTTGGGAGGAGGGGGGCGAGCGTGGAGCTCAACAGATCAAGATAGTTCAGAATAATTCACTTTCCGTTCTTCACCCTGAGGAGCCTTGTGCACTGGCAGAAGTTGTCAGGACGGGGAGAAGCCGATTTTTGAAGCCACAGATGTTGTGTTTCCCTTTGTAAGGGGGCTGATTACAGGGCAAGTTAAGATGCAGTCTCGTCCCTGAAGATCTTTATCCACGCTTTCCTGCCACATCCAGCTCCTTCCTATCCAGTTAGATGAGCTCAGCCCCATTCAATGCTTATCTGCCGATCATTTGGCTATAAACGCATTAATTATATCTCATTGCTTACATACCGCTCTGTAATGGTATTTTATTGATTTAAATTGTCCCCGAGAGTGTGCAGTGAATTGGGGGAGCTTTATTTAAAGGTACAACAACATTTGTGTGTACAGTGCTTCATTTTCTCAGGCATGTAAAAAACCCTCCAGTTCACCATTGGGGGAAAATGCAAGCTTCATATTTGTTAACCTTATTTCATGTAATGAATCCTAAAAATTGCTGGGATTCCAGCGCACAGTGTATTGATATGTAAGGGGACCTGCAACATCTCCTGGGTAGTTGAATCTGGAACACTGATTCCACAAATATCAGCTAACTTTTTATTTTATGGTTTATTAGAATGCAAAAGAAACTTTCTGAGTTATGTTACTTTTTACTCAAAGGTAAACTGAGAGTAACTCCATGAAGCCTGGAGAGAGTACAGGAGACATTTGGAGAGAAGGAGAAGGCTGCTAATGAAACATTTCCTAGCAGCAGAGACTGGTAGAGATTTAGGAGATGGTGTGTAGGTTGTCAGCACATGGTTTCATTATGAATTGTGCCCTTTAGCCCAACAAAAATAATAGTGTGCCTATGTAGCAGCACAGTTAGAATCTGATCATTTTAGTCCTTTTCTGATGCTGGTATTTCAGGGAAAAGGAGGATTGCTGTATCTGTAGAAGAAAGTTGCTTCCATCACATCAAAGCAAAGCAGTGGCTGTGAGGAAAGCACCGCTCTCCTCAGTCACACTACCACACAATGACACCTTCCCAGAGGTTTGGAAGGGCTGAGGCTGGTTCAAGTCAAACAAAAAGCAATTACACTTGGTTATATGGAAATGTTATGGAGGCACCTTGACACATTTTCAACACAGGAGGAAACAGAGTAAGAATTTCCACAGAGTTTGGGGATAGCAGCTTTTATTTGTAATTGTTTTTGTTACAGTTCAAGAATAATACAAAAAGAATACACCCTTACCACAAAATAAATCCCATCCTCAGCCTCTGGGTCTAAAAGGTGAACAGGGGAACAGTGAAGGCCGTGCACCCTTATTCTGAATGGCATGAGTTGTACTGTTGTGAGGTCATTGCCTGACATCAAGTTATTCTGCAGAAGTTTCCAAACTTGCATTTTTTTTTCCATGATACCTGTTTTAATGTAGGGGATGTTAATGGTTATTTTCCTTCTAGTTTCAGAGTCCACCATGAAGAGATTCCTGGTGCTTTGTGACTGCCTCTGGGCCTGGAGCCTCCTTCTGAATGCACTGACTGAAAGAAGGTGGGGAGATATTTTTTAACGCACCAACATATTTTAGGAACTTTTAATTTAATGTAGCAGCATAAGACAAATACGGCATGGGTTGCACTACCACTAAGTGTATTGGGGGAAGTTAATCCCTATTCAAATCCCAGCTAAATCTAACTAAGGGAAGTTTAAAAGAAAACTACAATTTGTTTGCATGACTTTTTTTTTTTTTCAATATGGTGAACAAAATAAAGCAAAAGCTTTCTGAAACAAACCGAAACTAAACTACCTCTTACACATCTGTGCAATTTTTTCTGTTCTTATATAATGACTACTCAGAAATACAAGTTTCTTTAGAGGGGAAAAAGTATAATGAAGGGGTTTTTCAATCTCCTTTAAGTGCTTTTAGTAACTTTATCGTGCCTGCAGGCAGAGGCAAAATTTAACTTCTTTGTTGGTCAGGATTGTGTGCTAGCTTAGTAGCTGTATTGAAAATCTGAAGTAGACTTTACTGGTGAAGGGAGACTGCTTGGATGAAGAAGAATTTATAAGCTTAAAGCCCATGATAGTTATGTTTAAAAGACCATTCTGTACTGAATATTTGTGGAATATTTGTTTAAATCACAATCTAAAATAACAGTGTTAAGAACAATTTGTAATCATACAACACCTCATTAAACAACTAGCAGCTTAACTAAATACTATAAAGGAGTTTGGAGTATGCTTGAAGTACTGTCTGCAATTCAAAATTCAGTGAAGGTGTTTAAGAAGACTCTCAGATATATTTCTGTATTGTAAAAATATTCATGTCCTGTCAATGATGTTACTTAATGACCAGAAAGTAGTAGAATATTTGTATTGTCAATAGTGATCCCTAAAAGATCTGTTTGTGCCTTGATCTCCAGTATCTCCTTATGCATTCACAGTTCTAGAGGAACTTATTTTCTGACTACCTTGAAGATTTTAAATAGAATGGAGTAAGCAAAGGGCAAAGATTCATCTGCACAAGCATTTCCCCTAAAAAAAAAATAAATAACGAGAGTGGGTGATTCATGTAACAGCTGCTGTACTGAATAAATATGATGTTTTACAAAAAATACCTCTATTTTTTGTAATATATTAAGGTGAGATTTGAAGTACTCACGAAGTACTGTCTCTGACTTAGCCAGAGAATTTTGTGAAAATATGTTTATTCTATAGATATGTGCACATATATCTATGTACATGTATTTATTGTAGCTGAAATGGGTGCATGTGCATTCTTAATGTGAGAATTAAGAGGCATTGGACCAGAGTTTAAAAATCCGATGGCGTGTCAGGATTATAATGACCTGTAGATGGAGTCCGTGCACAGTTTTTTATGAGACTGGGGTTTCATGTGAAAACACAGATGCATACAGTCACTTTTTTCCTCAAAATGTACACATCTTACACGAAATAGATATGGGTTTAAAGCCATTTTGTCATAGTAAGTTTCCTTCTGGAGAGCTGTTAATGCTTTATGATAAAAAAAAACCAATTGATGAATTAGGTACAATGCCTGTGATATAGAAAGACAGTCCTCCCATGTCACTTTTGTTTTCATAAAAACCCCCAGCAACAGGACTATTTTAATATGTGTGTTTTGAATGCAAGATCACAATCCCTGTGGAGTTCCAGTCTACTCCATATGTGCACAAATGTTCAGAACCTTCCTGTTGTGACCATATGTCTGTTAAACCCAGCCCTTGCAGTGCTTTTTACCTTTGCTAAAATGGTGGGAAGAACAGGTGAGGGCACTGACAAATGGGACTCCCAGCATGGAAGTGGGGCGCTGTATCCAGCCTGTCCAACTGCACTGCCTCCAGCCCGTCTTCCTGATGCCTCCTCACAAACATGATCGTGTATTTACCATTGAAATTTCTGAGGTGTTTTTGAGTCCTTTCTTCACCTCATTCCTGATGACCTTCTGCTATCCTTGAGATATATATGAAGAGCAGCTTGTTTTCTGACAATGATTGTTAATATAAATTTTAATCCACTGAAGGTTCTGTGTTGCAGTTCTACAGAAGGTGTATGAGGAAAGATGCTTTGAAAGATAAAGCTTGCTGGAGACAGCAGGAGAACTTGCTTATAGGAATGCATACAGGAAGCATAAAAGAAATTAATGTTTGTGACTTAAAATTCAACTGTAGTTATGAACAATAAAAATAAATCAACCTATTTTTTTAAGTGAAGTTCTATGATATGGTTAGAGGAAATTCATAGTATTTTTTCAAAACTGTTAGGGATTTTGTCTTCTTCATTAGAAATAGTGGTTTATACGCATTAAAATATCACATCCTATGAAAATAAACAAAAAATTAGTAAAACTTCCAGGGACATCAGTCCTGAAACTGATTTAAGTTTTTACTGTTAAAAACTCAAACCTGTACTGCAAGATAAACTTGGAAGCATTTGCAGAGTACCTGTATTCAGAGTATCTTTCCTCCTCCTCTCTGTATTTGATACAAGTGGAATATGTGTGTGGGATCAACAAAGGATGTCTGACTGATGCAGTGACAGAAAAATCATTTCATAGTATTTTAACAGAACCTGATCATTTCATGTAACAATATATTCCTCCTGAGAGGGTCTTTGCTGGTTGGAGGAGGAAGGACTGGCAGGGCACCGAGACCTGCATATCCCAGGTGGCCCATGGAAGAATCCCTTCTCTTGCTAGAACTGATCCCAACACAACTTTTTGGTGCTGCTTTTCTCCTGTTCAGTAGCAATGTGTGCAACAAAATGATGTTTTGAAAAGCAGCACTTTTGCTTTTGGTCCTGATGACTACATGTGTTTGTAATGGGAGTCTTCCCAGCAATGAATGAAAAAACTCTACTGGGTTAGGATTTAAGACAAGTGTAATCTACGATTAAGGGAATCATCTGTGACAGGGTATTAGGTAAAGGTCTCAAATTTAAGGAAAAGGTTGATTCTGATGTCATCTGCAGCAGACAGTAACTGCTAAGCCCAAGGATTTCATTTTGATTTGTATTGATGGAAGCAAGATTTTGGTAGCTGAGTTCAAAGAGCTTTAATTTTATCCTTATTCAAGTGAAATTTCAGGACCTTTGACTGAGTTAAGAGATATACATCAGGGATCTGTAAGGGAAGCTTTATAGACATGAGATTTTCATATCAACAGATGGTTTTGCTACGCATTTGAAAGGAAAAGATGGAGATATTCCTCCAAATCTAACTGCTAAAGGAAAATGAGAAATAAAAGTAAAATTATGTATTGATCTGTGAAAATGCACGCTCACTTGATCTACTTCTGTATTTAAAAATAAGATATCTCTATTTTTGTCAGTACTTAAATGTCAGTGTTCTAAATTACTGTATCTTTGTATGCAAAATCTTTATAGCTATTGTGAATTAAACACATTATTTTTTGCTGACAAATGAGCTTCTTCCTGAGGAAGACACATATTAGCACATTATAAACATTAAGGAGTAATGAGATAAACATTAAGGAACTGACATTGTATTTGCTCATCATTTATAGAGGAGCACTGATTTTTTTATGATTTAAAAAACTTACTATATAAGAAGAAAATGTAAACATGCAAGAACTCTATAAAGCACTACAGTCTTGTTATATGGAGGAGTTTATGTGACCATAAACCAGTATAAGCAAGATTAAACGGATTTCAGAATTACTCTTTTCTAAGGTTATGGGTGGATTACTGTTTTTCAGTGTTAACTGTTCTGTATTGCAGCTATGGACAAACCTCATCACAAGATGAACTGAAAGACAACACCACAGTGTTTACCAGAATATTGGATCGTCTGCTGGATGGTTACGACAACCGCCTGAGACCAGGGCTGGGAGGTAAGTTGTATTATGATTTTCAAGGTTACGTTAGATAAAAATCAGTTAAAACCATGTTATTTTTCTGTGATATACGTGTTTAATTCTGCTTATATATACACATAAAATAATGGTGATATATAATATTTTTTTTTTCCCAAAAAAATCTATGCCTTCCCTGTCTTCTGCATGCTTGGTTTTCTCACACTTATACCCAAAAGAAGAAGAAAATGATTCACAATTCAAGAACACCTCTGAATGGGTAGTAAAACTTTGAATGTATAAAGAATAAAAGATAATAAAATATTATCTGTGACCTGTGACCTGCCAAATGACAATGAATGAGGCCTAAATAGCATATCTATCTATGGCTATTTTCATAAGAGGATTTGTTTTTTTTTAAAGTCTCAATCTACCTTAGTAGATTGTCTCAGAGAAGTTTTAAATTTTTTTTTCCTACTTAGATATGTAAGGATTTATTTCTGTAACATTTTTTTCTTCACAGTTAGGTAAAAATGTCTTCTGCTCTTGGTGCTGCATCCAGAGGAAAACACAAAACCACATAGCAATTATGTCTTTATAAAAATATTGTTACAAAGTCTAATATTCATCAACATCTCGGTGTTCACTCTTTGATTTGTTCTACTGTGACATGATCCCAAAATTGGGTCTTAAAAGCTTACTGTTCCCAAACATGGAAATTTTAAACGTACAAGCACAAATCTGTTCTTTCCAGTGCATGGGAGGGTTGGCTTTTCTTCTTTCAGATGTCCTTTTNTTTTTTTTTTTTTTTTCTTTTTGCACTCTTCAGGTAAAATAAAACAGAGAAACCCACCCCCCCAAAATATAGTTCAAACTGTTTTCTTGCAATCACTCTCAGAAGAGCTGCAATATAAGAGAGTACATTAAGAGTTCTTACAGCATCTCCTGTGGGTGAAATGGAAGGTAATTAAGTGTAAGGTTATTCTGTGGTTTCAGGTACCATCTTGCAGCAGTTCTTGAATTGTGAGCCAGGTTCTTCAATAATTTCACTTCAGTGATTTCAAGGAATTGCTAAATATAAATTCTGTTTAAAAGGTATTAATTAACACATTAAAAAATGTGTTGGTCTCTAAATCTTTATGTGCAATTTCAGGTAATACACAGCAAAGTAAGAATCAGTTTTTACTTTTATCTACAAGTACTTTTGCCTGCTTTCTTGTGAACCCTTGACCTAGTGTAGATAAATGCTCCTTTAGTCTTTGTTTAATATAACTGTAGAGTTCAACCAGCTACTATATCACAGTAAATAAACAAAGCACAGAAGGCAATAAATAAATAAATGAGACTGTAAACTGTGAAGAGTCTGGTACATGTCTACAAGAAAAATCTGAGCATACGATGATTTCTTATATGACTTTTATAGCTATTGTGATTTGTTTAACAGATACTAGAAGAGAAAACAAAGGGAGAAGCAGGGAAAGGATTTTCTCTCACTCTCTGGATTGCAATTTAGAGAACTAAGCACATCAGTATCTACTCTTATACATATGTTTCTGAATCCAGACTTCAAAGATGTACTCATAAAAGGATCATCTGGTCCAGTTAAAATTTACCCCTGACAGAAAGTTCGTTTAATGTAACTGTTTCTATAGAAGGAAATTAATCTCTTGATGAAGTTACATAGCGATTTGCATGACTTTGGAAAATGACAATGGATGATGGGAAATATGGGGTGGAGGGAAGGAAGGACTGGAGTAGTTTCTCTAACTGAAGGTTAAAGTTTAAATAACATTTGCATCCCTTCTGTTTTCAATTGTGTTGCCTATTCCTGCCTGTGACCAAGAACATGAAATATCACAATTTTCCTGCTCACACTATAGTTTCACAATGTCAGTTCAGCAAATTTCTCTCTTATGTTTGGCAACTTTGAACACTAGGACTAAGAGTACCATAGCTTTACGAAAAAATCCCACATCTGATTAAATTGTGGGCAATAAATTAATGTTTGAAATCAAGTATAATAAGAAATAGATTAAATATTTTGTCTGTTGAATAATGTGTTAGTCTAAATATATAAATTACAGATTTCAAAAACGAGGGACAAACATCTAGGCTGATGTTTTCAGTCCTGGTACCAAATTAGAACAAAGGGTTTGCTCAGACATTTGAAAATTCTTTTCTTCAAAACTTCCTTCCAGGGGTATATAAATCTAAATATGAGTGAAACACCTCAGGATGACTCAATTTTGACAGTTGATTTAGGCCCTTGGTATAATGGGGAAATGTATTCTGAAATGTTCCATGCATAAAAATATCCAGTGAGCAATTTAAATCAGTATATCAAATACAGCATGGGGTTTGGAGCTGGAAGTTCCAGCCTTCCATTATAACATGGCCTGTTGCTGGAAATTTTAAAATGTGTTTGGATAAGCAGTGGTTTCATTTTTCTTCCCAACATTAGTGATGTCTTCTTGTTAAATATTTGGATCAGAACATGATTTTTATCTACTCTGAAGGAAAGGTTAAGAAATCTACCAATATAACAGCGTTTTTAGATGTCTAGAATTAGCTCTAAAATTCATTCCATATTAGCTATGATGTAGCTATTGGAGAATTTCAGAGAGCAGAGACCCTCATTACATGGTATGTTGGTAAATTTTATGCCGTTAGGCACACTGTGAATCTGTGTGTCTCTGGGTGCACTCTTCCAATTATCCCAAACTGTCTCTTCTGTTCTTTCTACGCCTTCTGAGAAACAGTAGATGAGGTAAAACAATGCGTGGTACAGTTGCTTTGTCTTACAGAAAAGGGCACATTGCAGAAAACTCTACTTATCCCCATGCAACCTCTCCTGTAGTGCAGTTTTTCAAATCCATACACCTACAGAAACTGAATTGTGCGCATGAACAGAAACAGAAAAGAGACCAATTTCTCTCTTTCTCACCTATGCAATAAAAGATGATAGAGTTTCTTCAGTAAGTTTGTTTCTCCTTCCTTGTCATTATGAGTATGCCTGAAGAATTCAGTGACAAAAAGGTATCTTTTGTTACTGAAAAATTGTAATGAATTGTGAAAGGGGTTTGACCTTGATCTTAGCTCTACTCATTAGAGGAGTAATTTCATCCTTTTTGAAATAAACACAATGATATTTCCCTATCCCAAGTTTGCAAACTTCCTGTTAGTGAGGTGAACAGTTTCATTGTTTGGTAGAAATATTCTGGTGAGGCCAATGAGGCACCATGAAGCCCAGAACAACCTTCTGGAGAGATTTCATTCCAGAGATTCATTGTAGGTGCTGTACTATATATTTGTGGGAAAGTCAGGGTAAAAGGTAGCATTAAGATAATGAAAAATTTAGAGGTGCTGCATTTTGAATCACTCTTTCAGCATGTATAGAATCAGTGCCTTCCTTTCCTTTTTTTAGATCTTCTTTTGAGGTATTACTTCAAAAGGAAAAATAAAAATCATATATATTCCATAAAGAGTATGGAAATTATCATTAATCAGATAACCCAATAAGTCTGTATCTGAAATTAATGAGAAGCTCTGAGCATTTTGCCATTAAACAGGGAGAAAAGAAGGAATTATTAACCAGAATATTAAAAAATGGAATTGGTGACCCACAGGCAAAAATTATAGTGATTGAATATGCTTGTTATTCAAAAAATGGCATAGTTGATAAAATTAATCTGATTCTTTTTTAAAATAAACATGCAGCATCATGTTATGTATTGGCACATTTGCACCTCTTATCAATAATTATTGATATAAATTATGTTATTTAGTTTTTTCCCTCCTTCATATATGGGATTAGTCACTTAGTCAGACATTGCTAGGAAATAGCTTCTGTTGTACCCATCCATAAACATGAATAAATAGTTACATTTAGTTATTTATGCTTGGAAAATGGAACTTTCAAAATGACTAAAAATGTTGTGAATCATGCTAGAAGATACCTATTGACTCTATGAGAGGGTAGTCATTTTCAAAAAGCAAGGAGGAGGATTTGCAGAGAGTAACTTATTGAAGCTGAAAAAGAGGAAATCATGTCAGACATTAGGGAAAAAAAAAACCCAGTGAACTTATTGAGGTAATGGCATAATTTTCTGTGGGAACTACCTGGGCCATAGAACTAGAGGTCATCAAAAATAGGTTCAATAATAAAGATGCTGATCTCTATTCACATACACAGTCCTGAAGAAAATAAAGGATCAAATAGTGCTGTTAAGGAGTGAAATAAAGAAAATTCACCTCAGTATTTAGTGCTCTCTCCTAGTAAAGGACTATGTTCAGAGAGGGAGTTAAAGGACTTGAAAAGCAATGAAAAATGGTGCAAAGAATAATTTCCTAAGGTAAATGTATGTGGCATTCCCTTTTGTTCAGAGTTGTCTTCATGTGGGGCAGAGATGGTCCCTGGCCTGCCACCACAGCAGGTTTGAAGTGCCACCGTGGAAAGAAGGAAGCCTTGCTTAGGGCAAGTTTGTATTTGGTGATGAGATTCATTAACATGAAAGCAGGTGCAGGTACAGATTTTCTAAGACTTTCACCCTTGCATGGCACATCTCCCCTCCCTAAAACGAAAGGATATCACATGCTCTGGAACCTTTTGAATTAGAATAATGGTAAATGTGGCTTATCTCTTTGGGAAAGATTTTGTAGTAGAACGGTTCATACAGAACTAAGAACAACAGTGGGTTTGATTTGACAGACCAGAATCTTCCTGAATTAAATTTGTTTTTTTTGTTGGATTGAATACCTAGTAGGTCACCCCAAGTAGATTATCAACACTACTCGAGTATTGAACAGAATGATATTTATTTTATGCTATCAGTAAAAGGTATTTGTTGATGTCTCCTGTGTGATGTTTATCAAAATTGAGGGTGACTGTCCTGAAGTGGAATGTCAGCCAATCTCAGGCAATTCATTACTTCTGCAGAGTGGAAGAGATGGGAAAATGAACCTCATGGTATTATGCTAATTAGATTTTAAGATTTAGTTGTATGAGAACTTTATATATAAACATAATAAACTTACCTCTTGGTTACTGAGGTTCCAATGGAAATGGTTGGATTTTAACATATCTGAGCTAATACAAAGTTTAGGGAAAATACGCTTTTGGTCTGTATGCATAATAAAAAAGTTAAACCTACATGATTCTACTCTAAATGAAAAAACCTCACCCCTAAATATGATTCTGTAATTAAAGAAGGACCATATGCTACTCTTAACTGTGTAAAACTGAAAGGGCTGATTTTGGTCTTTTTCTTCTTCACTCTGTAGGCACCACATTAATGTAAAGGGAACTGTAAAAGAAAATCTGCCACTGCCACTGCCTTAGAAAATCCTAGGAAAATTGAGTTAATACAGGAGTAGGGAGGTAGGGAGGATATGAGCTGCTCTGAGTGGTTCTGTTGGCGCAGGCAGAGCTGCCAGTGACACTGCACAGCTCCCAGGAAATCCAGAATGCAGGTGATCACAGGACAGCTCACTTTGCTCTCTTTTGGTCTCTACTCTTACAAAAGCAGCAGCAGCAAAATTCTTATGAGTGTATTTGTTGTGGTTCTGCAATCAAAATACTTCACAGGATACAGCTGGGCTGATCATCTGCATGACTTCCTTTTGCAATGACAGTGTAGGCACTATACAGGTATTGAAATTCCTTTCATTCAAAGCCAGAGGAAAAATCTCCCCCATATTAATAATTATACCACACACATACATAAGACATGCAGGAGGAACAGGTGCATTACCAAAAAATGGAATTAACTTAAAGCACCAAAACATGCAATTCAAATAAGCCTTGTGCTCAAATACCAGCAGGTCATAAGGGGAAACAGTTAATGTATACCATCTCCTGATAAATAGGCTTATTTCCTGCTGTTTAAATAAATCTATATTTCTTATTTTGTTCTCAATTTATAATCCAGTCACAATTCTAGCAATAATGAGATCCCTGGGAGTTTAGATCAAAATATTTATTGTTACTAATTTTGAGTTTATGTTACTCTAGCATCATTAGCAAAACACAGTATTTGTAAACAGTAAAATTACAGTAGTTGATGTTGACTGATGCTTCCATAGCTGTACGTGGATCAATTGCCCAAAGCTGTGTTCAAGAGTGTGTGGGTGTGGTACTCAGCTGCTTTTTTGCTGATCAGTAGCTACTTGGACCTTGTGGTTGCCTTATAGTAAAACCAGTAAGTTATTAATATTTTCCTTAGGGTTTTTTGAGTGAAATCGTTACATGTTCTACAGATATCCCTACATTACTTACTCCTGGTTGATGAGATAGATGTCATAGTCAAGAGACATGGTTAATGCATCTTTAGAACTGATGGATTTGTCTTCAGCAATCCAATCAGCTCCTGACCTGAGCCTGTTTTGGTCAGTGAGTAAGACTTTTCTCTAGGTCTTAGAGATATTGTGAAGGTTTTGAATATAGCTCAGGATTTAAGGTTCCTGAAAAATGCATTCTGAGTATTTGAAGCACAATTTAAGCCTTCCCATGGTAATCAAGCTGCAAATTGAACATGGGTAACCTTGATTCTAAATATATATCCCAACTGTATGAGTAAACACATGTCCTGTACAGGAGTGACTCACAACTTCTGAAGCTCTTAACAAAGCACAGTTGAATCATCTAATCAGTAAAACAGTAAACAAAAATTTCAAAACTTCCATATGGCTTTTGAGGGGCCAGTCTTGTTCTGGGTGTTGGTGCACACTTTTTCATTGCTCTTGAAAGTAGGCACACACCAAAGAAAAAAAGAAATCCTTTGGTGGTGTGTGTATATTGGTTTATCTGCATGTGAAGGGATTAGGTGCACTGCAAAAGTGTAATCAGTGTGAAGATAACACAATCTCTTATAAATTCACAATCTGAGTTTTCTAATGTTACATATCATTTACATGCCACTTAAATTATTTTCAATGTTATATAGAAATAAAAAGCATCACATTTTTTCACTCCCTTGGAAATCTTCCTTCTTAGTGGAAAAGTCTTGTGTTTCCATTTTGTGTTCTCAAGTAGATTCCTTAAGCCTCAGCCTCTGTACTGTGTCTACATGTCTCTCAAAGCCAGAACTCAGGGTAGTACACCTGATATACTGCTGATTTAAAGAGCGTGTTCTGTGTTTGTGCAAGGCAAATCAGCTGAATTATATTAAATATAATTCACTCAGAGCTGGGACTCTTAAGGATCATCCTTTTGTGTCTGACGAGCATGTAGAATCTTCTCTCTCCCAATGACACCAGAGGAAGTGCCTCAGTGGAAAGGAGACGGAGGGGTGGGGAGTCAGAATGAAAGATCTTTAAAAGCCATTTGAGAGTCACTTTTCAATATGTAAAAGGCTAATAGATTTCGGGATGGTGTTAGTTTCTCAGTATTAAGGCAATTCAGGAGCTGGAGCCCATTCAGCAATGCTTTGCTGGACCTTGTGAAATCTACATTTCCTTCTTGTGCCAACTCTTTCATACATGACCGATCCTCTTGAACTTTTGTGACAGTGATGGGCTGAAGGACTGAATACTTTCCTTCTAAATAATGTAATTTCTGAACAACCATATGCTTTTTTCAGTTATGGAAAGTTAAATTCTCACCATGAACTTCAAGTCCAGAGCTAAATAGATGTCAAGAAAATACTGAAATTTCTTTAAGTGAATTGAAAACTTTGTAAACAACGATGATTCACACATTAATTTAACTGGACACCTAAGGAGGAAATTTCACCTATTCAGTGCTTTTGTCAATAGTCACTGTATTTTGCATGTCTCATTCACAGATGAACAATAACAATATTAAGCAATTCAGCAACATAATAGTATTTTACTTTTCTTGATTATGAATAATACGTTGGAAATTTCATCTTTTTTTATGAGTCTTGAAGATTATTTTTGATACCACCTAATTTTTGCATTAACTTATTAACAGAATACAGGTCATGCACTGCATTCCTAGACTTGACAGTAGAGTCAGATCTAATATTACTTCTTGTTTTTTACTGTCTCACAAAAGGACATTTTATTGTATCTATACTAGACATTTATATAAAGCTGCTTCCATTTTTGTCTGTTTAGAAGGTGCACACTTCTTTTGAATGAAAGTGAAAGACCTGTGTGAGCATTGTGGAACACTGATTCTCACTAGAACTTTTGCACAGATACAGAAATATGTATTGTTACTGGCTGCTTAACACTGATTTCTTATTTCACTTCTCTTCTGTCTGAACTTTCTTGTCAGATGGAAAAATGATATTTAAACAGGCCAAAGTCTTTTGAAATCAGAAGTTAAATTAAATTAGGGTGTTTTAATTATTTATTTTACAATATTGAAATAACATTGTACAAATAACTACATATATATTTCTTAGTCTTAGGAAAATTTTTGTCTGCTACATGTCTGCTTACTATACATGTACTATTGTGTTTTCTTTGGGATTACTTTTAATATTCCAGCTATCTCAATTTATTTATTTCTTTGAAAGTTATTTCAGAAATGTTATCACTCATTCCACATTTGACATTTCTACCAAAATCCCTTGGCTTGTAGAGCACAATAGTAAATGTATTCGGACTTACATCACCATGACTTTGGGAAGCTGATGGGGTGAGCTCCACTCAACACTGCTTGGATTCCTGCCTCCAGGTGGTGTTACTCCCTGCAGCTATATTTAATTCAACAGGGTTATTTTGATGTATGCCATCCTGGGTGAATATTTTGCTGTGTGTGCCCTAGAAAATACCAATACACTTAGAAGTGACTGATCCTGTGTATGTGTGTGTGTGTGTGTGTGTGTAGAGGGAGAGAAGAAGGAGGGAGGTTAAGCCTGGGTTTTCTCTTTTGCCAGTCCAGCTACAGAAGTCAGGTTTTTGATGTCTTTCTAGAGATTAACACCGGTTTAGGTGTCTCAGACTCAGCACTTGTGACCACTAAATCACTAGTTTCTTCTGAAATGTCCAGTGGCATTGTGCCATGGAGCAAATTCACATCCTGGAAATCATAGAGAGGTCTATCTTTATGATACAGCATATACATATGAGCTGTGTTATATACCTGTTAGAGAGTTCTGAAATTTTATTTGGACTAATCTGTCATTGAGGCTTATAGGACAGGAGAGCTCACTTTCAGAAAATGTTTACACAGATGATTTCAGTAGAGAAGTTTAGCTGAGGTTTATTTACAAAAGTTTTAACTCCTTTTTGTTTATTGCAGTAAAGGGTAATAGAGCCATTTCTAACTCCTACCAATAAAATTAATTTATGGTTTTATACACTGCAATGTATTCTCTCTCTTTTTTTCTTCTATGTTCTTGTGTCTCCATATCAAATTCGTAACTCATAAGCACAGGGTTAATTGAGACCTTATTTTAGCTTGCTCAGAAACCAAGTACCCAATGAGACTGTGGAGTAGTGTGTACAATATTCAGCACTGTTTATAGTGTCAGACAGGAAGATTTATCAGTCAAAGAGTGAAAAGATTTCCACAACAGCAGAACTGCGGCTGCTGTACTGTGGCGTCACAACCTGTCTCAAAAAGTTCTGTGGAAAAACTGTAATAAAAAACTGTTGCTGGCAATATTGACTGTGAAATTGCATCTAGAAGTAGTAAATTATCAGGACCGTATTGCAGACCAATTTTAGAATGGCTAATCAAAGCCAATAATTTTTCTATTTATTGTGAGAATTGGTAGTGGTTAGATCTAATGAAGGCTGTTGATAGACACTCACTGTCCTAATTTCCTGCTTCATCAGAGCGTGTAACTGAAGTGAAGACTGACATCTTCGTCACTAGTTTTGGGCCTGTTTCAGACCATGATATGGTAAGTGATGCCCTATATTTCCACAGCACTCATTTTCTCTTGTCTTTTTAATTTGGAGGTTGAAAGATCTATGCAATAACTTATTTACCCCTTTTAAGGCTGGGCTTTCTTTAAGCCCTTGATCTGAAAATGCCATCAGCTTTCATGTGCTACCGTTTCTGCTGCTATGACTGCATTTAAGTGCCCTGAAATTAGAAGCCTTGGTGACTTTAATAAGGTGTTTTAACAGACTTTATATTTGCTACATAATGTATTGTGAAACGCATTAGGGTTTGGATCCGTTTTCTTCTGAGAACGATTGCTCAGGTCCTTGCTGGCACATCACTGATCCAATTTGCCAAGAAAGATCATCATCTTAAAATGCAATTAACACTTATGCCTACAGTGTGACATCTGTACAGTCTAACCTGTATTTTTATATTAAAAGCTACTGATCAATGGAAAGTGACTTTCCTAGATCTTGGCTGCTAAAAGAGAGGAGAAGATTAATGAGAGAATTAGTGTCACTTCTTTATGGAATGAATATTAAAATCAAATTGCCAGATAACTGCAGGGAATGGGGAAGTTCAAAAAACTGAATGAAGATGTTGTGAGTCCTGTCTTAAGAGATATTAAAAGTTGTGTAGAAATACGGATAAGGTACTTAAAATTTTGCATATAAATGAGATCTGCACAAGTAGGTTGCTGTTGACAGGGAAAGCCTGGTCTGCAGCCACAGTTATCTGCTGGATCCTGAATTAGGATGAATGCTGGAAATGTCCTCGTTAATTTAAATGAAGAAATGAAAGCAGTTCAAACTTGTAACTGTCTACATTTCTACATTTAGCTAAATACATTTACCAAAAGAAATATTTAAAAAAAGAAAAAAAATAAGTTCAATTTCTTACTACAAAATTGTCAGCTCTTTAATTTGAACTAATACTGTAGATGGGCCTTGAACACCATGTTATTACAAGTTTCTAACTACTCAAAACAATGTTAAGGAACGGAAAAGTAGGAAAAGCAACTTTTACAAGATAGTTGATTTTTCTAAGTGAACTTTATGAAAAGACACCATTTTTTGATTGCTTGGAAAATAGCATTTATAAAACTACAGTCAAATTTGTAATTTCAACCTATGCCATGATAACCATACCGCATTGGCTCCTGTTTTCCAGTCAGTTAAACAGGAGAAAGAATTCATCAATCTCTTAATAAAGTGTGTGAGCAAGATACAGAGACAGGTGTTTTGAAAACTAAAGATTTCACAGAAAAGCATTTAGTGTAAAACTCCTACTCGCCTCCCGTAAAAAGTAACGTGTGTGCAGCCTACTCGTGTTAAATCTTTTGCTCAGGAAGCTGAGTGTGAAATCAGAGAGAGAAAGATGAAATGAAGAGCCTCCCAGAAAGCAGAGTTGGTTTGAATTTCACTGCGCGCTCAGTGCAGAGCCCCCCATGCGCAGGACAGGGAGGTTGCACAGGCCTGGCCTGAGGGCTTCCCACGCCCCCCGAGTGGGTTACAGCCGAGTGGGTGCTACAGCCGAGTGGGTGTTACAGCCGAGTGGGTGTTACAGCCGAGTGGGTGCTACAGCCGAGTGGGTTACAGCCGAGTGGGTGCTACAGCCGAGTGGGTGTTACAGCCGAGTGGGTGTTACAGCCGAGTGGGTGCTACAGCCGAGTGGGTTACAGCCGAGTGGGTGCTACAGCCGAGTGGGTGTTACAGCCGAGTGGGTGTTACAGCCGAGTGGGTGCTACAGCCGAGTGGGTTACAGCCGAGTGGGTGCTACAGCCGAGTGGGTGTTACAGCCGAGTGGGTGTTACAGCCGAGTGGGTGCTACAGCCGAGTGGGTTACAGCCGAGTGGGTGCTACAGCCGAGTGGGTGTTACAGCCGAGTGGGTGTTACAGCCGAGTGGGTGCTACAGCCGAGTGGGTTACAGCCGAGTGGGTGCTACAGCCGAGTGGGTGTTACAGCCGAGTGGGTGTTACAGCCGAGTGGGTGCTACAGCCGAGTGGGTTACAGCCGAGTGGGTGCTACAGCCGAGTGGGTGTTACAGCCGAGTGGGTGTTACAGCCGAGTGGGTGCTACAGCCGAGTGGGTTACAGCCGAGTGGGTGCTACAGCCGAGTGGGTGTTACAG
>VZRZ01002792.1:3216701-3391699 GCA_013398175.1 Climacteris rufus | reverse complement strand
TGGGTGCTACAGCCGAGTGGGGGTTACAGCCGAGTGGGTGTTACAGCCGAGTGGGTTACAGCCGAGTGGGTTACAGCCGAGTGGGTGCTACAGCCGAGTGGGTGTTACAGCCGAGTGGGTGTTACAGCCGAGTGGGTGTTACAGCCCGGGCCGCGGGGCCTGGGGGGCTGCACAAGCAGCGCTTCTGGCGGGCGAGGGCACCAGGAGCGGTGGCTGAGCCCTGGCTGGGGCTGCCAGGGGCTGTTCCAGCCCGTCCTGTGTGCTGGGAAAGCACAGCCACAGCGAGACATCGGCACACCCGAGCCAGCTGTTTGCCGGAATCCAGTGAGGCACTTCCATAGATACATCAGGGGTACCTGGTGGTTCTGTCCACTCTCAATGCACTCTTTTAAAAGCAGCATAGACATAATCTGTTATTCTATAAAGAGACTGTCTTGGCTTGGCATAATACCCGTGTCATTATACTTGTGAATAAAGCTAAACAGGAGAAAAGCACTTTTTAAAAAATAAAATAAACTATTTTTGGAAGAACTTTGCGGGTTTTCAGGCATGTTCAGATGGTGGATTGAACTAATCAACAGATATTTGGCTATTCTCATACAACTGTCATGTTTGTAAAATTTTTTAATGTATGTTACAGGAATAAGGAGCGTTTTAAAATTAAATGTTTCATAAAGACAGAATTTTTTTCTAGTAAGCCTTTATTCCCACTTTTTCT
Organism: Climacteris rufus; assembly: GCA_013398175.1. Classification (NCBI taxonomy): domain Eukaryota; kingdom Metazoa; phylum Chordata; class Aves; order Passeriformes; family Climacteridae; genus Climacteris; species Climacteris rufus. Next base: position 3,390,981 of record VZRZ01002792.1, on the reverse strand, counting down.
GTACTGTAAGCTTTTCAGGAATGATTGTCTTACTGCCTTCCTGTACAGCTCTTCATGTAGACCACAGAGTGGTCTACCCTGTGAATAAACAATCTCCAGGGAGAGATATTAAATTAGTAAATTACAGAACATTTAAGTCAAAGTGTTATAAATATTCAATACCATATAATTTATTCAAAGTGCAAATAGAAATCCTTTTTTTTTAACCTGCACACTATAGAATGCAGAGTCTCTACTGTGCAGACTTCATTCCAAATTCCACTTCACTCATATGTTTGCACATAGGACACTGCTATTGTACATGGTTCAGAGAAAATCCTTCTGTTCCCTTGTTCTGTATGCCCCCCTCCTGTTGAAGAAAGCCCTAATCAGAGTATCTGATGACTCAGCCCTAAAGATCAGCTGTCTGTCAGGATTCATTTGAGAAGAATTAATGTACATGCTAAAGTGTGTAGTGAAAGCTGAAGAGCTGAGATATCTCAGCCAAAATTAGTTCATCCTATAGGAAGGAATGGCCTGGGATAGAGAAGGATTCAGCCTGTGCCAGGCATGACCTGTCAGCTGCTTTTTAATTGAATTTTATCTTATGCTGTCAGGACCCTTATCAAATCTTGCTGACTCCTTGTCCTTTTTCAGCAAAAAAATCGTGTGTTTGTATAAAGTGAAGAACCAGACTCTCTTTTCTCAACCTGTACCACCTCCCACTCACCTACTGCCTTGCAGCTGAAAGAGAAAAAGGGAATGGCTTACATATACAGTGAAATGATGTCACCTTCTGGGCATGCCTTTTACCCTTCTCATGTGTGTAGGAGGAAATTTTCTTTGGTACTAGTAAAACATGGAGGAAATCCGAAATTTTAATGATGGATACTGCCTTTTACACCTCCTTCTCTCCTACTCTGCTGCGCACCTGGGACAGGATTTTATAACAATTCAACCTAATGCCATGACCCAGCAAAATTCTGAAGCAAGTAATTTGTTATAAGTACAAACTGATTTCACTGAGGCTGAATAAATTCAGGCTTCAGCAGTTCACTGAGCACGTGATTAAAAAAAATGGAAACACAATTAAGTATGCACCAAAATGATTCACAGGTCTGGGATATAAATAAAATTAATAAGTCACCAAATGAACCCAAAATTAGAACACCCCATGTAACTGCATTTCCATGTCAACAAAAAATTTATTCGGGCATTTCATGCCCTAAAAGCAGGAAAAACACACACCAGGAAGAATCACCATTCTTTCTTGCTAATAGTTGCACAAGGAATAAACAGCTCACAGGTGCTTATGTCGTATGGAGTGTTGCTGTTTGTTAAAAGGAAAAAAAACCAACAAACCTAAGGGAATTTGCCATGGAGACATTTTGCATACTCCTTCCAGAATATTTCTCTTTACTAACAGGTTTGTCAGGACAGCTCTTTTCCTTATAGCTCTGTGAGCCTTCACACACGGGAATTCTCACTATTTCAGGATTTGGCATCTCCATTTGCAGGAGATCTCAGCAAAGGTTCCATTTCTCAGCCAAAAGATTATCATTCATTTTGATGTTTAACACAATATCATAGCAATGAAGATGGAAGGGGCAGGATAATCCCATACTGAACTTTCATGTCAGAGTGGAACTTTTCCCTGGGAAAATGCTATATTATACTGCCTTCACACTTTTTCACATTTTCACCCCACATACATCTATATTTTATGTGTAACATTCCAACATCTCTTTTTATTTTAATTTCATTCTCTTTCTCTTCATTCCTGGTGCTTTGTAACAAATATTTCCTTCATTTCATAGTGAGTGTTGGTTGTTTTGGTTCTCCCCACGGAGTCAGCCACTGCTCGTCTCCCCCACTGGCCCAGTCTGTGTGGAATCAGACTGTAACCCTTGCCCCAAAGCTGTCCTCAGCTTGTGCTCTCTGTAGTCCAACGACTTAGCCCACATCTCATCATCAGACCACATGATTTTAGTGAATTTTGAACTGTTTGCAGGTTGATTACATGTTTATGCTAACGAGACATTTGGAACAAAAGGCTGTAGTAAGACTGTCTCACCAAACTTGTTTTACTCTGACACACATTTCCTGTGCCAGGCATACTGGCCACCTATCTGCAGCTTCAGATTACAGTTTTAAGTGGGAAGAGGGTGAATGATTTTGTTTCCATTTTTAATGTATCTCTAACTCATGTGTGACTTTTGAAATACCATTCATAGCGATGTTTATTCTGTTGAAGACAGTAATGATATTGTAACTGTTTAATAAGCAGCTTCAGGTACATTGGAACTAATCCAGAGAATAAACGTTCTGATAATTACTAATTTCATTAATAGTCATCTTGCTTTTAGGGAATGGTAAGACCATACTTTTCAAGTTCTTCTGTTGCAGCATATGACATCGTGTTTCTTTCTTTTCTAAACTGATGTAGGAATACACTATAGATGTATTTTTCCGCCAGAGCTGGAAAGATGAAAGATTAAAATTCAAAGGACCTATGACTGTTCTCCGGTTAAATAATTTAATGGCCAGCAAAATTTGGACACCTGATACCTTTTTCCACAATGGAAAGAAGTCAGTGGCTCATAACATGACAATGCCAAATAAACTATTACGAATTACAGAGGATGGGACGTTGCTATACACAATGAGGTGAGCCCAAAAGTATCACATCCTTCATTTAGTCTAGCAATTTTACTTGTGAAAGCATATTTTCCAAACAGGAAACAGGTTCATTTTTGAGCATAATTTGATTCCTGCTTAGTAATTATTTTCACAATAGGCCTTGAGATGATGGACAAACTGAGCTGTTTGCAGTGCTTATTTTCCCCCTCCTGCTGTGCTACCTCTGCAGTCCCTGGATGTGTCTTAATGCTTAATTTAAAAAAGGTTCTTACGGTATTAGGAATCCATCAGTTTGCAGAGGACCTTAATTTGGCATTGCTTTCAAGGATTCCATTGGCAAGTATAATAAAACCTGGAAGTTTAATATAATCTGTACTCCTAGATGGTGTACAAGGGTCTTTAATCTTTGGATCCTATAAAAAGCAGATTCTAAGAACTAACAGATACACACAGAATTCATTGACCATTTTTAATATTTCTTGTGCTTGGGAATATAAAGCATGACAGTATAAAAATAGACATTTCTTGTTCCATTCATAACAAGAAAAACAATTGATTAAAGCATTTGGAAAGTTAGGAGAAAAAATTATTTTTGTGCTGACAGCACTCATTGGAAATAAATTATTTTCTTCATGGATAACTGAACTTTAGCTATCCAGTTGTGAAAGGATTTAAGTAAATCCTGATGATATACAGTCATGCAAACATTCAGGATTAAAATACTACAAATTAAAGAATGAAAAAAATGGTATCTTGTCTTTATGGAGCTGCACATCCCCTCTTTATGTCTCCCATGAAATCAAAACAAGGTATAAAGGGATTATGTTGACTTCAAGTCAAGATGGATAACTTAGTACATAGGTGAACACTGAGTTTTCTTTTAAAAATTTAAAAGGTTTTTTTTTTTTTTTTGAAATCAGTACAAGTACTTGAAGAAAAAGTCTCCAGGCATTTGGGATGTTCAGTTTATTGTGCAACACCTTTCAGGACTGCCTAGACTAAAGTAGAATGTGCTTGGCTGGTAGCTACACAAGTCTAGGTCAATTTTTCTTGTCTTTCTAAATGCTTGGCTGCTAGGGATTTAATCCACAGGAACACTGTCTTGGCAGCACATTGTTCACTTATGTCTCTTTTTTTGATCATAACCATTTCTATTTCCTCACCTTTGCAAGTGCCTTCATGCAATCTTCTGCCTACTACTCAAGTATTATTGTTCATTCCTTGCTGATGTGTGGTATGTGACTGTTTCTAGTTCATTTAATCTCTTTTATGGAGAAACATGTTTGTACTCAGGCTGCTAGCAATGAAATGATTTCAGCAAATGTCTGAGCATCCAGAGTGGGCCAATTTAATGATGGCAGCAAGGAAGCAATTTCATGTGCTAATAGATTTTAATCCTCATGCCAAGTGAGAAGCCTGAGCATGTCTCTGATGTTCTGTGAGGAAGGGCAGAGGGGCAGAGCAGTCACACCCCCAGCCAGACAATTCAGGTCCTGCTGAAACTGCTAATTAATCACATATCAGATATTGTGCTGTACTTATTCTGTGTCTTAATAGAAGTCTATTTGCTATTTCTATGAAACTAGAATAAATGTGTCCTTTTGCTCATTAATCCCATATAGATTGACTGTGAGAGCAGAATGTCCAATGCATTTAGAAGACTTTCCTATGGATGCACATGCTTGCCCCTTGAAATTTGGAAGCTGTAAGTTTATTTTAAATTGAGGTTTCTCCCTTTTTAGGCCACTTTAAAAGAGTATTTTGCAACTGAGAAAACCTCAAGGTTTTAATCTTGTGTGTTTTTCACGTTTTTGTCAGGGTTGTATTTTTATTCTTTTATATTTATATACACTTATATTTAATATAATGAACGTCTTTTATGCGTCTTAAATATCTGCAATGTGATGCCTGGACATTCACAAAAGACAAAAATGGCAGTGTTCTAAATATCTAGAAAAGTAGTTTGTCACATAGGAAATGTTGTTAATCTTATAGTTGCTTTGTTTTGTTAAAACCCAAAAAACATTTTAGAGAAAAGTAATACACGCCATGGACAACTGAATTCGTTTAGGTGAAAATAGTTCTGCTACCATAGTCTTGGTATGTTTAGATCAGCTTTTTCCTAGGATTGTAAGATACTCGTGTTACACTCATGCAATATTTTTGGAAGTGAAAAATCTCAGAAATCTCCAAATAGAGTCCTCCACTTGCAGTATATATAGCCCTAAATCAGAGAACATACTGAACAAAAAGTAGTGCAATTGAAATCAGTGTAATAACTGGCAAAGCTTTTTGTAAGTTGAGAATTTCCTCCCATACTTCAATTTGAACAGTAACCAACCTGATACTTAACTAAACAAAACATTTTTAGAAATTCAATATAAAGGAAAAAAAAGTTAGGGGCTAATTTAATCTAGTTCATTTAACACAAACAAGGAAGTTAAAATATATGGAAGATGTAATAGTGTACAAATTGTTTCCTCAATGGCTACTTTTTTCCTAGCAGAAATGGGTGTTTTCACTGATGATGGGTACTTAGTGGCTTGATCAATTTTAGAAGTCAGCAAACAGAAAACCCAATTCATTCTTCACGTGGTACCCGACAGGGTGATAATTTACTTCGGGCTGAATAACTCTATGTTTGCCATGAGACAGGACTGATGTTTTCTCTTTAAAGGGCTGCTGATCTCCTAGATAAGGCTTAGAGAACAAAAAGCTCATGGAACCTTGGAGTGTAACTGACAAGAACAGTTTACTCCTTGAACGGTTCGGTTTTCTTACAGCGGTTGCAATAAATCTTTCCAAATCTCCGGTGAAAAAGAGGGTGGAGGGGGAGCTTTACTCCAGCTTAGAACGGCAAACACTGCAGTGGGTTCTGGATCAACAACGGGAGATCTGTGCACCCGAGATCCCAGTGAGGTGCAGCATCGAATTGCTTTTGCTGGGCTCATTCAAGTGTCCCTGCGGGCTGTGCACTGGAACTGGGAGGCGGGGGATGGCTAATCCTGCAAAAAACCTGCTAATGACAAGTTAAACCAGGAACGGCTTTTGAACAAATCTGACCTACTAGAATGAATTTTATAGATTCTGTAAGACACCTATCACCACAGCTGGGCATCGCTGAACCACATCCCGAACACCAGACCTTCCCTAGTATGAACAATATTTTCCCTTCTTTTCCTTTCCAATTCTTCTGATTTCTTTCTGGCCCACTGTATCCCAGATTAATGTACTCATCATTCACAAAGTGCACAGCTTTCCAGATTACTAAGGATTTTGCCTCAGTTAAATGACTAAGATTTGTAGAAGTTATTAAATGAAAAGGATAGATAATATGGATTTTCATACAAGTCCAGAACCACACCAGAAAGCAAAAAAAAAAGACAGCAGAAAAATACGCAAGTGTGTCTGCATCTTTTGTACCTAAACTGATTTTTTTATCCTTTAAAAACGTATTTTCATAATGTACAGAATTTTCTTAATTGAACAAAAAAATCACTGATCTTTCTGATGGAAAGACCATTTCTTACATAGCAGTCAAAGGCATTAACTTAATTCTAAGCTCAGAGTACAGCTGTGGACTGTCATGTTTTACAGGGTTTTTTTGTTTTTTTTTTTTTTTTTTTTTTTTTTTTTTTTTTTTTTTTGTTTTGTTTTGTTTTGATCACTAACACTCTCATGACAGCTGTCCTAAATTGGGCCAAGAAAAACAAGTAACTCCAAATGCTTGGAAGGATCATTAGACAAAATTAAGGTGTTTTCAAGGAAACTTTGCATTCACCCACTAAATTCAGGCGAGCGCCTGATCTGGGATCTTCATGGGGAGGAGTTCCTTCTGTAACATGCTTTTACTGCAAACATTGCATGAGGAATTCACTGTTGAAAACAGCCCCTAGAGCGGGGCATCTCCGCTCCTTCTCATCAGATCATATATCATAATTATCAAGTTATAGAATATTTCTCTCAGTATTTAGTTATTGATATAAATAGAAGTATCTCCCATAGGACGAATGGCTAGACCCAAGCAAGTTATAAAAGTGAGACTTACTGTTATACATAGAAAAAGAACAAATCTTATAATTAATTGCCACTTTTTAAATGAGAAACATTTAAATACAGCTGGGACATTTTTTGTCAAACTAAAGCAATTAATTATAATCATCTTAATGGACTGGAAAATTTACAAAAAAAAAGCATTTAATTGTCACAAAATCCATGCTTTAAGTGCAGACTACAATATTACACTTTGTAGCTCCCCAAGGTAGTGTTTGCCTAGCTCCATTTGTTTTAGATTAAATTGGATAAGTGTTTTTTTCACATCCTCCACTGTTACTCATCACTTGTTGGAGCTAGATTCCTAAAAGCCTCACAATGGAGGAGTTGCACATCTCCTGGGGACTCTGCCCAGACTGTAGAGACCAATAAATGTTTGACCCAGCTCCAAGGCTAAAGTGATTTGCCAAAGAGCAGCTTAAGCTAGAGGTTATTCCAGTGTAAATTCAATGTGACAAATGCTAAAGAAATTCTGGAACAACAAAATGCCATATGTTGGCCAAACAAAATCAGGAAGGCAGATGCTCTCCTCAACTTTATCACAAACATCTGATTGTCAGTTAAAAACCGAGGCCACTCTGGAAACCAGCAGTGACAGGAGCAAAAGGCTGCATTGCTGCTTATGCAACATGAATGGGAAGCTGAGAGGGGGCAGCTGAATGGAGCCCCAATCTGGCAGCTCATTTCCAGTACTGCTGAGTGCACTCCCTTCCCTCTAACCCAGTCCTGCTGTTCTCCACAGCTCAGAAAATCACTCCTCCCTCTTCCAAGCTATTCTCATACTCCAGAACAAATGCTTGAAAATTCATATTATTATTGTCTTGATGTGACTAGATTAGCAAGTCAATGTATTTACTGTGGCCGTTATTTTTAAAGCCAGAATTATTAAGATGTAGATTTGCTTTTGCCATTGATCCCACAAACATATTCCAAGATACGTTACAGTGCTTAGGGAATATGAAGCCCGAGGATAAAAGCACCCTTCAGCTTCAATAATGCAGAATCAAATGCCATGCAATTAATTTACCAGCACACTCCATCAACCAGCTCTTCAATTACTAGCTGTTATCTCTTACACTGATAAGATAAAATTGCTAACTCACAAATGAGGTCAAGTGAACCAGATTCCTCCCTTTCCCTTCCTGCTTGGCAGTCTGAAAACGGGGGAAATCTCATCTGGTAGGTAGAATTCTGCTGTCATTTTGGATGTCCTAAAATGTCCCATCTGGCTTCAGCTGCCTTTGGTGGGTGCAAGTTTGGTGTAGGTTCTGGTCACACATTTGGTCTCATTCTTGCCTTTGGAGACCCTTGGGTGTAAAGAATTACATGAGATGCCTCCATGTAGTTGATTAACTCCCACCCAACTGCTCTGAGTGAGAGCTGCCAGATTCCAGACCACACAGAAAAACAGGATAATTTTATTGTGGGACTAAGATTAAAAATATGTATGTGTAGCTTGATTCCTGAAATAACACAAATAACAGCACAAAACCCCTCAATGGCACATGTAGATGCTACTGAATTATCCATGTAATACACCAGACTGCTCAGGTTTGGAGAGCCCACAGTGCTTTTCTTTTGCCTTGTTCTAGACTCAAGTCTTGAGTGTGATAATTACTCAGAAATAACCAAAGCAAAAAAAAAAAAAAAAAAAAAATTAGAGTGTGATTTAAACTCACTGTAGCCTAGGCAGCTTCAGAAATGTCTGCTATGCCTGTTTTACAGCAAGGACAGTGCAAGGGGGGTATAACCAAATGGGAGCTGTAGCCAGCCTGAGGATGAAAAGATCACTGAAACCACTCTGAGAAGAACTAAGTGTCTTCCAGTGGCCTAGACAACATCACAGTATGAAAAACTGAAAAATGTGGGGCTCATCTTTCTTGACAATAGCTAAAAATTAGAAAAAGAGCTGGTGTTCTTGCATGTTCATGAAATTCCACATCTCACTCTCATTTCTTTACATAGGCAGGAATTATGTAAGAAAGAAATAGTTTCCTTGCCATTGAGGACCAACCTTCGTCCAGCCCTACAGCAGACATTTAGCTATGTTGTAAAATTCAGTTATATTTCCTATAGAGAAATTCCAGCAAGCTAGTTGTGGGTTTCGACGGATAATTAAAGATAATTAAATGTTTAAACTACTGCTCAAAACATTGTTCTGATAAAGCCATAAGGCAACAGAAAGTGCAACGCTGAAATACAATGTATTTGTTTTAAATTAGATGCTTATACCAGAGCAGAGGTTGTGTATGAGTGGACACGGGAACCAGCAAGGTCAGTGGTTGTGGCTGAAGATGGCTCTCGACTGAACCAGTATGATCTGCTTGGACAAACTGTGGACTCTGGAATTGTGCAGTCCAGTACAGGTCTGTGAAAATGTTTTTGGAAGAGTCATATTTAACTGTCAAAATATAATTTAGATCAAGATTATAGGATTATAAAGTACAAGGATGTAAGAGTGGGGGGTAAATTGCCATGTATGAGCTTCAGATTAAGAAAACGTTACTCTGTAAAGATAACACATCCTGGGATTATTTTCCTACTTCAACTGGTGATGAAAATGTTTGAACAATTAAAAAGCTTCCTACAGTGTCAGATCTATCCAGAAAAAACCAATAATTTACATTATAAAGAAGCACTCCTCATGTTTTTATCATATTATCTGTTTACTATGTAGGCTTATAAAAATAGTATAACACTATGAATCCTCAAAACTCATATATCTGGAGGCAGTGAAGTTGCTAGAAGGAAGTATATAGTTTCTCAAGGAGGTATTGAGAGAATAAAAAAAGCTATGCCATCAAATTCAAAACCATCTGAAACATCTAAACAGGGTTTAGTTTAATGCTGGCACCAGCTTTAACTCCAAAACTATTAATGAGATACAGAAATATAGCTGACATTTATGATATACCTCTAACCTTTAATCTGGCTAAAGCCCCTTGGTTTTTCACTATAAGTATTTGTTTCAAGATGTAATTTTTTAAAAATTTATTTTCTAATAATTTGGAAGATTAAATGCAGTAAAGAAACTGAGCATTGGGCTTGAACAATTTACCAGACTGACTGGTCAATGAACCAGAAGCACTACTGCTTTAGGAGAAGTGGTTATATTGTTTTGGAGAAGAACACTTAAAACTGCACAAACCAAACTTCCCAATGTGGTGTTGGTAAAGTCAGTGAACATTTAAGGGAAAATGAGTCACTTTAAGGTGACTCTAATTCGTGTCTGAATTTTTTATTTAGCTTGCTAAAATATATTCATATGCTCTTTTAAGCCAAGAAAATTTCTCACAGACAAGTTTCTAGGTTACTGCTTGGAAGCTTCTGTTCAGTTGATATAATCGTGAAAGGAAGTGGGATGGCAGTAATAAGGACTTTGGTTACGAACAGCATCAACACAACTGCTCCCATTGCTGAGCACAGATGTGTGCATCAGGCAGGTAAAAAGGGGAGAACTCTTGGCCTTGCCACAGCTGGAAGTGTTGCTATTGACTTTTCAGAAGCAAATAATTCATCCCAGCTTCCCTTTGCTGAAAATCACTAGGATTTGAGGGGAAGTGCAGGGATCTCAGCTCTTTGCTCTCTCACAGAGACCTGGCCAGCCTGTGGGGCTGCCTGTGCTCCCTGCTTGCTGCCCGTGTTGTAAGGGCAGCAGGAGAATCAGAAAAGACTCATGAGCTTGGGAACATAACTAAACCAAATAGAAATACCAGACATGGTTCAGGGTAATTACATAGCAATGTCAGAAGCACGATATAAATTGTTAAGAAAGGCAGATAAGACATTTTCAAACAGAACTGAAACATGAGTAAAATTTCTTCACGCATTTCCATGAAGAAACAACAACTAAAGAAATATTTGTTTTGTCTGTGCTGTTTCAAAGCTTGGAATTCTGCCTCCTTTTTTTTACATGAAGAAAACTCTTTACTATTAAATATAGCATAGTTAACATATGAAATATGCTGAGATGAAGATGCTGTTGTCTAGATGCTGAAAAACAGTGCAGAGAACTAAACTAAAAATAATCCCATTACAGAATCTTTTTAGTACCAAAGTAAAAATCCTCTTTATTTGATCATCAGAGGAATCTACAACATCTTGTGCGACTTTAATATTATATTTATAGTTGTGCAGAACTCCAGAGACTTATTTTCCCAAGGATTTGGATGTAGCTGGGTTATTCTAGACATTCTCAAAATTATTAAATGATTTAGTGTATCCATAAAGTGCTTTTATTTTTTTTTTCTTTAATTTCTTCCTTGGCTAGTAGGGCACCTGGTAATCCTTATTTCTGAATACAGAACAAGATAACTACAAATCCTTATTTCTGAATACAGAACAAGATAACTACAAATTCTGATGTTTTAATGACAAGAGAATCTTGAAACACTAATTTTTTTTACTATATTGTTTATTCATCTGGCAGTGGTTTATTTATTCTGGCAATGGAATATGCAGGTATTACAGGCTTAAAAACATTATTCAGTAAATGAAATAATTATTGCTGCTGCTGTTTTGCTTAAGCAGTCTCATCCATTTTTTATTTGTATGTAAAATTTCTGTCACTCTCCAGCTGCTGATTCATATTGACTCAAAGTTTAAAATGATCCTTTTTGTAAGCGCCTTAACAAATGCTTTCAGGACTCATCCAAGTTTCTATTTACTTTCAAGAATTACTTTGCCACCTTGAAAGTGTTGTTTTGCACTGAGAATCATCAGGATTTATACTCACAATATAATATTTTTTCTGATATTCTGCTGAGACAATCTTGTTTTTAAGAGTTTCTTTACTGAGTTACATAGCATAAGTAGTAAATGATAAATCCTTTGTTTTAAATTAACAGCAAGGAAAGCCTTACTTCTTACCTACAGTGAGAGAAAAAGTATTGTTATGGCTAAAACCCAGCCCTCACCTCAAGCTTCATGTCTGATGTGATGCACATTAACTTTAGGTGCTCCCCTGATAAATCTGGTTTACTACAAATAGTTTACGGAAATGGGTTTAATGTAAATTTACTAAATTATCAACTACTTTCTTCTAAGGGCACAAGTTAGCTTATACCACCTGAACATTTGCCTCAATTATTGCAATATACTATAGAATGAAAGGCTGGTTATAATCCACAGGTACAGAAGCTCTGAGGCACAGGCACAAACTCTTCCAGAACTCTGGAAATATTCCAACGTGGACAGTCATTCAGAAATTAAGTTAATATAGATGCAGGACTTGTGTGATGACTTTTAAATGCTTCCTATTGTGTAATACATACAAACTAAGACAAACGTCATGGAATAAATAAAATGAAAAAACCAGATTTATCTGGACAACACAGTTATTTGTGTAAGACTTTGGGAAGTACAATGATGCTAAGAAGAAATATCTTTCTTTCTAACTTCCTTGGATAAGAAAAGATAAGAGATAAGAGAATATAAGATGCATAATCTACAACTCTTGAAAGCCTAGCAATCAGAAACTGTGAATATAGGCAATATTTTTCTCAAGGGCTATTTGAAATTTTATCTTGTAGGGAATTTTATGGCTGTATTGCCATGCTTTCAAAACAGAGTTACAGAGGAATTACTGGAAAGTTATGGGAGTGATCAGCAGCTGTCGTGAATGTGGCTGTGCTTTTCAATTAAAAAAGCCATAAAAGTATGGAATGCTAAAGATGCAGTAATAACTGGAGTGTGTTCATGTCCTGCAGTCACTTAAATCAATCTTATCAAAGATCCACCATCTTATACCAAGTGACTGCAGTCCATTGATACTTTGGAAACTTAAGAGGATAGTTTTGCCCTGTAACTGAAGTGCAAAGCATTTTGCCTCTGCTTTGCCTGATTCAGTCCTCACAGTGTTACCTTTAGCGGACTTCTAGTTCAGACCTGCTGCAGTGCTTAACAGATGAGAGTAATCCCTGTGTTTTTAATTGCCTTTATGCTTTGGATCTTGTTCTCATTTTCCAGAGGTTAAAAATACCTTGATAATTTAAGCAGCTAAATAAAGTTTCAGAGTACAGTGGTGTGTTCACTCTGTATTCTTAGCTTGCCATCTACAATCACTGAATTAATTCTGACATACCGTTGTGCACATTCTATATCTGATTGCATTAAAATAGCTTCCCACATCATATTTTAAGTAGATAAAATTAAATTATTGGCTCTCCTAGCCAAGACTGGCACCCTTCATAAGATCATAATCTCTGGTACAGAGGAGAAGAAGGTTGTTGCATTGAAAGTTAAAGAAAAGTGAGCAAATTTCAAGTAATAATGCCCACTGTACTGCCACTCCTATTTTTGAAATAAAAAAATTTCCTTGTATATCTTCTGCTTTACCTCTCAATCTAAAATTTATTCTCCTTTCCCCTCTACTACTGTCTTTCATATTAAAACATACCAGGAGTATTGTCACATCATATAAATAAGCTTTCCTCAGGGTTATATGTTGAGCAAGATTGTTCAAATGAATGTTCTTCTGGACTCTGCATTAAAGAAATGGGCATTTGACATGCTCAATGCATAAGCAGTCAGTGTCTAGACATGGTTTTTCAATCAAGTTTAAGATTTTCCTGTACAAGAGCAGCTTTCTCCTTCCAGCTGCCTACATTTTAAAATAGAACTACAGTAATTTCACATGTCATCTCTAATCTAGACAGAAGTTTCCATTCAGTTCATGTCTACTTTGTTTCATTCCTAAGATGTTTATTGCATAAGAAGAATCAATCTACTAAAAAAAAATCTAAACAACAGATTTTTCAATCTTTTGAGAATATACTGTTTTTCAACATCCATTTAAAATTATATAAATAATAATCTGGAAATGAGAATTATTTGCTTTGCTCTGGCAAGAAGAGTTTATGGAATGACCTATTAATATATTAGAATATTAAATATATTTATATTTAATTATTACAAGTATAAAAAATTATTTATATATATAACAACAAATCCTTTTCATTGCAATTAGAATACCAGCTCGTATGATTTTGTAGCTCCAAAAGCATTAGTGCTAATGAAAATGTTGTGTGTTATTGCATTAGTCATTTACTTCAGGAGAGAATAATAACTTACTAAGGTACTAAATTAGCAGAACAGGGAGACTTCATCTTCAGAGTACATAAAGCACTGACAGTGGTAATGCAGACACAAACAGATCAACAATTACATCTTAAGCTTGGCCCGACAAACGTTTTTGGGAGCCTGTCTTGGTTTAGTCTTTAGATGACGTTTACATGGGTGTGCTGTGGTGGCTTTCCATTCTAATGGAATCAGACCTTTCACAAGAGTTCTAAACAGCCACAAGTTAATGCAGACTTTCATTCACTACTCAGCAGACATGAAAATATGTAAATTTAATTATAATTTCCCAGAACTGTCTAGTTTTGTATTATTAGTGGAACTTCAAAACCACATTTATTAACTGTTTTCCTCAGAGCTGACCCAGTTTGATCTGAGGACTTTTATTTATAATAGGGATGAATATAATGAAAAATACTTCCTATGAAGACCTCTAATTTGTGTATTTATAAAAGCTTTAATGTTCTTTTTTTCTTGGTTTTAGGAGAATATGTTGTTATGACTACACATTTTCATTTGAAGAGGAAGATTGGTTACTTTGTCATCCAGACTTACCTGCCATGCATCATGACAGTGATACTGTCACAGGTGTCCTTCTGGCTTAACAGAGAATCTGTTCCAGCAAGAACTGTATTTGGTAAGCGAGACCTGTAAACCTTCTGGCAATCACGAGGCAATTAGATTTCAGAAATGTTACGGCAAAACTGCTTAGGTGTAACATGATACTGGAGACCAGTGTGGGCCTGGACACGGTGCGGTACACAAGAGTTACCAAGTTTCATTGCAAAGATATAGGTCCAAATCTTTTAAATTGATTTTAAACAGTTTGGAAACAGAAACCTGAAAATACCTCAAGCAGTCTACTACCATTTGAATTTTCCAAAACAAAGACAATATGAATAAAACATTGCTGACAATGGCAACAGTGGTCATGGTGGGATTATCAAAAAGGCTTTAATCAATGGGTATAGATCATTTGATATCGTTAGAGCCTCTAAAAATTCTTATTTTAAATTTCTTTTCCTTAATCCCTTTTACAGGCTTCTGTTGAGATCAGCAACAATTTATTGTGCTTACAGCAGTGAATAGATACACTCAAGGAATGCAGTGAGAAGGCAGTCTAAAAGAGTTCATACAGCTGGTCCCTAGAGTTTAACCACTGCTTGCAAATGCTTGTCTTAAAATTAGAAACAAATAACTTGCATATTCTTTAGATATTAATCCAAGTACATATTAAAAAAAAAAAAAGGAAAAGCCAAACAGATGCAACAAATCTTCATTTAGGAACACTAGGAACCTGAGATTTCTGCTATGTGACCTAGTCTTTGGTGATATCCAGATGGGACAGCTCTGGCAGGAGGAGGTGGAAGCATCCGCAGCCAAGCTGGCTCTGACACTTGTTTTGCTGCCTCAGGGCATGGCAAGGGCAGGATACTTTTGGTCCTCTGGCTTTGCCAAAAAGAATTTACCCATTTATGCTGAACATGGCAAAGCCAGAGCATCACTGCTGAGAAATGCATCCTCTGAAACTGTTGTTGAACAAGACCTATTTTTATTGACCTTTTCTTGCACTCTTCACAGCTGTGCCTTAGTTTCCCAGTTCCTGTGGAAATCAATCACAGCTTGCATAGCCTTAGACCTCATGAACCAAGCAAAGGCTTTCTGTTGATATACAGATGTGCATTTGCAGAACAGTGGTTTAGACCACAATATAATTAAATTTGATTAACATAATATTGTTTAGATGAGCAACTAAAATGAATTCTGAATTTTTAGCATCAGCTTCCCTGAGAACTACTCTAGTAGGGACTTTTATAGCCCTTTATAGTCAAAGCTATTGAAATTGCGACTATTTTACCTCTTTTTGCACATACCATTTAAAAAGAAATGTCTGATCATCAGTTTGAAATGTGGTACTTCACTGTCACTAGATGGAGAACAGAATTTCCTAGTCTCAATGAATAATATATATTACTGCACAGTTTTCAAACTGCTTTCTTCACAGGCTCAAGAACCCACACATTTCTCAGTTTTCCTTTTAGAAGACAGTTATTTAGTAAATAGTCTTGTGTTTACTCCATCATTATGTATCAAGAAAAGCTTTTTCATTTCAAAATGGCAGTGAAACAAAATTTCAGAACATTTTGTGTGAATGCATACACACACAGAAGCACAACTTCCATCTTTAGCCCACTAAGTACCACAGATAATAAAAATAAAATAAATCCTTCTTTTGCTGCTATGCAAGAGAAATATAAGCTCACTAGTAATAAATCAAAGAAAACATTAGGTTGTGCCTCAGGGAAAAGAAATTGCTTCCTCATTAAGCACTAATAATTCAAGCTCTTCACATTACCATGTAAATACATTGTTCATTAATTGGCCTATTTTAGACCACTGCTCATTTCCACTCACACTCAGTGCAGCAAAGATGAACTCACCAGACACATTCAAGATGTGACAGTGCAGTTGTCAAGGTAACTTGTGGACATGTAATTTGATTTAAATGCCCTGCATGCACCTGGGGATTCATTTTTCCCAGTAGTTGCAAGCAGAGTGAATTCCGTACAGTCCTGCTTGTTCTCTGGGGCCAGGTAAGAGGAAGGATTCAGCAGTTAGAAGCTCTGATACCAGAAATGCAAATTACATTGTCATTGTTCTTAAATAAAATCTTTGCTATTTTCAGGGTATCAGTGAATAAAGGGACAGAAGGTTTAAAATCATCAATTAAAAAAAATGAAATAACATATAAATCTTAGTGCCCTTGAGTATACCTTCGAAGTATAATATTCCGAATAAGGTGATTGAAACAAGTTTTTAAGTTGTGTAAGTATCTTGGAACTGTTGCAAGAAGAACTAGAAATGTTAAATTGTTATCTGTAGTACACTTTGCAAGACATGAATAAAGAACAGCAACAATGATTCTTCAAATACCAGGAAGGTAAAGCAGTTCACAAATCATATTTCCATTCCAACTTTAAAAATATTATTCTACTACAACAGCATCAAAGAATAAAGGCATAAAAATGTTTTGAAAATCCTGCAACTTGCACAGAACTTGAAATCTGATATCCTTAATTAGCAACTGAACTCAGGTGGGAAAGTTTGTAAGAATCAGGGGTGTAGAAGAGGCTTTCCCACCTCTAGTACCAGTTGGGAGATGAAGCAGAGAACACAGCCCTGGCCTAAGGACACCAACTGTTTGCTTTGCAGGAGTGACCACTGTGCTGACAATGACTACACTGAGCATCAGCGCCAGGAACTCGCTGCCCAAGGTGGCCTATGCCACGGCCATGGACTGGTTCATAGCCGTGTGCTATGCCTTCGTCTTCTCGGCGCTCATCGAGTTTGCCACGGTCAATTACTTCACAAAGAGAGGCTACGCCTGGGATGGCAAAAGTGTCGTTCCAGAAAAGGTAAACCTAAAATCCACCCCAAATCCACCTGAAGTCCATCCCAACAGGTCACTCTGTGGGAGGGTTCTCAACGCATGAAAAATTCTTACTCCTTAGAACAGTTATTACTCCAAGAGTTTCTTCATGTGTTTGCACACAGCATTTCTACACAATAATTACTTAGAGATTGAATACCTAAATAGTATTCTGACATATTGGGTGATACTTAATGCTATTAATAATGAAATATTCTACTGAGATTTTGACTTCTGCAACTGAGCAGGAAAAAAAAAAAAGAATGTGTAGTATTTTAAAGTAAGGCAGTTAATTTTTTCTGATTGAACAAGAGAAAATGTGGATGCCTCAGTATGAACGTAGGAAAAAAAACTTGTGGCTTCAGTATTTGACAGTTCCCTAGGTATAGTGCTCCCCAACACGAAGGTCAGCAGGGC
This sequence comes from Climacteris rufus, assembly GCA_013398175.1. NCBI lineage: Eukaryota > Metazoa > Chordata > Aves > Passeriformes > Climacteridae > Climacteris > Climacteris rufus. The sequence continues at coordinate 3,373,385 of VZRZ01002792.1, read as the reverse complement.
TGCTCTGTCATCATGACCAAATAAATCACCACAGGAGTTCTTTCTTCTTTTCTTAGTTTATAGGGAAAATAAATTTGCTTATGGGGAGGCATTGGCTGCTCTGTTGGGAGTGCACAATCGTGATCTGTACCTCCCTGAATGCACTAGAGAAACTCACACAGATTCCCTTTGGTCTGGATCAGACCTGGTCTGTAAACCACAGGTGCATCAAGAAATTGTTGAGGACATTTAAGGGATGAAAGAGAAGTTTCCCATTTCCTATGAGTTACCATGTCAGCTGCTTCTTGTAAGCAAGCTCATTTGGTTGGGTTAATTTTACTTGCCAAATTGGTTATCATGAACACTCACAGACTAGAGATTGAGCAGAGTAAATATTTGGAGGAGCAAATATAACTCACTGGTATGCAAAGATATGTTTTTAATTCAGGAGTATATGCCTGTATATTATTTTTTATGTATTTTAGTTGCATAAATCAGTGGGAAAAAATCCAAATTAAATTAGGGCATTTATACAATGACAACTAATAGAAAAGTATTGCAGAACAAATGAGTGAAGTAACAAAAACTTACAGTAATGAGTTGCACAACTGCTGCTGACTGTTGAGTTTTCAGTTATTGATGATACTTTCACAAAATAATTTTTTATTGTTTTCCTGTTTTCATGACATTTGTTAAAAAAAGAACCATATTAATAGAACTGTACCTTAAATATTAAATATTGTCTTTCTAATTTATCCTCCCTTGTAACATAGTTACTATAATCAGCCGTTTCATTGTTACAAAAAAAATTACATTCTAAAAAAAGCCCCACACCAATAAACAGTGTTTAAAACAGTGGGAGATTTATGGCTTTGTGTTCCTCAGCAGGTAAGGGCTTTATGTTTCATTTGCTGGTACCTGGTGGTGTGAGTTATCTGCAGTGAGCAAAGGCGAGCAAAGCAAGCACACGGTGATCAGAGCATCACAGCCTAATCAAATGTAGAGCTCTAATTAGCTGGCATACTGCTTTTTCATGGAGTTGAATTTGACATGAAATATTAAGATCTGGACTGGTGTCAGGATTTTCTGTGGATCAGATTTCTAGTGACATTTAAATCTATAGAAAGGGTTTCCTCTGAGACTTCAGTGAGCAGCTCTTTGTCTGCTGGATTTATTGCTGCTCACCAAAGTATCTGAATGAGAAGAAAAAAATAGGACTTGCTTCATACTCAGCAAGTGTGTTAGCAGCCTCCCCTCCTGGGAGGGAAAAAAAATGGACAGACAACAACAACAACAAGAAAAGAAAAATCTTTGCCTATTGTTTCAACCTGTTTGTTCCTTCTATTCAGTAGAAATATTCTAAGAGAATTTGAAGCTTTTTCTTGGCTTCAAGCTAACAATTTTATTGCCATGAAATAAAGAACATCTACATCAGAGTCATTAGGTGAATCCCTTTCCTTACTAAGCATAAATTCAACATTTGAGCCTACATTTCCTTCCCATGTGGGGCTCCAAGTTCTTGCACAGCCTCTTCCCACTTGCCCTCCTGCTTTTGCAGCTTCCCTTCATGGTCCCATGTCTCCTGCAGGAGCCTGTCCACTCCCTGAAATGTTCACCTCTTGAACAAGAATTTTGTATCAAAACTCCACTATTAGGGGGTTGCTGTAGTGAATAACCTATAGGTGATCTGTCATTGAAAGTACAGCAACTACATAAAAAAAATACTGCCTCCATGGGACAACTGCTTCTTGAAAACAGAATTGTATTTGATGTCTTGTGAAATTACAAAGAGAAAATACCAGCAGAATGTGATTAACCATATCTTTTCTCCATCTCCACTTCTAAAAGGATAAAATGGATAACATTTGCCTTTTCTTCTTGTTGCAAATACTGCCTGAAGATTCTCTAAGCAGTTGGATAATTTTTCTGTTACATGTTTTGGTTTATTTTCTCATTACTGGAGTAATCTTTACACCTCCTTAATGACCTGCTACGTTTCTCTTCTATGTTTATCCTTGAGCAGTGGCTGGAGAAAGGGTTTGGATCTGCCAGAAACTAGGACAGTTGGATTCCAACTGGTATGCCCAGATGTCAAAATTTAATTTTTTTTCCTACAGATAGATCCCAGAAGTAGAATACTAGAAAACATAGGGACCTAGAAGTAAAAGGAATTCAAATAAGCTCAATAAGTTCTTCTCCACCAAAAGATATTCAATACAATCTTGCTTCAGCAATATAAGTAGGTGGATGCAAAAGCCATACAGACATTTAAGTCCATGTATATCTCCATCTCCATCAGCCATTATGATCCAACTGTAACACTCAAACAAGAACATTAAGTTCCTAATCGATGATGCATGTGCCTTTGGTGTAAACCATTAGCAAGAAGAATACTTGCAGCTTTGTATTTTACTGAATAAACCACTCCTTTAGTGTATGGTTACCTGATAACTTATTGTGTATGAATTAATTTTTATGTATTTATTGTGTTAGGATGCATCATATCACATTATTGTCTTAATGTTGGAATTTAGGGTTTTGTAAGTTTTTTCCTGGTCAAGAGAGTTGATTAAGGGAATATTGGACTATGAGGGGTTTGTCACTGCTGATTATCATTAAAGATAATTTTGAGCCTAGCTATCAGTTCTCATTATAGTTTATCTGTCATCTAATTTGGTTTACCTAATACAAGTACCACAAATGATTTTGTCTTTGTTGTCACCTAAATATTTTGCATGAGTCGTGTATTCCGAACTAACTTTTCTCTTACAGCTTATTACACTTTGTTGTATGAATTCAATTAATTGCAACATCTTATGGTGCTTTTCCATAATTGTATCTGTTGAGAAGATACTGAGAATAAACCTCTTGCTTCTTTCTTCAGCCAAAGAAAGTGAAGGATCCTCTCATTAAGAAAAACAACACATATACAGCTGCAGCTACGAGCTACACCCCTAATATTGCAAGGGACCCTGGGCTGGCAACCATTGCTAAAAGTGCAACGATTGAGCCCAAAGAAGTTAAGCCAGAAACAAAACCTGCAGAACCCAAGAAAACTTTTAACAGCGTCAGTAAAATCGATCGACTATCAAGAATAGCCTTCCCCTTGCTTTTTGGGATCTTTAACTTAGTCTATTGGGCTACCTATTTAAACAGGGAGCCCCAGCTAAAAGTTCAAACTCCACATCAATAACCTCATTTGTTCGTATAGTTCTGTTTTGTCTTTTGCTCTGGGAATTGCTTCCCGTTTTCACATACAGTAATTCCCATTTGCTTCATTGCCTCTGTCTTAAAGAAAATAAAGGTTTCTTTAGTTAGCAAAAGGTAAAATATATCTGTATATTTAAAAAACCTGTGTGTGAGGGAGAGAACAATATAAATTACATACTTCAGAAAAGTGATTTGGAAAATGGAAAACAGTTGCAGAGTAATGGGAGGGAGGAGAAAAAAAAGAAACCATTTGTAGCAACCTTAGTACTGAATGTCCCCAAAAGATATTGTATATGTACGTGAAAAAGATATTTTTATTCAGAGGATTGTAGGGAGGGGGGAAATATTCTTTATGACATTCCTGATGCACATAATAGACTGTACCATTTATTCAACCACTGTTTATAATTTTTCAAGGATGTAAATCTTTCCATTTGCTGAATCCCATAAGATATTTTATTTTCCTAATCCCTGTTCTTGTCTATGTTCCAAACTACCTGACTTATAATATTAAATGATCTTTAATGAGAAAGGAAATCTACTCACTCTAGGTACAGTTTATCACTGTATAGCACATAAGATCTAATGGTAAGAATGCTTTAATCTGCTCTCTTACTGCAGGCTTGTTCCAAGCATTAAATTGTCACTAGATTAGATTTTAAACCAGTTGCACAACCAAGTGCAGATCCCAAGTTTCCTCTATCACCTGTGTAATCCAAACAGTTCCTGGATGCTTTAAAGATAGCTTTTACTCACCACTATATTTTAGAGAGTTAAAACAAACAAACGACAAAATTTTTGCAAGCTCTAGATATGTTGAATGTATTCTTTTATAAAATGATACATTAAAAGAAGCTTTAGACTGAGATTTATGAATAGCAGAAAGATAAAATATAGTATTTAAATAATATCTGTAAATATGCAGCATGAGATTGTACATTTTTTTACTTTTTTAAAGTTGTGTTCTTAAAACATTGTGTAGGATTCACCTCTTAGCTCTTAATATGTTGTTAAATGCTCAATAAAACATATTCAGAGCCTGAATTAAAGGAAAAAAATAAATCAGTGGTACTGGAAAGCTTAAAAAATAAATAAGCAGAAAGTGCTTGGAATTTATTCCATTTGTAAAGTGGTTAAGTGTACAGTAGCTTGCAATTTGACAATGTCATCCAATGTATACTATTAGATTAATGACTGGTCTGCTCAGGTCATGCATAAACACTAAAGTATGGGATTATATTTGGTAGGTAAAAATGGTGAAATATTTGTTAAGACAGAAGTTCATCTGTATATTACTGCTATATTTGCTGAAACATAACTGTTACAATAAGCGATGTAATATATGTAGCATTAAATATAAAGAAGTCATACATAAAAGAATGTACAGGAAAATAGATTTTATTGAGTAAACTTACTACATTTCATTTTTACTGTAGCAATATATTTGTAGGAACAATATGTAAGGGCTTTAAATAAAAGATGTCCATTTTGCAGGTATTGTGCTCCCTTTAAAAAAATTCTAGCCAGTATCATTACTGCTGATTCTTAGAAATAAAATTTGAGATAAAGATTTTTCAAAGAGATGGGAAGAATGCTGGATATTTGCAAGCATTAATTTAAAAAATGTAATATATGGTATTGAATGGATTTTGAAGCAATGCTACATGAGCCTCGAGAGAAACAGCTACTGAGAGTCAAGTTTCATAGGCAGTGTTTTCTAAATAAATCAAAAAGTTGACATTCTCTATCTACAAAAGGAAATAGTTAATGTTTTATTTAGAGATTTTTTTTTTTATTTTAATAATGCTTCATTGTCTAACATTTAGTCCTGTCTAAACTTGATAAGTTATCTGATTGGAGCTTATTTAAAAGGGGATGTTTCATCTCTGGTATCATGTGTAGATATATGTATAGAAAACAATAAACTATGGCTCTTTAACTTCTGTGTACTTGTTTATCTTGTTATTTTTGGCGTTAAACTAGTGTGTTCATTTAGGGCATTTTATCTTTCTAGCAATTCATAGCTACCTTTTGGTCTGCATTTTGCACATTAGATGTGAATATTACTTAACTAGTCTGCTTTTTGCTATGCAATGATTGCAATATATCACCTCTTAGTTAGTCTATGCCAATAGTATTATACTGTATAAACTTAACTGCACAGTTTATCAAAGACAAGGTATTCTCTATGTAGCTTTTTTACAATGCTTTGCTAAACCATGTAATAATAGTAAGTCTTCCTTGAAAATAATGATACACTCTTATAGAGGACAGTTTCTGTTTACTCCTGAGATAATTTTAAAAAGATGACATTGAATGTTTATTGCACCTCAGTGCAGTGATGTGGCAATAAAACCTAAATCTAATAGAGGTTGTTTATGGCAGAAGCATGTATTGCTTTACAGAGTTTAGCAAAAGCTCTTTATTTTATGTCAGACTGTAATTCTATTATAATAATAAAGCTAAAAATGTTCAATAATGAAAGTGAATGTTTTACTTTGGTTTTCTTTAGTTACTGCCTTTTATGACACGTTGCTTGATTAACTGCTATTCATTTAAAAACTTAGTTTCCGTGGATTTGGTAATGAATACAGTTTTAATAGATGTGATTTTCTCTCCAGTGTTTCCCAGGGAGAAATATAACAGGAATGTTTCCCAAATCTGATTTGACATTCAAAAAGAATATTTCACTCTGTGCAATGTATATCCATTAAGGCAATTAATTGAATCAGATGAACAATTGTTAAGGTTTTTTACCACAACATTGAATATAAAGTAGAAACAAAATAAAATGCATTGTCTTCCAGATAAAATGGCAGATAAACCAGTCATTGAGAGTAAAAATGTGACTTTTTAAGCTAGGGATTTAACTGTTTAAATAATTACACAGATCTAAGATAGCTGGAAAAGAACCTCAAGCTATATAAACTAATATTTCACTTATTAAAAGAGTTGTAGGGATAGCTTTCAAACAAGGACATGTATAGCTTGAAAATTTTAATTCTCAACTCTTCATTCTTTCTGAAACAGGAAAAAAAGAGAGAGGAAAAGTCATTCCAGTACATTCAGCCTTCAGATTTTCTTGGAAAAGATCCTGGAAAGCAAGGCTTGTGCTCTTGGGTACGGAGAGACAAGCAGTTGCAGACACAGTTTTAGGGGATCCAAAAGGCTGATATAAGTGTGTATTTGTATATAACAAGCTTAATAGTTTTCTTAAACATCAGTCTTACAGAAGGATTCTTCAAAATGGAAGGTACGATTGGAAGGACTCAGATTCTATTAATTTATTATGCTTTCCTCTGTTTTGCACGAGGATGATGCAGTCTGAATCCCTTTTCCTTGCCTCCTACCACTAACTCCACAGAGATGAATCCCTATAAAAACCCACACGGGCTTTTCTGGAAGAGTATGGTGAAGTGTTTGAACACCCACATCCTATGTTCACATGCCAGATGCAAAGCATACATGGGGATTCTCACATCTTTGTCACTGCTCAGACATTTTTAGGCAGAATTTTACTCAAGTCAAATGAGTCAAAATGTCTAGAGGCAACCAGACTAGACTCGGAGAAACATATAGCACTATTCAGTTCCATGGTGTGGAAGAGCAGCCTCATCAGATGACAGGTTCACAGCCACCAGTCAGTCCAGGAGGACACCCTGACATGGGAGTTCTGTGAGCACACCAATAGAGGCTCCTTCAGTTTTCTTTGCATCATCCCTAGAAGCTAATGCAGGATTTTCTTAGTGATCAAGAACCTTTTTTACACTACCAAAGACTTTTCTAACGAAATTCTTTCCCTTGGACTCTTAAGACCTGAAAAATCTGAGTTTTCTTTCTCTCACTGCCCTTCTGTTTTTCATCAATATGGCAAATAATAACAGCTTATGAAACGCCATAATGGCTGGAAAATGGGGCACACATGCTTCAGGGAGCAAGTAATAAGATAACTTCTTTCAGCTTGTGCTTTGTATCTGAATGACTGTCCAAATAAATTAGTGTGACTGAGGAAAGTCAAACTTTTTCTTAGGGGCTGTAAAAATATCAGTCATACTTTAAAATATAAAAATGACAGATCTCCTCAGACTTTCTATAGCAGACCCACTGAAAAAAAAAAGTCCTTGTGCTATGCATAAACATGACATAGCTTAAATAAAAATGTGTTTACAGTCTCAGCACACAAATTTTGCAAGTGAAGTGTATTATCAGCTTGTCAAGCTGTTGCTGTCATGTTCCATCTGATTACAAGCTACGTCAAACACAACAAGAGAGGTAAAAGCCTTGAAACGACAAGTTTCTATAGGCTCATTCTCTCTGGCCATAGCCCCATCCAAACAAGCAGGATGGCTTCACAGCTGCTGATAAACTTACATGAATAAACTGCTTTAAGGCATTTGAAGAGGCTCTGAGTGGATTTTTGGACTTGCAGCACAGCTGTTACAGGCATCTCACCCAAAGATTAGAGACATTTCCCCTCAAAAACCTGCAGAGAGACAGATCAACCAACAAAGGGCACAGCTTTTCTGAATGTGCTGTCAAGGGAGCAAGGATGTGTTTGCTGAGCTCTTTCTCCAGCCAAGGACATTTGAATGCAAACAGATACAAAGAATTTCTTTTCAAGTGTCCTCATATATGCACTATTTGATCAGTCTCAAGTGGTACAAGCCTAAGGATCTGAACCAGCCCCAAGAGGCTAAATTTGTTTAGCAGTGATTTGCTGTTGGCTGCCCAGCACACACTACCTTTGTTACACACTTAGTTTGATTTTACATGTATTATCTGCTTAGTAGTAGATGACTGCAGTGCCTCATAGGAAAAAATTAATGTAGTTGCCATGGGATTAATGCAAGTTGCTTACAAACCTCACATACTTTAAGATCCTATTCCTCTACCACCTGTAGCAGCAGAACCACACTTCTAAGAAGTGGTTCTAGGATGGCTCTCCATTGTGGTGATATTTATGAACAGAACAAATTTACCACAAAGGTATGAAAAATTCCAGAAAAAAATTAAAGAAAATATTTTATGGTCATCTAAAACCAAATATAAAATTTAGTGAAGCTACAATAGAAAGATTGTTCTTTTGAATTAAATTACCTTTTTATGAAATACTTTATAAAAGCAGTAAAATGGATTTCAGCCAAAAAACTTTTAAATGAATACACCCTTTGAATCAGAGAAAAAGCCAGTGGAGGTCACAGTAAAAGCCTCTGCCAATTATTAGGACCAGCTGTAGGGATATCAGTTTAAGAAAGAAAAATAACAACTTTCAATTAGACATAATCAAATAAATTAAGAGTTTGTCTCTTTCTTGATGAAATTATTATTTTAATAATTCAGGGGGCATTTTAGACAGGGTTTTGCTTTGATTTTGTTTTTTTTGCACAAACCTCCATGAAATTTAACTTCTGTTTTCATATTTCTCCTGCCTGAGGAGCTATGGCAAGCATGAAGAAGTGAAGGTTACCATTCTCAAAGGTAATGTGCATTTCTCAGGAAATAACAGCATGGCAGTCTTACAACAAACATTAGCTTTAACATGGCCTTATGAAGTATTTTTGTAACTTCACATAATGCTCAGAAAACAATATACAAATTAATGTAAAAATTTTGTGGGCTGGATAGGGCTTTGTTTCCATTTAGGTGCACATCCCTACCTTGCCTCACCATCCCCTGATTTGTAGGAACTGGGCTAATTTAGATGAGGTAAAAATGGGGCTTTGGGTCCTTAAGACCTTTACAAGGTTGTTCCTGACCATCCTCTCTCTTATCTTGCCTGTAGAAGGCAAAAGAGACATTAATGAAGTAACTAGAGCAATATATCCCATTTGAACATTTTAAAAGGACACAGTGTGCATTATGAGAGTTATGTATGTGCTGACAATGTTTAATGGCTGCAAATGCAGAGTTTTCACACCTGCGTGTAATTCTTTTACATCCACGTCATCTCCTCCCTTGAAAGATAGCCAGACTTGCAGAGGTGGTGAATAGTTTTCCAGTTCCAGAGGATCCCAGCCATGACTTCACCAGCAGCTTTCTAAGAAAGTTGTGTTCAGGTCACTGACTTCCTGAATGTCAATGCTTAAGTGCCTTTCTGACTCTAACCTAGGTTTCCTTTTCCAACAAATGTTGCAGGGACAAAAATCCTGCTTCCACTTAGCAGTTTTTGAACAGACAGATTTTTGGCTTGCAACTCCCAAAAAGTATAGAGAAGATTAATTTTAAGACTACTGAGACAGAAGAGAAAGGTCATTATGGAAAATACAAAGAACTGGTAAACCAGAAAATTCACTTTCAGGTGCTTATCATAGCTTTAGCTGACAACTAACCATCCATCATTCAATCCCCTGACAGCACTGGTCTGCTTCTAGCAAATTAGCTAATAAAACAACAAAAACCCTTTCAAGTGGATATGAGCAGAATTAAGCAGGTGTCTGATGATTTTGAAAACCTCACTCTTTCTATCCTTGAACAGAATGACTCTTAAAAGCATACTGGTGTTGCTAAAAAGCAATTATAACAAGAAAAACATCATTATATTGTACTACATGTTCTGTTAACCAGATTTCTCAGTCTGAATTCTACAAGAGCATGAGGCTAAAAATCTTCCTCTTGCAGCTACATATACAATGCCATTAACACTTAGGTGGCAAGCCACAGAAACATGGGTTTCAAGGCTTTGAAAGAGACAAAGAATTCCAGGTTATATTCACATTGCTACAAAACATTTTCTTAATTATATAGCAGAGTTTGAAATTTATATTGAGGGTTTTCATAGATCTGCATGGAGCCACTGATCAGACAAATTATAGACACAAGTTACTTGTGTTCCTATAGCAGGCCTTAGTAGTGGCACTAGGAATAGCAATTAGATGTTCAAGTAACACAGTTCTGTGAAGTATTTTTACCACATTATTCTAAACTGACAGAATTTATCTTTAGGTAACACTTTTATTTTTCCTAAATGCCATCCTTAGTTAATTGAAAAGTAAAAAATATAAAAAGCAAGAATATTAATTTTGTTACAGCCTTAGGTTTAAAAGAAATAAGTAAGCTTGAAGAGATAACCATGTACAAAAAGAAAGCAGTTTTATCTGGCTACTGCAAGAAATACATGGAAAGAAGTTTATAAATAAACATGATTCATTTATTTATAAATGTCTAGAGATAAGAAATAATAATTCTCTGGTGTAACAAAAGCTGATGTATTTATTACTAAACATAATGTACTTAACAACAAGAGTTGTACTACAACAGGCTGTTTTACTACTGTCTCTTAATGGGAATTACATGAATAATGAGTCTCAGGAGGCACCAGTGATAAAGGTAAATATTGGCTCTAAAAAGTGTCAGACGAGCTATTATATCTCTGTATTGCAAGCAAGCTACATAGATTATTAGCTATTATTTTGTTTTATTATATCTAGCACTTAATAGCTGGGAATGTATATTTAAAAGATAAAATGACTGATAATATCTGAAAGCACAGTCAGCGCAAAAGCAAATACTCATCGATTTCTTTTCTCGTAACTGGCTGGATGGTGTGCATGACTAAAGGAAAACAAGCTTACATCAAGGTCAATGCAGCAAAGGATCTTGAACAGAAACCAACACAGAACCGACTGAATTGCAATGAACTGCATCCAAATCTCAGATAGAATTATAATTTGTTTCTGCTACTACTAGTTTCTGTATAGGAACAGAGAAAAGCTTGCTTGAGATCTCAGTTCTGGTGCTTGACCGATTCCACAGAGTGTACTTTGCACAGTTAGAATGGACACCCTGTTCTCATCAGTGCACACAGAGAAAACTAACGGAGAAACTTCACCTATATAACACCAGAGGGAACTGAAGGTAAGAAAGGTGTAAAATCAGAGCTGAAGCAGCTTAACACAGGCTGGGGGAGGCTGGCAAGCAGCAAACATGCATTTGTATGAAGGGGAGGGGAGAGAATGGCACAGCTGCAAATCCATGACTCCTGGGCTTCAGCAGGAGCCAGTGCCTGCACACCCAAACCACATGGGTGATGTTCCCCTGCCCACTGCACTGCCTGGCTGCCCCAGCCCAAACAGTCTCCCTGCAGGAGTGACCTGGCACAGAGTAGGATTGTCACTGAAAAAAACCTCAGCCTTGATGTGGGGCAGTCTCTGTGGTCCCCTCAGAAGGGCCATTGTGGCACCATTGAACAATAAGTTTGAAAAGGGCTGCAGAGACGGGCACTGGGCACTCTTTGCTCCAGCGGGGGACCAATGGTCCTTACAGGAAACATCACTCCCCGTGCCTGAAAAAATCTTATTACATGTGCCCTGTATTAATCTGATGATTTCCACAGTTAAACCAATGTGTTCCAGGAAGCCATTGACATCCATGTATGCCAACAGTTTTCTGTCCAAGGACCACAACCTGTAGGCAGCAATAACTGCTAAATCAGATTGTCAGATTTAATAAACGGTTCATCTGAAGATAACTTACAGTCCACTTCTACACAGTCAAGAGAAAAATATTCACCATGGTCATGCTACCATAACTCAGGTGATATAATCCAAAGGTTTAACTCTCCAAGGATTCAAACTACTGAGTCTTTTTCTGTGTGGATGTGGATAAGTCTCTTTTTCCATAATGTGAAATAGTGATAATAATGCTGATCAGCCAACAAATGCTCATGTTTCCCTCTTTAAAGAAATGAAGTCTAAGAATTACTTTGCAGTTCACTGGGCTTGAAAGAATTGTGCTTTGCTCTCCCAGACTTCTTCAATGACCTTTTTATTCTACTGAGAAAAAACATCAAGTATCAGCTAGGTATTACTGCTGTTAGCTCTTAACACCAGCTAGGATCTGTCGTGTGTGATTGGGACTTCTCAGCAGTACAAAGAGCTAAGAGGGAGGTAATTAGAAAAAGGGAGGGAAAGCTGGGAATCTCACCACAGTAATGGGAATGTTCATTTATCCCAGAAGTCTCAATACCACAATGTGCTACAAGTAGCCAAAAGTCCATCCTGTTCTAGGCAATAGTGTACAAGAATATTGTGGCTAGGTCAGCTTTAAAAGAGAATTCTATATTAAACAAGTATACATTTTATGGAAACCTTTTTCACCCCAGCATGTTTCTAATGAAAAACACCAAGATTTTGCAATAGATAGTTCTCATAGAGTTTATGAGACTCTTAGCAGAAGCCTAAAATGTCTTGAAAACACTTTCAGGTTGTGTGCTTGTAGGACAGACACATTCCCTTTCTTGCAGTGGATTTCTCCATAAAGAAGAAAGTTTCCTAAGTTTGAATGGTCTCTCTGTGGTGACTGATTCCCAGCTGTAACTTATTTCAAAAGAACTGTCTTAACTCACTCTACTCATCAGTTCTACTGTACAGTTGTCATTTCTGATGTTCCAGAAATCACCAGTCTGACTTACATTTCTTCTGCCACTCATGTCACTGCTGGCCAGTGCAGTGCAACAGAGGTCAAGGGGCAGAGCTGTAAAAATACGCCAAGATGAGGAAAATCAATTTTGGAGCCCAAAAGGCAAAACTACTGATGCAGAAGATTACTAAACACAACCAGTTGCCTTATGGCTCTTGAATTTTCCAAGGAGGACACTGTGAGGCTTCTGTTCAGTAAATACGCAATACAGTCTAAGGGCAAGTCAGAAAAAAAATCAGATTTTTTTTTTCATTGTTCCTAATTACTGTTTGCTTAGCGGAGGGAAGTGGTGGAGTGTAAATCTGTGTAAAATACTTTAAAAATGTTTCTTTGGCTAACATAACAGAAAGAGTACAAAACTGCTGACCCTTAGACAAATTTGCATCAGCTCTGGGGCTCTGCCAAGGGCACAATGTCATTGGGGAATAATAACTATGTCTTAAATATATGTATTTAGAGCTTAAATTGTGAGATAATTAGGAGGAACTCTCAACCCTAATGAAACAGTCCTAAACCTCTAATCAAATTATTAAAATATTAACATTTATTAAATTTGTATACATGTATACGTATACAACTTTATCTGCTGTAGCTTCAGTGTTAATCTGCACTTCAACTTTGTTGTCTAGACACCTCCTAACACAACAGGATTCATGCATAGAATACCATCTTACATCATTTCCTGGAAAGTGAAACAGAACCACAGTTCCTCTTAAACATTGTGGAAACCAATGGCAAGTTTGGGGTCTGACACTCCCTTCAAGCTTTCCTTTTTACTTCAGGCCATATGTACAACAAAACCACAGTTTTAAATGAGCCAGAGTGAAAACCCCATGAGTGATGCACATCTCGGCAATCCCCAAAACTTTGTTCAAATTTCCCATGGAGATAAATGGTGAGCTACTCAAATGTGTGAGTGACATATATGCACATAACCTGGAAGTCTGACTCTAAGTGGATATTTCAACTTATAGACAGATGCAGAATACTTAATTCATCTTTGCTACGCTCATTTGCCACCTTTTTCTTCTCTTTTCTCTGCAAAATCTTATTGTATGGACATACTTTATTTTAAAGGCTTGGGGTTTTCAACACACCTGTTTTTCAAGCCATGTTTACCTAGACAGAGTTCTCACTTGAACTAGGAAAATTAAGGAGGCCAAATGTGATGACTGAGCACATGAGGGCCAGATATCTCCTACCTGCAGCTAACCGCTGAAATGTGGGTGCCTAAACCAGTTTGGGGGCTTGCCCCATGTAGGCTGAAATGCACTGATTTTCACTCTCAACAGATCTTGTTAAAATGATAAATCACAGAAATACTGTTCTTAGTGATATTAACAGAACACTTGAGCTAGAAATTCCTTGCAGATTCTCTCAATTTTGCTAAACCTTCCATTACATGCTTTTGTTTCCCTCTTGCTTTTGCCAAGATTTGTTATGGCAAGATATAAGAAAGAGACTCAGGGAAAAAGTGAGATGACAGATTGCTATGTGCCACAAGGGACTGTGGGATTAAAAAACACAACAAGCTTGTGGAAAGATTTTGTGGCTGCAGGCAACCTATGTCAGAATTAGGGAGCAGTAGTCCTGGGACAGCAGTGCCCCAGAGCTGTGACTTGTAACAACTGTATGTGGCCTAAATACAAAAAAAAAACCAAAACATTTAGTCATCTCCAATCTAGTCAAAGGAGACAGTAAAACACAGAAAGGAATAACGAAGAGTTTGCTGCCTTCCAGTCCATTCTGAGACTCTTATCCTGAACTAACATGGCCTTTGTATGTGATTAAAAATTAGCTTTTAGAGCAAAGTTATTTTGTTATTCTTTGTAAGATGTTGCACCACCAAACTGCATCTTTTGCATGCATAGAACCTCCCCACCTTTTTTGTGGGTTTTTTTAATATAATTTTGCTCCATATGATTGTACTTCGACTCAAAAAGTGGACAAAGGAGTTTGACCCTAATGAGTGTTGAAAAAATACTGGAATTTACTTGTTTTAGATGTTACTTAATGAACAGGTACTCAACAGGTACAGCATCAAGCTTTGTGTAGTCCAAGTCTTTATGAATCAGTAATATACATTTTGAGAAATCTGAATTAGGAAGACCACTGTAGAATTGCTGTAGTCTAAACAAAGTACAATTAAACCATAAATACAATTAAACCATAAAATGTACAAGACTGAGTTAGCAGTATTAAAAAATACCTGCAACAAAGTTTTGCTGCCTGTACTTCACAGGGTTTTTTTTCTTTAAAAAATACAGATGTACTTTATTTTGAGAAATATATTTTTGCTCCGTAAAAATTGTGATGAGAAATTGTTGATATTTTTAAATTTTTAGGGGATATAAGATGCTATAAAAAATGCGGGTCTATATATGATAAAATGCAAGGTTGAAAATGTAGCAACACTATTCATGTATTAAAATGATCCACAGGAAATAAATAGCTGATTAATAAAATCCTGCTCAACTTCCATGAGTTAATAAAGTATATTATAAATGTTAGGTATATTCTGTTATATAAAACATTCTCATATCTGCAGTCTGTCTTGTATTTTATACTGAATAGGTTAAAAAGGGTATTACATACAAAAGATAAAAAGAAATGGAGAAAAAAAAGCAGCAGAGATAATGGATTTCAGAGATTGAACAGGAAAGTATTAAGAATTAAAAAAGCCGTATGTGAAATAAAAGGAAAATTCAAAGAGGCTGTGGCAGAAAAAATAAGAGGCAATAAGTTCCTATCCACCAACAGAGATTTGAGGATGTTAGGGTACATCCCAATACTTTACTGTAGTTGTATTTTTATTTCTACATTTTTGATTCATGTTGAGAAACCAAGACCTAAGAAGTGATCTGACTTCAGACTCTTTTTAAGCTGCATCACAAAATTTTGCTAGTGTAGTAATTGAGCCAATATAAATATAATTAAAACAGGATTTAATTACTGATTAATTTGAAGGAAAGACATCTGAAAAAAAAAAAAAAAGAACAAGGACACCATTCCTGCACCTTAATCATTGTAATTGCCATGATCATCTTCTACCTGACCAAAAAATCCGACGAGAAATTGCAGCCCTAATTAGGAATCATCCAACTCCAGACATGCATTCAGAGTTGGAAATTATGAGGAGTTTAGCTGTGAGCTTTTTGCACCTCTGCAGCAAACAGAGATTTGAAAAATTTGATACAGTCGAAGGTGCTGAGTCATGTGGAAAAATATGCAGGCTGAATTCAGGCTGGGCCACAAGAAAAAGATTTTCATTGAAATAACATTTTCAACGGTATAGAAACAGAGAATTCCAGGGAGATCCAGTGGCCCTATTGATAGCTTGGGTGGCAGTTTTTAAGCAGAAATCTATCTTCATAATCTTATGAGGTGATTAAAGACAAAGCCTCAATTAATAAGGATTGTTATAATGTGATTTGAAGTGGATTATAGCATCACTTTGCTTCCTGGGCTTAGCTGATAGAAATAGCAGATGAGTGCAGGCACAAGTAGGACCCTTTTACTCAACAATAAAAGAAAAATCTACAGGCCCAAACTGGCAAGACAAAGCAAAAAAAAAAAAAAAACAAGAAAATTACTGACACAAGGTCTAGGCTTATGCTGCTCTGTGCTGACTGGGGTGTAAAAATGTACCAGTTGCACCCCAATGCACTGCAGTCATGAAGCAGGAAAATGAAAACTAGAGCTCCAAAGAGACAGAAGTGGAAAATATGTAAGAAACAGCATTGGTGTTGGCATCTACTTTTCTCTCACCTACAGCACTAGGATGTTAAACACAGAAATCCTGTTCAACTCTGGATGAGAAAACTGAGACAAGGAATGAGGTTACCCCACAGTGCCTAAGCAATACAACTAAATGTACATCACATGACTTAATACAGATCAGATATAATTTTTAAATTATAGTAAATAAAAATTTAAAACTGTCTCTGATATTAAAGATTAAAATGTGTGATAAGAACAAGGAATCTTTGCAGCATTTCAGACAACTAAACATAAAATGACACTCTACCTGTTTCATTAAGAAGCAGCAATCAAGCAGGTTGACTAGATCAATTAATATTATGCAGCAAATTCAAATTAATTGCCCTACTGGGACATTTTCTGTAAAGGTAGAATTATTATTTGTCAGAAAAGCCAAATTCCCAATCTGAAGTGAGGAAATTAATCTGCTTCATCATCAAATCTTCCAGACATGTCAAGTGTAAGCCTCTGGGGCTAACTCCCCATTAAGCACACACTGATGAGAAGCACTGATGAGCACAATCCAGTCTGAGAGTTCTCACTGTGTCACCTTGATAGATGACCAGTTCATTCCAGTTTAAAGAGATATTTGTAAATGCTTATTTGACCCCCCCTTGAGTTCCAGTCAGAACAGACAGCCCAGAGCACCAGACAATACTGGGGCCACCTTAGAAAAGGCACTTTATATAAATGAGATTTCTGCACAAAATGACCACTGGCAAAGCCAAAGAAAGAAATGTTGATAAGGGAACCAGACACACAGATAAGAGGAGAGCAGATCAATATCAGAAAGAGAAACAGATCTTTCAAGTCTTGCCCAGTGTCACTTCTATACAATGCTGTATCTCCCTCCCACTCAGGATATAAAATTTATATCTTAGACTCTTTTCCTCCCCCTGCCTCATCCCCCCATCCAAACATTGATTATTTCCATGTCCTTTCAAATACTGAAAGATGGCAAGACAACAGACTGGAGTCTCACTTTCCAGCTTTGCTGGAACAGTCATCCAAATATTTGAGAGAGATTGCATATAACCTCTTTATAAAATTAATCTCCCTCCCCCAACAGACCTTGCCACTCAAATACAAAATAAGTCTCTCCTGAATCCCCATAATAATCAAAGTGCTATAGCCCTTGTTATAAATAGATTTAAGTGATCTTAGCTCACTTGTTACATCACTCTACCAGAGAATCTTGCTATCACAAAAGGATTATCATAAATGACCTGGAAAATTATATTAACCCACAATGGCTCCAGCATTGTTACAGTGCAGGACACCTTGAAGTGGTTATACCTATCCTTAACACTTACTCACTTACTCATGAAAGAAAAATCTGTACTTGGGGCTATTCTTTTGTCTACTTTTCTTTCTCCAGATCTTACTCATATAACTGAACAGGGAGATGCCTGAAAACAACAGATACGGTCCTAAAAAAACCCCAGAATATCACAAAACACCAAAAGAACAAAACAAAACTAAAAACAAACAAACAAAACCAAGAAACAAACAAAACCCCAACAAACAAACAAACAAAAAAAACCCAACCACCCCCCCAATATCAAAAACTGAAACACATCTTTCTTTATTTTGACCTTAAGAGACAAGAAGTCAAGGTTGGTTCTAAGGCATTTTCTTCAACATATCACAGAACCCCAGCTCTTTGCACAGTCACACTCCAATTAGCTGGTGATTGACAGCTGTCAGATTGATTAATAATCAGAAATCTTTACAGCAGATATTCCAAGAGACTTAAGAAAAAAGTCATAGAAAAATGAATTTTGTTTAGTAATTAGACTACTGTTAGTTCATTGAGACTTTGTTATGGCACATGCTTCTTTATTAATTTCAAAGACAGGCATGAAGAAATTTTCAGCTTTTCTGTAGCAGAGACACCTTTATAGATGTCCAAGATGACACCTTTATAGTTTATAGATGAATGAAGTCATCCAGGAATGAAAAATTGAGTTCACCTACACAGAATTACACACTTCACCAAGATCTGTGCAATAGCTCAAAATATTGAACACAACATACGCAAATATGTAGAAAGCATACATGTAATATAATTTTACAAACTATACAAAGGGAACTTAATACCGAAAATAAACTTTTCTAAAATTAAGAATATCTTCCTCTGCCAGACATCTGACAATGAAATATTTTGTTTATTCAAACAAAGGGAAGTTAGCAGGAATTGTCATCTGTTCTTCCCAAATGTCTCATAGTTAATGCCTGAGACTATTCATTCTTCCTCCTTTTACCATTATTCATATAAGTAGAGGCTATCCTACATTTTACCAGGTAAGGAATGCCATGGGCTAAGAAGTGACTGCGATCTTACTGAATTTTCAAGCCAACTTGAAAACTAGTTTTTCAAAACTCTCACCAGCTCTTTGACACAAAAAACCTACTCTCTGCTTAAGCTTCAGTGTAGCTGTAAATCACCAAATGCATTTTCACACCTTCTCTCATTGCCTGTCTGCAACAAGGGTTTCACTACAACACACAGTAGTGTTTAAATTGCTATATTCCAGGAATTCTTGGTACACATAGGAAAAAAAAAAACACCACAAAAGTGACAATTACAGATGCGATCATATCATTTTGGACTGACAACAGTGGCCCTAATTGCCAGTCTCTTTGCTTAAAATTTACCTCTGTGTTCCCCTCTTGCAAGTGCTCTCATGTGGCCTGAAAGAAAAAATGAAGTGTTCCGGAAGGTGACAACAAGACACAGTTTGGGAACAGCCTTGTCTTACTGTGCTGATTCCATTGTGCTCCTAATTGCAGCATCAGCGCTCATAATTAAAATGTCACCAAGAAATTAAAAATGTTCCTACACTGAAACATAAATAAAACTCTCTTTGCTCAACCAGTAGAAGGATTTTTGACACAAAATAACCTTCTACACTAATTTAATGAGCTCATTTTCTAGGGAGGATTAACCGATAAGATGTTTAGATGGAACTTAATTATTCTTTGTGAGATAAAGTAACAAAGTAGGGTAGACTGTGTGGATTAGTAAATAAGTAATTTATTTTTCTATAATTAAGACCTAAGTTCAAGCACCAAGTAAAATGGGTTATGTTATCAAGAGACTGCAATCTACAGTTTCCCAGCGTTCCTGAGTTTTAGCATGTTAGTTTATTATTCAGAATTGAAGGACATTTTAAAAAAAGGAGGAGATACAGTAAGAAAATGAGTGAGAAAAAAACGCTACAAGCTTTCATGATAAATATTTACATGTGAAGTGCATTTTGTATTCTGATTTCAGAATTATTTGACCTGTAGAGTCCAGCCATCTTCAGAATCACAAGATAAAAAATTGAGTCTTTTTTATCTGTTCTATTGTTTACATTAGGTTTTTTATAAAGGGTTAAGTATAAATTAGTTATATCTATATAATCACAGAAAAATAGTCAATACAGATTGTGTAATTATTCAGACACTTAACACTCCGATATTATTATGCGTGATCATTCAATATTCCACCATGAGGCAACAAGCCATAGGCACACATTTGGAGGTTTTTCTGTGGGTTCCTTGCTGTGATTTTAAAGTCTGCAGTTTCATAAAATGTTCTAGATCAGTGAAAGCTCTTGTTTTAGTTAGACTACCCATATTCAGCATCTTTAAGCTGCACATCTGTGTCTGGAATACAAAACTCACAGCAGCACAGGACAAACACCAAATCAGATAATAAAAATTAGCAGTTTTTCAGTTTGGCTTCATTTGAACTGAAACAGGCCCATAATTTAAAGCTTCCTGCTCCATAACATCATTAGCAGTGATACACCTGGATCTATTGAGCAGTGGTCTAACCGTACCCTGGTTCATTGAGGGCTAAAACTGAAAAGGCATCAGTGTCTGAAGCATCTACATTGTCCTCTTGCCAGAGAACTACAGAGACTGTGCAGAGCAGACAAACCTAAAGTCAGTCAATAACACAAGTTCATAACCTCCTAAAACTCTGTGCTACTGCATTCACATTTGCAATCAAGCTGTTAGCTGTAATTACTGAAAACAAGTGCATAAATAATGATTGATCATGCTAATTAGGTCATCTATTAGAACATCTCATAGAACTCTCATTGAGATGGTGCATATGCTCTCTAAAAATATCATAGACTTCAATCTACCCCTGGCAGGATGATGGGGAAGGTCACACCATTCCAAGAGCCTCATGCCAGTAGAATTTGAGGATCTGCAACACTGTGTGTCCTCCTTTAGTATCCAACAAGGACCATGGCAAAGAGAACACCCACTGTCTTTTGACACTGAGGAAGACCACAGAATTTACTCCAGGTGTTTTCTTGAATTCTCAGATTTTTGAGCTTCAGTTTGTTTCCCTGCTGGTATTTTTCCCAATAAAATCAACATTACTGGCAACTAACCAGTAATGATTAACCTACTGATGCACACAAAAGGAGGAAGAACTGCAGTCACAAATGGTTCAAAGACAGAAGATGTATTTGACTTTTACCTTTTTCACTGAAGCTTCAATATCTAAATGACCACAACACCTAGATGCTGCTTCTTTCTGATATTTCATACCCTGTCTCTAATGCTTCTCTGGGTTTAAAAACCTTCATTTTTTTTTTTTTTTGGTCCCTACAAAAATACCTTCGTAATTGGCTTTTTTTAAATTTTGGTGAACCTGAGCTTCTTTCTTTGTACCTATACCAACTTGTATATGAAAGCCTTTTCACAAATTGTAGATCAGATTTCATGAAAAACTGATTTGGCAAACAGACCAAACCACAGCAATATAGCCCTAATTCACACGAGCCACATGAGTAGAGACTCCTCAGTACATTTATGTTTCCACTAAAAACAAAACAGAATTTCAACTACAGTAACAAATGTTGTGACTGTGTCAGTGCAGTGATGACACACCTTTATAAAATTGATACAGCTTCCATGTTTGGACAATGCTCTCAATCTTATGGTTGGATTCTTAGGGTTTCCTGTGCAGGGCCAGGAGTTGTATTTCAGTGATTCTTGTGGGTTACAGTGAATGATTCTATGATTCCCGGCATAAATGTGCAGCTTCCCCTGGGACAAAAGTCACAAGTTGCATGGCAGTAATGGTCATAAGAACTATCTTCAAAATTATGCTTTGGTCCATTGGAAAATGGGATACAGATGAGAGAAAGGAGCTGTTGCAATCCAATTCGTAAATAATCTGTCATCATCTGTTCTGCTCAAGCCTAAACAGTGTCATCATGTCCCTTTTTATTTTGAACTTGTCACTTAGGGCAACCAGACAAATTATTGATCTCTTCATCAAGCATCTCACCGTCAACTTGGATTAATTGCTTATGTTTCTTTCTGGGAGTGAGGAAATAGCTGAACTGCAGTGGCAGATGAGAGGAAGTGGCAGATGTGAGAGGCTGCCTCCAAAGTCATGAGTGTTCACCTGAAGGCCTTTAGAGGGGCTGAACTCTGTGCTTTGGCACACTTGCACTTGTACCTCATTTGAAACATGAGCAACTACTAAAGCATCCAGGTCATTGCCAACACAAGGTCAAAAAAGTAAAACTCTGAGAATGCTTATAGATTTCAAAATAGTGCAAGTGAGGCAGAGCTTCCCATATCTCAATCACTTACTGAATTAAACCCAGAGTGCTCAAAAAGCTCTTGCCAAAACAAGGTTTTACACAGAGAAAAGAAATTCAGAAATCATGCATAGAATTTTTTGTTGCTGCTGCTGGTTTTAGAAAAGTTTTTGCTAATATACACAGGAATTTTCAGTGAGATTTTTGTTCAACAGAAAGAATTAACAACTCCTTGGATTATTTAAAAGACCAGGACCCATAAGGAAAAATGGGAAACTCAGCTTGATGGAAGGGGACACACAGCACCAGCCTCCCCTTGGAAGCCACTGTATTTTTGTGAAAAGGTGAGGAGTTGGAAGTCTCATCAAGAAATACCCTCGGATTCCCTTTTATTATAATGAAAGGCTTACTCTTCTCTGGGAGATACTCTGAAATCATTTTTCTGGTCTTTTCCTTTTTCTACCTCTTTTTCTTCTAGCCACTTTATTTTCTCTGGAGAAGAAAGTGCCTTTCCTTCTTTTACTTAGCTGCATGTCATGAAACAAAGTTATCACTGATAAGTGAATCGAAACAAATGCAGTGCTGCAGTTTGCAACTCACTAAGGCTTGTGTGCCCAGGAGCCAACTGTGCCCACTAAACATTAAGTTCCACAAAAGGTTCACAAAACCATGGCAGGCTCAGAAGTGGAAGATGAAAAAGTCTGGGGCTGAGTGGATGGAGGTCAGTGACCGAAAAGAAGAAAGCTCAGCCCATACCTGTAACATGTAAGGGTATCAAATAGCTACACAGGAGACAAAATGAAGAAAATTAAGAACTGTAATACTTCTGTTAGATTGACAATATTTTTATGAGGATAGCACTGTGTATGTATATATATAGGCTTAAATATGTCCATTTTTATGGATTGGATCTCAAAGAAATATTAAACATTATTTCAGTACTTCTGTTCTTTGGTGACACAGGGAAATCAAAATTCAGAAAAATTAATTCAGTTAATTTGGAAAAGGCTGAGACATTCAAGGCTGTCTTCTTGATCTCTCCCTGTCCAAAAGCCCAAAAATAAGTAATTGATGCTCATAGTTTCAAGAGCTTAATGTGGAAAGTAGAATAATCTGAATAGAATCCATCAGAAAAAGCTGAGTAATCAGGGACCCTTTTCAAACTGCTTTTTACTGTCTCCTGATACTGGGTCTGCTCCCTCCAATTCCAATGCAGGAGAAATTTCATTGACTTAAAAACCTTACTCTACCTTATCTCTTGAATTAATGGAGCTGAAGTCTGATTTTTTTCCTGAAAGGGACTTTTTAAAACATGATTTATTGTCAGCTCTACTCAGGATGGAAGGACCTCATTGTGCCTCCTTTCCAGCCTGCTCAAGAATACCAGCTTGCAAAGGTCATACCAAACATCAGAGTTGCTACCTCCACACTCTCCTCTGATGAGAGTGAGAGAAGATTCATCACATGGTGGGGATAGATGAACGGGAAAACAGTGGGAAACACTCAGAGAAGTGTAAGGAACTTTCAAAAAGTAGTTCAGTATGTCTTATAAATGGGAATTTGATTCATGTGCACCTACTTAAGGACCACTTACCTAGCATTTTGATTTATAACTGCTTTTAGTTTGGCAACTATTTCTTTTGCAAAAAATTTTCTGAATCAAAAACAACCACCACAAATACCACTGATCTAAGAGAACATCATGAAAGTCTTGCTGGTTTCCTGATTTTAGCTGTTAAGTGTCATCCCCATCCCCCAAATGTGAGAGGATGATGCTGGGGTATAAAAGAAGGGAAGAAAAATGAATTTACAAATGTGTTTGAAAACAATTAATAAGTCACTTGAGTAGGTAATCTGGAACTCTCTCAGAATTGGAGAAAAATCCTTTAAGTCGACTGTGGCTTTTGCTACTTTTACCATTCTCCAACCAGATATGTCCTTTTGTGAAATAGGTTTTATTATTAACACTAATTTTATCTTCTGATATTATAAATACAGATCAGACAGCAGCTCCTTGTTCATTAATCCTGTTTCACTCTACTAGCTCCCTTAAAGAACTGTGTACCAGAGAATAGATCCAGAATTTCAGCAGCATATAAAAATCACCAGCAAAATGCCTTTTCAGTTTTAGTCACTTTGAAGTAAAGTAGCTAGCTCATCATTACAAAAAGACCAAAGCAACCAAGACTCCAAACCATGTTTGGTTTTTCCTAACACTCAAATTTTTATTTGAATAATTCAGCTTCTTTAATACAAAATATTACTTGGCACTTCTATTCCCCTCCCTCCCCCCGAGAACAGAGTGGGTTTTCCCTTACTCTCCCCATTTCATGGACTTTTTTCAACTAGAAAATTCATCAAGTGCATCAAATTGTGATTTTATTGAAGTCAGCCACAAATTATCATTGACTTTGAGAGGATTTCAAGCTTCAAAGATGATTACATGCATATAGGTAACATTATTCCTGAATTTCCTGTATCTCTGTAGGACTAGGAAGGAAGTATAAACAGGTAGACTGATCTTCACATTTCTCAGATGGTCCTTCTTCAAAGATTCTTACATCTTTGAATTTTTAACTTTGAAGTGCTCAAATTCAAGGGAGCAAATATGATTATTCTCTGGGAGACTTTAACCATATTAAGATTTTTTTTTCTTGAAGTGCTCTACTTATAGCAGCAAACTAATTATATGCAATTATAACACAGTAAAAGTCTCAGAAAATGGGAAGCTGATAGGAAGTTACAAAATCACAATAAAAAGAAAGCATAACTGTTTCTGAATACAGAGTTCCATCTTTCAGTCTTAATCTTTTAAACCCTGTATTATATAAAACAATTCTATAATTTAACTTTTCCAAATGAATATACATGTATATTTTAAATTAATTAACTGACAACTTTGTGTTTGCTTTTCATGAACATTTTAGCAAATAGCCTAATATGAGAAAAATTGCAGAAGCTGCAATCTTAATATCAAAGTTACAAAATACTAACAAAAATGTGCTCATGAAAGCAAAGTCATATATATGAACATCTATAAAAAGTAATTCTTTGTATTTTCCCCATTCAAAGAGAAACATCTATATTTAAGTATCTGGGGTTAGATCACTAATATTAGCAAGTAAGCAGAACTCAAGTGACTTAGCATCCACTTTTTGAAATCCACTACAGTTGCTTTAAAATAAATTCTACCACAGTTTTATCTGAGCTCAGCTGAGTTCCTTAATAATGGTATATGTGTGTGAGAGACCCAAATGACCTAGTTAAGTGGTCAATACTGAAATCCTGAAAATCACATAAGTGTATTAATCCCCAAGCCAAATTCCAGCCATTCACTTAAGCCCCAAAGCCTTGTGATGCTTGCTGTGCTAACACACATATTGCCTGCCTCCCTCAAAAAGTTACAAAATACTTTAACAACATTCAACAAGAGAAAAAAATCCATCTTTGTAGTCTCACTGATTTCAAAGAAGCAAACTTTATCTACCCACTCCACTCTCTACTCCATCACCCTGTATCAAATAATGATAGGAATGGTACAAGAGAGAAGGAAATGGCACAGTAACATTCATTAGTTAGGCTAGACATGGTTGTTTTTAACATCACATTTACAACTAATACTGTTCCTTGAAGTTCCTACAACATATGTAATTATAGAAACACAATTTTTATATTCCCATTAAGGAAGAACCTTGGGAAACAAAACAAAGACCCTGCTGTCAGCAGAGAATGTCTCTGCTGCTCTTCGCTCCTTGATGCAAAGGCTGGTATTGAAAAATGAAAACAGTAGCCTGGGGGCTGGGAACGTCATCTGTCTTCATTAGCCACCATCTCCAGTGCTATGGACTCAGAGATAGCCCGAGGGGAAACAGTGTGCCACAGAAAAATCTCTTCCAAATAAATCACATTTTTAAAGAAACAAGTCAAGCACTCAAACAAATGGCAGCCTGCTGCTAGTGGTAAAAATATAAATCCAGCTTTTACTTTATATGTGTACTTTCCTAAGCTTTTCAGACTGTAACGGGAAATTATTGCCATTTGGAAGGAAAAAGTAACCAGCAGTAACAACCCTATTTGGCACCATCATACATTATATTACCAAGCAGACTTTCTGGGGACCGGTATATACTTCACTGTTCTCATCCTAAATTTTAGACATGATAGGTGTGTGATAAAAGGACCCCCTTTCATAAAAGCTAAGCGACGCCGTTGTCTCTCTTAGAAGACCCCCTGATCTGTTCGGTAAAATGTTTTTCTAGCTGATATAAATCTTGGTACAGTGATTACATTTTCGCCATCTGAATATTAGGTGTCTAACCCCATTGAACTGCCAAATGAAATACCAAATTTTTCTGTCTACTCATGACACAGAACAAAACTTTAGTATCCCTTTAGATCAGTTCACTGATATTTGAGCTTCCACCTTCAAGTGCCTGTGCTCTTTCTTCACCTTGAGGAAGCCATGGGAAAGGCCATAAAGCACCTGAGCTGGAGCCCCTCCGTTTAGAGAAGTGTTGACACGTTGCTCATGGTGAAAAATTATTCTTAGAACTTTCTCTTCTCTGGCATCCACCAGGAGCATATCTTGCCTCTAATAACAAACACCTGTTGTCTCACGGACTGAGAAAAGAGTGAGCTGTGCTAAAAAAAATATAAGTGACTAATGCTTGTTTTGTGGGTTTTTAGCTGATGTGACAGTCACCTCCATATGACTGTTTCAGTGCTCTGCACAGACACAGCACCTGCTCCCACACCCAGCGTGACTGTGGGGTGGCTGCCCACAGGTTCCAACAGGGCTGCTGCAGAATTGTCCCTCAACATCTTCTCATCTCCCCTAGGCTGCAGATGGGCTGGTAACTATCACCATCTTCAGACATTCAGTAAAGACACCACCCTTGCTGCACTAATTTGTCCATCTGAAGTATCTGAAACACCAAAAGCCAGCAGTTTCTTCTGCTGAATGCAGTCTTGAAGTTTTTTAAAAAAAGACTGGCTCGCCTCCCTTAGCATAGTGAAATGGAAGCAGAATCTGACAGAAATGCAGAATTTGGCAGGAAGGGGAAGTTTTTACTTTTGCAAAAGAACAGATGAGCTTCTAAAATACCATTCTTTTTGGATCACATTCTCCAAACCCCCTAGATTAAACCAGGAATCTTACAGTGTGGCACTCCAGAAATAGCTATTGCTATAGCTTGCCAAAGATTTCCAAGACATACTTTTCTGTATCTATGCCTGGCTCTTTTGTAAATATGTTGTTTCTGTTTCTAAAACTAAGGAAGCTGGTCTGACAAGGGGTACATTAATATAATTTGATCATTGCTGCATTTATTTTACAAACAAAAGTGTCTGTTAAATCACATGTGAGCTGCTAATTGACATCAAAACAGGTTTGCCCTGGACAGTAGTGGTGCGCAGAGGTGTTGGGAATGCCCACGAACAGGATCAAGACACAAATGAGCATGAACTACTTCAAAACAGTATTTCCTACTTTTATATAAGTTGTACTTAAGGTACAACCTTGCTTAGCAATTCATAGTTTTTCTTCATACATAGACATTTTACCAAAATTCTTCCCAACATTTAAGTACACAATAAAACAGAATTTTCATTTGAAGTAGCCCCAACCTTCATGCATGGCACTGAGGAGCCTGCATTTTGCAGGCCATACTTGCTCTTCAGTTGCAAGTTGCTGCTGTGTTTAGAAAAAACTGGCACTTCATGATCTCCTTCCCAGCCAAGTTGTGGGATGGGTGTGGGACTGGCTTCATGTCAGCTTGGTGCTTGTTTGAGCTCTAAAGTCTAAGAAAAAAGGCTCAGTGAGCTAAAAAGCTCAAAGTGTGCCATGGAGAAAAAAGAACAGACATGTGGCCTGTCTTTAGAGGGTTAGAATTTCCCCGGGGACCTAAAAGGAGACTGACAGAATTGCTTCAACCAAAAAATCACTGATTTAGCAGTGTGAGTCTGATGAAGACACCTAAAGGAGATACAATGGAGGGTGCATGCAAAAAATGATGTCTTATTTGTGCCATGTTACTGCAAGTTCTTGGTTTCCAAAAGTGTTATTCACTACTCTGATAAAACTCACTTTCAAAGCCTACACACCTTTTTGGCCATTCCAAGTTTCTCACTGCAAAAGATGAAGTCTGGGGACTCCCACTCAATCTCTGCACAAACTGAATCTTAACACAGACACTTTATCACGAAAACAAGGCAATCTTGTAAAATTCAGTGTTCATAAGACTTTCTGCTGTGGGATAACAGAAACATGCAGAAATATGAGGACAAGTCATGCTTATGAAAGCACACCACAAACATCTAGATAATGAATCAACTGCTAAAACTCAAAGTAAACTAAAATAACACATTACTTGCTAGATAATCACACAGTGAAAGAGGTCCAGCTTTAGACAGTCTCAATAAATGGTAACAAAGGGTAGTGTCTGAACAGATAAACAGAAAACTGAGTTATCTGGACAAATCTCAGTGGATCAAGTGACAATTCAGCATGTGGTGTCTTTATCACCATTCACTGCTCTTTAAACTATGTTACCTTTTATGCTACAGACAAAAAAACCAGCAAAACCATGAAGTCTGACAGGCTGTCTCAAGTAAAAACTTCAACAGCTTCCTCATATTCTTTCAATTCTCTATTTTTGGCACTGTCTATTATGGACAGAAACAAAAATATTCAGTTGACAGGTCTGTAAAAACTTTGTCCTGTACATCTCACTTTTAGACACTTGTGGGTGAAGTAGAACTCCTTTAAACAGGGAGAGTGTTTGAGGAGGGGTCACCTGCAAAAGTGAAAAAAGTAGCACAAAAATGATACAAAATAGAAATGCAAATTAAACACAATAGGAATATAGGAACTGCAGACTTGTGAAATGAGTTGCTAACACAGACCTGACGTCTTTAAAAAGTTGACTGCTTTCGTCAAGCTAATGGCACAATTATTTTAAGTAAAACTGCTTTTATAGATATGAAACTTGCAATTGCATTAATCAGCTTATGTTTTTTGGAGAATCTAACAGATTATTTGATCTTTATTCATGTGTCTAAAGCAGTGTAATTGTACTGCCCTCTATAAGC
This sequence comes from Climacteris rufus, assembly GCA_013398175.1. Classification (NCBI taxonomy): domain Eukaryota; kingdom Metazoa; phylum Chordata; class Aves; order Passeriformes; family Climacteridae; genus Climacteris; species Climacteris rufus. The sequence continues at coordinate 3,344,370 of VZRZ01002792.1, read as the reverse complement.
CAAGCCCACTTCAACTTATTATTGCAGACATTTCCACTAAATTAAATGAGGAAGAAGGGACATTTGGTGGAAATCACACTGCACAGAATATTCATTTGGCAAAGGTTGTGTCCAAAACATTCTGCGCCAAAGTTTGTAGCTTTATTTCTACCATATTGAAAACTGAAACAATGACCCGCCTGATTCAGGCCACTATTTATAAAATAGTACAGCAGTGACTTTTAGACCTTGAATGTTGTCTATTTTCATGCAGGAAGTTATTATGCAGCAAATACCTTATCTTGACACTGCTTGTGGGAATTGGAAGATTTTGCTTGTCTCAGCATCCTTCCAGTTGAATTCTATTATTTAAGAACAGAAAAGCCTAAAACCAGTTCCTCTGCAACCAGGCTACCAGTTGAGTAAAGACATCACCTACAGGGTACGATGGAAAGGAGCTTATTTTATTTACAGAATGTTAACTGTTGTTGGAACAGTCATCAACTTCTCTTGATTGTGGTATGTTTTCTCTTGATTGTGCAGTTCTAAATGCAAAGTCTGGAGTGACATTTGTGGAAAATCGAACACTTTTTCCCTAAATTATGCTGCAAGAGTCTAAGAATCAGTTGTATGAGTGCTTTGAAAATGGGGAGACATAATTGATGCTTGATGAAGAGGAACATGGCAAAGGGAGAACAAAGACACAACCAAGACAAAAGAGCAGACTAGAAAAAGGTCCTTTGCCCAAATAGAGAACAGAATAGCATAAATTAAACTGTCCTAACAAGAAATTATAAAAAAAATTACCCCTTACTTTTCATGCTGCTCAGTAGAAGAGACCAAGGTTATCATAGGATGAACTGGCAACTGAGAAGTACATACTAATTAAGTATTGATGGAAGTATGTAATTAGTAGATTCTACTCTATATGAATAGTTTAGAAATCAAAATAAGTCATCTACTGCATTATTCTAGAATTGGTTGAAGTGACCCATTTCAGTACTAGAATTGGACAAGTTAATTGTAGCAAACATTAGCTTAATTCATTCTTTTAAATTATTTTAACAGATGAATTAATTGAACTGACATCTAAGCTATGCAAATTTGCTCATTTAAAATTATTTAGTGAAAGATTTATGCACCATAATTATCCTGAATAAAAGGTAAATATTTAAGTTCATCATCTAGATACCTTGAACGTATTGACTGTGTAAACAGAATGACACAAATGTACCCTGAATGTTGGAAGTGGCCTTCCCCTAAAATTACATGTTTTTTAAATTGAGATAATTAGACAAATGAATTCTACTGTAAGACACTCTCTCCATGAATGGAAATTGAAGAATGAAGAGCTTTCACTTTGAGATCTAACTAGTCGTAGGACCTAAAATTTGATGTGAATAAACATTCAGGAAATGCATTTAGTTGTAACATGCCACTGTTCAATGCCATAAAAATTATACTTCATGGCTACCCTTTACCACATTTCTGATGCAGGTTGTGAAGAATGATTTACCACCACTTCTCAGGGACACAGAAGCATGGCTGCTGAACAGCCACATTCCAAAGGAATGGTGTAGTCTGCCTGGTCTGGATTTAATTCCTCTCTCACTTTGTCATCTGATTTATTTATTTAAATGTTAGACCACTAGAGATCCTCAAACACTGCTGTATCTCAGTCAGTCCTTTGGATTTCAAAGAAACGTGAAAATAAAACTGGGACTACTGTGATTTAGCTCCAAATCACCAGCTGTCTTCGAACTCTGACATTGGGAACATATGCCATTTTTATTTATCACAATAACCCTTCTGGAATATGTAAGAACCAAACATATGTACACATTTTGTCCAGGAAGTTAAAAGCAGCCATGGAAGACGTTAGTGAACAGATTTGGCTTGTGTTAAATCTGATTTTTACCTTTCACTGTTCTCACTATGTAAATTAAATAGTGATTATCCAAATAATGATATACATCACATGCTTCCAAAGAGGTGAAGAAAATCAATATAAAGCCATACACAGTTCTCCTGACAGCTTTCAGCAGAAAGACATCAGGTATGAGCAGCTTTGTGATGATGTCCATCTGTTAAAATAGCCCCTCAGAGATTATCACAGCTGGATGTGAAACAGCAGTCACCAGGGAGCTCTTATTTACACCTGTGATTGAAGTGCCCAGCAGTAACATTGTGATAGAAAACTGCTTTTGCCATAACTGCCATCTGTTTCTTTGCCAAATGTAGTTCCACTGATTCAAATGGCCCTAAAACTTACCACAATTTTGTACAAAATATGAGTCTTTAGTCACAGCTTGTAGAAATCACTTAATGATAATTCATTAGATTACAATAACTTTTTATTTAACTAGCTGTGATTATTTCAAATTAGTTTCAAGGTGACTCTGCTCTATATTAAAAAGAAATAAAACAAAGAAATATAATAAAAGCCCAACAGTCTCTCCCTATCAACCTGCTCCAGGCTGTTGTACCCAGCCAGCTCATTCTTTTATCGGCAACAGCTCAAATTAAAACACGTTCATCTGTTTATGGAGAACATTTTGTCAGCTTAGATTAAGATTCTGTTTTGTCCTCCTTATCCAGACCAGTGAGTAGAGGCATGTATTCAGCTGAAGTGAAAAAGCACTGGGATCTATAGGATTGGAATCTAGAAGTCTTCATTATAAGCCAAATATTCAAAAATTAGTCCAACCATCTTTTCGTTGTGTAAATGCTCACTGCATACAGATTTGATTTTGTAAAAAGAGCAGCTTTGCACACAAGTTACTGCATGTTAATGCAGACAGAGAGAGGATGCATTGATGATCAGCTTAGTGCGGCACTCATTCTTTTGAGAGACACTCCCTCAAAGGAAAACTGCACCGGCTTTTGCACAAATGTGAAGAACATTAGAACATTTTTTTTCCCAGTACCTAAGTATGGATTTCACTGTAAGATAATTTGCAGAAGAAAGAGGACTTTACTCTGAAATGTTCCAAACATCCCTGTCTCAGACAAAGATATACCAAATCCTTTCAGTAACATGGTGAGACCATCCAAATTAGGAAACAGAGTAACAAATGCAGCAAAATTTTCCCGTATTCCTTTTCCAACTTTTCCCATTTTTTCCTCCACCCCCCTCCCCTTTTCTCGCTTTCTGTTAGCTCCATTAGGAGGAGCTCTTGCCGTATTCGGCCTGGATGGGATTCTGTTTTATCTAGTAACATCCAAAATGATCATCAACCAGTAGGAAGGGAAACACTGAGGTTTAAAAGTGAGAGAGAATATGTTGCAAGAAGTGTAACTTCAACGTTACAGCTTTCACTAATATTACCTGCAGACAGTAGACTGACCAGTAAAAAGCAAAAAAGTCACTTTAACAAAAAAGTACTGCCAATATTTTTGTGTTTCAGGGCATATGCACACCTTCAGATGTTCCCACAACCTATCAGCCTTAAAGTAGCATCACATTTTTATATATATGCTGGAAAAACAGAAAAATGTTAAATCATGAAATACAGACAAAGTCGCTCAAACCACACCCTTTGCCTGATAACAGTGAAAATATATCTTCACAGAAAAGGAGCAAGACATCACGGCATTGCAACAAATACTATGGCACTGTATTTTTGGTATATTTGCTAACTCTGCTGTACTCTTTGATGGCACTGAATTGGCAAAGGTCAGTGGACAACACTATAAAAATGGTTCTGAGAGATGAAATGGAATTCATCCAGCTCCTACCAAAGACAAGGAACATAAGTGCAAAGTCTAATTTTTGCACACACCAACCACAGCACATAGGATCTCTACATACTGAGGGAGTGATGGGACAACCTTCAGTACCAAAACAGATAATTTCAGCAATAAGGACTTAAGTAGACTTCAATTGTTCAGTAATGGGTACTGCTAACCTGGCTGTGTGTTTCTACTTATTTGACTGATGTAAAATCTGACTCTTCTTGAAGAAGGAAACACACACTTCCCCCCAAAGTATTCAGCTGCTGAGCACCTCCTGCAAGTTGCTTCAGATGCAGAACTGTGAGTAAATCAAAATACAAAGGATGATATATGTAAATCTCAAATCATATGCTTAAAATATATTATCAAAGAAAATAACCTCTTCCTGTAAACCTCTTCCTGAGTCCAATCTAGAAAATTTTTAGATACAACAGAAGTTAAAGGTCAATTTGATTTAATATTTTAGCATTGGTTTTTCATAACAATTTCAGCTTTGGCAGTGGTTATATTCAATGACGTGGTGGTTCGTTGTATGTAACTACAGTTGACAGTAATGCACCATTAGCTTTTTCAGTAAAATAACATTTACTGTACTTTTTGAGGAAAGATAGGATACAGTGTGTCATAAACATGTCAGTCTGATGAAAATATTTAATAAGCGAATGTTTCAGCTAGTGCTTTTTTTCCAAAGTATCTCATTTGAAGAGGCTTACATTTTAAATCTGTCAAAAGAAGGATCAATAGTAAGGAAGAATAGTGTGAAATAAACATTTGTCAGTGCTGGAATCATTATATAAGTTTATCTGCTCAAGTTTTTTTTCTTTTTCTCTTCCTTTTTTTTCTAACCCTGATATTGTATCCAAGTCCATAGAAAATTTTCAAGGCAATAGGTAGTTTAACTTCAGGATAAGGATTCTCTTTCCACATCATAAATACTCAAACATGAACCTGAGCTAGGTTAGCACAATGCTGTCTAAGTGGGGAAAACAAAGTGAAATTTGATTTAGCAGTTCAGTAGCTTTAATGTGAGGGGTTTCCTTTGCTAATACCTGATTCATTTGCATGATATCTTTTTTAAAATATAATTTTCAGAAAATATTTCTAGTATTTTTCTTACTTTTCCTTAATTGAAAAAGTATAATCTGATAAAGAAAGAACTGCTAGCTTATGAATGGACAAATATCTACAGCTACATGCTGTAGACATTTTCTTCTCAGAAGTCATTGGCTTAGACATTGTACAATATCACCTCGGTACACAGAAACCCTTCTCTGTGTGCAACACAGAAAGGCCTATTGTCCTTTATTCTTGCTGGCAGCCCTTCCACACTGCCTCAAAATTATTCCTTATACAGTTACTGGGAAATATCTACAGGCTAAGCTAGAGAAGGAAAAATTAGATCAAGTGTCTCTCAGCACTTTTCACCCTCTTCAGCTCCTGCCATCTGCTGTATTATACAAAACCTCCACAGATCCCACAAATTTCCATGCTTTAATTCCAAAAAAATTGTGATGGAAGGCAAAATTTGTGTCAACAGTTTCTCCCAATCTCTGACTTTTTTTTTTCTGATAGACATATGGGTATATGGTAAGCAAATGGTGGGATTTTTCTTTTTTTTTTACTTATTTCCACCATTTTAAAAGACATTTTAAACACATTTCATCTTCTACAGACTAAAGAAAGTGACATTTACAGCAAGGAATTTGCAAAAACAAAATCTGCAATACTGAAGGTCTAACATCAAAGGCAATAGTGTTCACAGTGTATCTGAAATACCTATAAACAATCCTGCAGAATACATATAAAAGTTTTCAAAACAATAAAACTAAATCCTTTTTGAAGGACAACAGTTATTAGGCTACAAAGAACAAAGAATTATTTAAGCTATATTCCTCCTAGTGAATTAATCCACTGTTGGTTCAAAGCAAATTTTAAATGACATTTTGCAGTAACTTTTTGTTACCTGATATAAGTAAAAAACAAAGTTAATTTTCATTTTCTGATGTCCCATTCATTTTAAAAACTCCAAATATATTTGTTAGACATATCTATTAATATAATTCAATAATCTGAACATAATTTCTTACATGACAAGTTATGAAAGAAAGGCATTACCTAGGTGCTATTTTTCTCCTTGACTCAATACTGTTCATTTAAAAACACAAAGCAATTTTACACTTGATATTTTTCAAAGACACTATTTTCATTAATTAAAGAAACATTTCACAAAGAGAAATCTAGTGAGATATTGCACCCTGTGAGACAGGACTGAAGAACAGCCCAGTCATCTCTGTCATCAGGGCTCTGACTCTCCTGGTCAATAATTTATGTAGTGCCATTGTCAAGTACTATTGGAATAAAAGCTCCAGTCATAGGGGCATTTGCATAGCAGTGTTTTGATTTACCAAAAACCATCCAGAATGAAGAGGACAGTGATCCACTGCTGCCTCTCAACTATTAAAAGCTTTTGAAAGACAGTGATAAAACATGGTATCCTGAGAACCTCCAGAGTTGCTTAGTGTAGAACACTTCAGCAACTAGCTGGAAATATTAGGACAATTCCAGTCTCAAAGAGCAAAGTTGAAGACAGTTACAGACAATCTTCTGAAGCTTAATTTTAAAAAGTTTATGTAATAATGCATCATATTTCAGGGGTTTTGAGTGTGAAATGTTTGAAGACAAACTAACAATGAGGATATTATTACCCTTCAAGTTCATCAATATTTGTACTGTTCTAGAAAACCATACTTGTGTTGCTCTTAACCATTTTCTGAAATATATTAAGAGTATTTAGCCATGACTCTACAAGAGTTTTCATACCTCAGAGTTGATCTGGTAAAATTAAAAAATGGACATATGACAGATAAATCTGTCACTACCATTCTACACAAGAGCTTGCAAAATCATGCAAACAAAAACTTGAGCATAGACAGAGGCATGAGATCCCAAAAAAAGATCTGTCTGAAGTAATTGTGCAAATATGATCACACCCAATACCACAAAAGAGCATTTCTTTGCTTGAACATTTAGATAAGAGGCTGACATCACAAGTGCAGGATGTGATGACATCTATTTGTTCTGACTGGCAGCCTATGGAAAAGTTAACTGTAAAATTAAAATAGAGATATGTAGCTTGCATTTGATGAAAGAGGGAAGAAAATGCACAACAATAAAGTTACAAGGTAAAGAAAGCCATTTGTGAGGGAAATGACTTTTCACAGCGGTATTCTGGATAACTCCATTAAGTGTTTTAGGCCAAAGAAAAAGTAAATTATAGCAACTAGAGACCAGAGGAAAAGGCTGGAGAAGAGCCTTACTGATTGTATAGATAAGAAAGCCTATCTTACAGATCTTGGTTCATGATAATCATAATAACCTAGATATGAAAGCCTTGATAAAAGCCTGAGCAAAACAGTGATGCACAGGAGACAAATCAAAGAGCTGCAGTCTTTGAGAAAGGAGACAGCAAAAGGGAAAACATGTATGCTTTTGTCTAAAGAGGAGATGGAGTCGCTTGTGAGGACAAGTCAGAAAAACATGTCATGATTTTCCATTGAGCAGGTGGAATCATGCCACACTGTCATTCTAGAGGTGGGTTGAAACATCTGTGCTTGTAAATAAGAAGCTCCATAAATATGGCATGAAGCTAGAAAAACAAAATAGCAAAAGTGCCGGGAAATGTGAAAAAGATATTGAGGAAATGAGTGACAGCAGATCAAGTCAAGAGAAGAGGACAGTGGCAAATAGCATAACACATTGCTATTACAAGGAAAACGAAAAATAAATAGAAATTTCTGTCTGTCACATTCCTATTCTAAACTACAGGAATGCTTACTTATGCTGAGTATAAGACAAGTTGCTTCCTACCAAGTGACTTGATTTTCCCACACTCTTTAATTATTACTGATTAACACTAATTCCAAGTCAGGTCATCCAATTGCTGCAAAAATCTAATCCAGGATTTCACCTGAAGTTCTTTTGTGATATTAAACATTTTACGCTGTTTTTTTATAGCAAACAGTGATGTAAAATGTATCATCAGTCCCTGTGTGTACATTCACAGTATCAACATTTATTCTTGAGATGTGTGTACGAGCTACTTAATACCTCTATAAGATAAGCAGACTTGTACATGAGAAATACACAGAAACCTTCAAACTAATTATTTCAAAACATTTCACTAATCCTAAACATTTATAAAAAATAACTGTCTGATTACTCTATTAAGTGCTTGTCTTCAAGTAGAAGTGAAGGGACATTGCCCGAGGGATGTACATTGCAAATGAAATGGGAAGGGCTTGCAGTGGCAGGCCAGGCTTTCCAGAAAAAATCCCAAATCTGTTCATCCAAATGGATATTCACAGAGGGTATTAAAGTATATTCATATTTAGTGATTTCACATTCTTTAAAAAAAGCATCCATATGACAACCTTAGCATTTGGCAGAAAGGTTTAATTAGTTAAATTAGATGAGACCTGAAGAACCGGTTTTCATGAAAGTCTGTTAGAACACTTAATCCCTTGAAAAATATTTTGACATTGAGACTTTTTTTTTCCCTATAAAAACCATGTTGGTAAATTCAATTGCCATGTTAAGTTAGCATAAAAGAGCAACTGATAATACTCCATGAAATTTTTATGGACAATTGAATCCCATTATAGCAAAAATATGAAAAGACAGATAGAGAAAAATAATTTAAAACCATACAAAACTTGAAACCTCCCAACAATCGCATTTATTACAATTTTTGAAACATAATTCAAACAGCTTTGCTGTAAATGATGATCTCACTTTTGAAAATGAATGTAGACTTCTTCAGACACTGAGATAGTTCTGCAAAAGCAGTGTTGAGTGTTCTAGTGGCTAAACATAATCCTCTATAAATCTAAAGGAGATGAACAGGTTCAGATCAGATCCAGCTGTTGAGTTGCTTCTTCTATGGCCACTACTATCCTCAGACACTATCAGGGATAAATCAGTAGGAATTCTCTGACCCTGCCTGTATTACTTTGCATCTCCCTCATCCTAAAGTTGACTCTGGTGGCAGCACAAAGTTTTAGAAAGTGTAATTCCATGATACTGGCCACCTTGGACACACAACTCTTACTGCAGAGTCCAGTAAGGACCATATGTATACAGGAAAGAAATTAAGAGTTATGGCAAAACCACAGGCAGAAGGCAGTCAAAAAGGAAAACGGGGACCCTTTGAATAATTTTGAGGACAATCATGATTAACATAATTACAGGAACCAAGTTTTCAATAATTATGGTTTCCAAATCTACGTATAGGGACACCACTTACAAAATTCAAAGATTATTACTTATTCATCAGAAGATAAATTTTCTAAGTTTACTTTTTTCTCAGATTTTCTTTTAAAGGATGGCCCATTTGTGCTATATGGGAAATTATATTAGTTTTCTAAGTATTAAAGTTATGACAGAAAAAAGATAAGGTACTTTTCAGAATTTGTTTTATGCAGAAGTGTGAATCTAAAAGTTAGTAGAAATAGACTAATTTAATTGTGTGAATACATAAAAAGACCTAATATGCAATAAAATAACCCTAAAATTGTTTATAATTGGACTATTACAGTTCCAACTGTTTTCAAATATCATTCCAGTAGATACCTTATTAAATATTGAAGTTTCTTCTTCCTATCTTGCACAGATCGCGTGGCAAATCACTTGAACAGAGAATTTCCTTTGCATTGAATTTAATTATTGTAGCATTGAACCTTCTTTTTCAGGAGGCCTCAGAAAGCCCTGACAAGATGGACACTGTCACATTACCTTTCAGGTGACTAAATTAAAGCAGAAGCTCTGTTTGAACAGAGCTAACCAATGTGTTTCAGTTGGAGCTAACCCTGAACCTGGTGATCTTAATCCCACACCTCCACTACCAACCACTCCTCTAGGAACTACCTAAGAGTAATGCAGCCCAACATTCCTTGTAGTGCCATTTCATACACTGAATATGGATCATGTATGTCCTTCAAACATCCAATGCCAGAGCTTGTTCTAGTGGAAAGGCTGGACCTCTAAGCATGTCTTGGTGAGATACCTACACTCAAATAAGTTATACTTGAATGTGAGTGCAATTATAGGAACAAGAGCAGGAAGGGTGTTGATTTAAATGGAAAGCTCGCCCGTGGTGTTTACATTAAGAGTGACAGCAAAATCATGTAGTGACTTCAACATTCATAAATTTGGGTGGCTTCAGGGTAGTCAGCATAACAGACACAGCACCAGTGCTAGACGGTTTGCAGACATTAGAGTTCAAGTGATTCCTAAATCTATAGCAGACCTCCTTTTTTTTTCTGTAATTTCTTTAAGTAGAGGAAAAGGGATTTACAATATAATACCTTTCACAATATCTGCAAAGGTTGATAAAACTACAAACCACTATTCTTATAGCCAGAAGAAAAGATATTTCAAACCAAACATGTAAAATTTATCACCTGTAAAATTCAGAAGTAAAATTTTCCTTATTTGTTTTCAATTTTGCTGCTAAATCCCTGAAGTAATATCAAAAGTCTAATTTGCGTTGGCTTGCATGATATTCTTCTATTTCCCTTCCCTTTAGCAAATATATTTGGCCACTCTGTTTTCAAACCAACAGCTACAGAATTCTCCAACATTATTTTCTTTTTCAAGTGTTCTTTGATTTACTATTTTGACACTAAAGCTTAGCTATTTAACTCTTCTTAAAGTTTTTTTTCATCACAAGATTAAAGAGAAAAGTATTTTAAAATAATTTCAGAGGAAGTTGTTATCCATTATTACTCAATAACGGATTTCCTGGATATTCCTTGCTAAGCAAGACTTGCTATAAAAGAGCATCCTGACCTGAACATCCCGCATCTCCCAAGGGTAAGGAACACTAAGTATTTGGATATTCCCTGAGTGCCTCAATGTGAAGTCTGAGAAGCAAGAGTAACCACAGTAGACTACAGAAAGCAGAGAAAAACAATATGGAGAATGCACTTATGACTTCTATTAGTTTAGTCAGTGGAGTTCTTTCAATGTAATAGTAGCTTTAAGGAAATAATTTTCCATAATTTAACATTGGTCATACAACTTTCCTTTCAAAAATGGCAGGTATCACTACTTTCTGCATGTTATCTATATTTAAAACAAAATTAAACAAAGAGAATAGAGAAAAAGCAATCATAAGACTTCTTTTAAGAGCTGCACTCAAGCTTCTCACATAACATAGAAGTGATTGGTTTCCACCACTTGCATCAGGTTTTTCCAACTGACACCTAAACTATAATACCTAAATGTTTTCTGAATGCATGAGCTGGCAGAGTTTTTGACACTCACATCTACTGCTGGCGTAGTGACAATTTCTGTCTATGCTCAAATAAAGCCCTGGATAGCCTCAGGTCCACACAAGAAAGCTACTTGCTCACACTGCAGTAGTTTTTAAAAAAAACCAGTTTGAAACCGTACCAAACACCACATTTCACACATTAATGCCAAAGAAATAGCAATTCTTCTGCCATTTTTTCACAGATGCTGTTACTAAACCTTCTTTCATCAAGAACTCACACTAAACAAAACCATTAGAAAAATTTCAGCCAGATTTTTTGAAAACTAGTGAAGATTAATAAATCACTTTTTAAATCAGTCAGTCCAGATCACAAGTATTAGCAACAACCTGTATGAAAGGAGAAGACAGACCTATATGCTACCTAAAGAATAACAAAACATAAGTAAAGCATGTCAACAAATACCTTTTTACCATATTTTTTTCCATTACACTTCTCCTAAAAGAGATGATATCGACAACAGAAATTTGAGCACTTTCTTGCTTTTAACAGCCTCCAGCCCAACCCCCAAAGCCCCACATGGCATTCACAGCACTTACCTTTGTCTCCTCTTAGCAGCTAAACCCAGCTGTCCCTGTACTGCCCCCTTTGTTCTGGTACCAATTTTTATAGGCTCTGGTGTTTTACCAGAGTGCCCACACCTGAGCCCACTTTCACAGAGGACACAACCAACCATCTGCAGACATGATCTGATAAGAGGTTACTCCTTAGAAGAAAGTCTCTACACAACTATTACTATAAACCAAACCTCTACAGGAATAAGTTTTGTTGCAAATGATCAGAAGCTGGATTTCAAAGGTGTTTAGGAGTCTGAACACAAATATACATTTAGAGCATTTTCCAAAGCACTTCCCCTCACCTGGTGCGTGATTAATTAAGTTATCAGCAGATCCAAGGACTGATGTGCAGCTAACTGCAAACAAGGGATGCTAATGAAAGATACTTTCCAGGACCTAAGAAGAAAACCAGCTCATATTTACCTTATATTGAGCTTCTAATTCAACTTGAAGGAGGAGATTATACATTTGTAGTATTTTTATTACATGGCTTTCAATGGACTCAGATGCAGAAGAGAATCCACCCAAAGAAGAAAGTTATGCCCAATGTATTTGTGTTCAGAATAAGGTTTCTATCTTCCATGTGACTATCACAGCAATCATGGTGAAAAAATGAATTTGTTCCATAGTATTCATGACTAAAACTGACCCTGGATTGAAATTGTAAACTTTAAAGAATAAATTTTCAAGACAAAATATTTACTTTTTATAATAATTGATCCTTTATCCCACCTTAAAGTTCTGTATCATTAAACATTATTTATTAAATCAAATCCTTAACCATAAAAATATATATTTTTGTTTCCCAGTCTTATTGAACTTTTCCCTACCTTTGGATCATTTCCATGTTAAGTTGCAGATAACAATATTTTCCCCCAAGTCTTTTCTTTTAGTTCAGTGAATAATTACATCCAAAGTATCCTAGAGGAGCACTTATGCAACTTGTCTTATAAATATGTAATATTTAATTAATAATTGTAACTTTAGGTTTATGTAGTATGAGAATTATCTGGAAAATGCAAGAAAAATTCCAAAGCATAAGCCAGTCACTGGACAAAAACAATTCATCAGGAAGTGACCTTTAATATCTAGTGATAATGCTCCCCAAAGGAAGCTAAACTTCAGTTTAAAAGTTAAAGAAAAATGGATTAAAATTCAAAGAATTGTTTCATTGCATGCATGGCTTTATTCTACCAAGAACAACTTTTTGCCAAAGGAATGAATGAATCAGGCAGACACAGAAATCAAAATAATCTTTTGGATATCTATTATTTAATAGTGTGGAATGTTCTCTTGTCAAGGTCACCTAACTGTTGTATATCATTGCTGAAGGGGAACATTAATTAAAATCACTGATGATGAATACTGCATCTTTAGATATTAATAAATGAAGCTAAATGCTTGTTAGATTTTCCAGAATTCAATCACAGTTTTAAATTAAATATCACACTAAATACCCCAAACTGGCAGAGAGTGCTTTTCTAAGACCAGTACTAGACTACAAATTAAACAGAATGGTACATTAATACATCATTCTGAGCTGATTTTTTTTCTTAGTTTTCTTTATTCATTTGAATAACTTTATTTCAGTATTTTTTTCCCTTTATATGATTGACTGACCAGCATTATCAATGTTTCCCATTAATTACATTTCTAATGAATGGTATGTCCCTGTTAACCTTGGGCACAATACTGTCACACGGGATGTGACATTGCTATAAAACACCATATAGTTTCCATTTATACCCCCTGTGCTTAGAAAAAAATAATTTTTCCCTCTTATCTCTTTCTGTTAAAGTCAAGGTTGCAGGATTCTTCTTCTGGTCATTTGTATGTTTCTACTAAGATATGAGACATTCAGTGGAGTTCATCAAATTCAACTATTCCACTTTTCATTCAGTGCTCTATTGTGCTAAGTAAGGATGTAATTTCCTAGAGCTTGAGCAGGATTCTTGCACTTGCTGCCACATGTGCAAGCCCAGCAAGAGTTCCAGGGAATGACAACACCACTGAAACAAGCGACAGGCTCTAAAATAAATGAACCACCACATCTGAATAGTTCCAAGAGAGGCTGTGTCTGTTCCCACTAGCACTGTGTAGCATCTTTCTTTCTTGCTGCTTCATTCCAGTGTTGCTGTTTAGAGTTCAGAGGAAAGGGCTGGCAGTCAGGGTAACAGTTTATGCCTTGAGGAGCCCAATTTCAACTACATTCTCTGCTACTGATTTCCTGGTGACTGAAGGCAACACATGGGTACCAAATATCCAGTATTAGTCTATTGTCTAGCTCCTACTGATTTCAACAGTTGAATAGACTACTAAATAATAGTATCTCCATTAATAAGGTTTTTAACTTAAAAATATGCTGGTTTTGCTGTGACAGACAGTACATCCCATCCAGACATACAATTTATTAGAACTCTGGAGCCCCAGTGAATTTCGCAGGTAGTTACTTTTCCAGTTCTTTATTTTTGCCATGTTACCTTAGTACTCAGGACCTAGAGTGAAATCTTAATCCCAAGCCCAAAGCAGTGCATAATAAAAGACAGATTCTGCCTTAACAGGAAGGTATCTGCCTTAATAGATATGCTTTTACTAAGCTTTAAGAGCTATAAGTGCCTCAAGTTCTTAGATCTCCTACGTAACTGCCAGTGCATCACTTTGTTCATTGAGGCTATTATACAATGAAATAAAAATAGGGTCTATTTCTCATTTCCCTTCCTCCCCAGCTCTAAATAATGGCTCTAAATCAGTCAAGCTCACCTTCTTCATTAATGTGCCTTATTCTTATCGCTTGACTGTTCAGTCTACCTTCTTATTTTGTTAGCTGCCATTTTTGTTTGACTTATCCTGATACAATCATTCAAGTATTTTCCTTTTTCCCCTCTTCTTCCTCTTAGTGAGAAAAAGAACTGTTATTTACCTAGTGGTAAAAAATAAGCAAACGCTTATTAGAAACTGCCTGCAATTTAAAGAACAGAGTAATTAATTGCCAAATGCTACATTTGCCTTCCTTGTCCATCACCTCCCAAGTTCAAACAAGATGATGAGTGCAGTACAGCTGGGCAAGTATTCAGGCAACAAGGACATCACTGAGAGAGAGAAAACCTGTGTAGGATATGATGAAATTACACTTTCTGCAGGCTAGACTGACCTGAGAGATTGTGAAAATAATTCCTATTTCTATTTCAAACCCTCCCAGTTAAAGGAACAAAATACCTCAGGACACTCAGGTAGAATACTTTACTTATGTTCATTACTGTAGAGTGGGATTTTTAAGAAAGAACTAGTGAGTAAATTTTGAAGCAACCAAAGGTAAGGACTTTTGCCAATTCTGTCACATCTGTACACAATTCTTCAAAGTTTATCTATAGTTCAGGTTTTCAATTCTCACCTATTTAAAATTTCCAAACTGCCACCTTTTACTACACCAGTGTATCAGATGTCTGGTGTCTATAGAATTAATAGTGCTGGTGACATAACTAGAAATTAAAACAAACATTTTCCACAACAAGGGTTGTGAAATTAGAAAAAAAAAAGGGAGAAGATGGTGGAAGGCAAGAAAAAGGTCAGTTGTCAGATAGAGCCTCTTTATTCCCCCCATCCTTTGCATGGTCACTTGGACTCTGTAATTGTCCTGGCAAAGCAGCATGTTTTCCTCATGGATTTACAAATTTGGGATCTTGTCAATACACACGGAATGATGTGCTATTGAATTTTGTACCAGCTGTCCCAGCTCAACTCTTTTGCATACTCTCAACTAGACACCTCCTAATGACTCAAAATTGGAAAGTCACTGTACATTCAATGAATCCTGCACTGTCATCCAGGAGAAGCTCAAACTATCCCCACGAATTCCTTCCCAAGGACAGGGCAAAGCAAGAAGGACATCTCAAATTTCTTCATTTCCTCACTCGCTCCACAGGAAGAAAAATAATGAGACAGAAAAACCTCAAGTTGTTCCTAAATAAAAATTTGATAGAAACAAATGAATGTCATTTTGGATAAATTATCTAAGCCCCCAGATAAGTCACTGACCATCTGGCAGCTGGCAATGTAATAACTCATGAAACTACTTTGGGGATGCCGTGGATTGAAATATGACATTCTTCCTTTCTTTTGCTTTTAACTGACACATAAAACTGAACATCTTACAAATTCCGTCACAACAAATGTAATGACTCCTGTCTTCTTCACCATCTTAAATTCATTTTTTTTAATAGGACTTTTCAGCAATCCACAGTGACATGCTGTAGGTGGGCTAGTGGCTTAGAATAACTTTTGCATACCTTCTCATTTCATGAAGCATTTGAAATAGAAGCCTGTAGGAGGGAAAACCCTTTGCTGATATATTATTTGCAGGTCATGCTGTATATGCCCCTATATAATTGCAAGATGACAATGTTAACAGTGCTAAAATTAGGTATAACATTTAGAAAAAAGATATGCATAAGAGGTTTAGCAGTTTCAGCTTTCCAGAATATCATGTGCTTGGCAGTTGATACCAAGAATACAGCAGATAATTTTAAACATAATCTAAAATTGAAATTGAGCTACAAAAAGAACAATCAAGTAACATACTGCTGTAGACATTTGAACAATAATTCTGTTTTCAGCCAACAGAACTGAATTTTTAATATGTGTGTTTCTCTAATTTTTAAAGAATGGATGAAATTAGATATTGACTAGTCAGTTCTGAAGACAGAGACTTAATAAAGCACTTAGAATTGATAGAAATTTTCTTTGATGAATATTACAACACTTGTCATTTTGGAAATTCCTTCCATAACTTTTGGAGTTTTCCAAAAGCCTGTGTTGAATTACATTATTAAAAATAAAATTAAATAGTCTTTAAGGAGAAAAACAACAAAGGTTGAGTAAGGAACAGAAAAACAAACATATTGCAATTGAAATGTGTAAACAGGAGTACAGATATTCAAACTAATACATAATTCAGGATTATGTGATCTAAACAAAAAAACTTCACAAGTAAGTTGAATATTACACTTGTTTTCTTAAATTCATCAAATTCTGTGTATTTACAACATGATTTACTTATTTTCTTTCACTTCTCACTCAGGCTGGCTGTATCGCTGCATTGTGTGCAAGCCTTTGACCTGCTAAAGCTGGAATTCCTCCTGTCTGTGCTTCTGGGTAGGAGAGCTGCACTCTCTGACCCTTGGTCCTCTGCTTGTCTGCTCTCCAGTCTGACCACGGCCCCGAAAAGGGAAGCATCTCCTCCACCTTCCCTGAAGGATGCACGAGCTGAGGTGTTGGCAACTCTGTGGCCACCCCCTGCAGGTACTGGGAGTTCGTTCTGTTGTCATGGTCACAACTGTCTGTGCAAACGGGTGATGGTGTGGCAGACTTCTAGAAAAGGGGCAACAAATGTCATCCAAGTCAAACTCCTGCAAACAAGGCCAGAACGTTACACCATGTGTTCCAGTATGATTTGTTTTTTTAGTAGGAAGTATCTGGAGAATTTGAAATAACTTATTTTTTAAAAAAAGCAGAAATTCCAGCCTTTCCAGCAAAGAACAAAATAAACCCATACAAAATATGGAATATAGTGCTCAAATAACATAAAAAATACACAAATGAAACTGTAAATATGGTTCCCTGCTAATAAAATGTATCTCTGGTTTCCTTCCTTTTATGAGTAAATCTTACCTGTCAAACTAATAAATAGAATTTATCACTATAGCCATTATAGCAATTTATTTACAGGAAGTAAAATTCAACACTCTTGCACCACAGGAAAACAAATAAATTTGTGCTTGAAATGTCCTTCATAGTCTGAGTTGCTGCTATTTCTCACACATGCCTATCACTAAGAGGGTTAAGAGACCATATATTTTGTGTTAAATTAAAATTAGTAATATAAAGATTTATTAAAGGTGTCATAATATCAATTGCCTCTTATGTTTTCGTAAGATCTTCAATCATATTGAACAAGAAGGGTAACAAGATAGACTTTCCTTACATTGAATGACATTTAGTTTTAGTGTGAGAAACATCTGAGTTGGAGGCCTGAGTGAAAAGAATAACACTACTGTTTGCTCACATGAAGCTTGTAGAATAAATTTTTTAGAATGTAGATACCACCTGATACCACAATGATGGCTGACAACTCCTAAAGAAACCAATAGGACCAACTGTATATTCACCTTCATTTTCTTCTCATTTGACTAGCAAAAATAATTATTCACAGTTATTTTTAGAATTGCCTCTGGGAAAAAAGAAATTCCTCATTGAAAAAAAAAAAAAAAAAAACCAACACAGAGAAATATAAGAAGCAGGTAAAAAAGGAAATAAAACTCCAGACCAATTTTCTTACACCTGTTATAGATATGTCAAGTACAGAACATTACGTCTTGATTTGTATTCTTCGTGAAAAAAAAGAAATACGTGCTTGTTTTGAAGAACAGCTCATTTAATCATCAAAATTACTTTTAAGTGTCACTTAATAATGCATCCAAACTGATAGAGGAAATGGTGACTTGATTATAAGTGGCAAATTTGCATACAGTAACTCCTATCATGATGTTACAGTGTTATTAAGAGGATCCAGCTTGATTTTAAGCTAAAGAGAGAGACAGTGTGATCCTATGCACAGGACAAACACTCAAATGGTTAACAAAGATTTCTATGACATTTAGAAGCCTAATCTGATTTAAATTCCCACTATTTTATTTTTCTGTATTACAGTAAGACTTATGACTGAAAACAGAATTGTCACATGTAATTCAGGTGTACAACAAGAACTGATTATTTCTTCTGAGATCTTACAATATACTTTGAAAAAATAAAGAAACACATGCTTTTTTTCTGACTTCACAGACAGGGAAGTGAGGCATACAAAGTTGGAGGCAGCCCCCAAATTATCTCCCTATTGTATATTATCTCCTTCATCTGCTAGTCTTGAATCAAGCCTGGTAGAATATCTTTGTTTCTATTGATTAATATAATAAACCAGATACTTTCATAGGAAGTAGATTAATTTTTCTAGTTTTAGCTGGTTTAGAATGGGGATTAGAAACAAAGAACCTGATGGCAACACTACAGATCTGTTCTTCCTCCGTTTAGGAACTGCTTAAAATATATATCCCAAACAGAAACATAACCCAGGGGAAATGGCGAGTGAGCACCTTTTTCTGTCACCCCACAATGCAGTGGTTACCAGGCTTTTGCCATTTTTTTCCTGTGAGGAGAGAGGAAAGATCTTTCCTGTGCTTTTGGCAACTTGTGATTTGATGCCTTGGTGTTGCTTCAAGTGTTTGATAACTCAAAAAAAAAAAAAAAAGAAAACTGTGAGTTATATGAAGGTTTGCACTAATTCACATTTCCTTTTCTGTTAGATAGCTCAACTGAAGCCATCACTTTTTAAAATGCAGTTTTAATAAAAAACCTGTATACAAAAGTATGCTCCATTCATTCATGGAAACAAAGTGATGTCTAAAAGAACATAAGCATAATCTGAAAGTATGAGAGATGAACAGAAAAAAAAGGTCCTGTAAATTATTTAACAGATTAATGTTTTATATCAACTCAGATGTTCCTTTGTATTCATTGTGAATATTTAATGTTAATATTGATTTAGATTTGGCTCATAAAGTATTCTGATGCCTAAAATCCTACCAGTAGGTAGGAATATTTTTGCTTAAAGCATATGACCTATCATGAAAATTTCTGTAGCCAATTTCTGTTCCCAATCACAAAACATTTATTTACAAGTTTAATCAAGTTTAATTAATTTTTTTAAATTGTAATTTAGTGTACTTTCAAATGTTTTGTTCCATTCTTACCCTCCTGCATAATATCAGCCATTGGCATTATAATTTCTGATGGAGTTAATGTGAGAATGGTAAGTAACCATGGGGAAGAATTGTGTTATTGCTAAATTCCATTATGTTTGTCCAAAATGAAAAATCCTTCTAGTTAATCCATGTCTCCCTTCTTTTCATTATTGAAAATAATTATTCAAAATAGTGAAAAAGAAGATATTTCTAATAAACCTGAATTATTACCAAGGGAAATAAAAAATATGAGAGTAAAAATAGAACTAAAATGCATGTAGGAATTAAAAAGCAACTAGAGAAATAGCAAATAACCAGTATTGTCCTATTGATATCCAACAATATGCGAAGACTCAAGGCATTAGTCTCACTTTCAAACCTTCATGGCATGCTTTTCACCTAGTTTTATTTCACCAGTTTTCTTGCAATGTCCACTCAATCAAGGGGAATCAACATAATAAAAATTAAAGAATAAAATGTATCATTCCTAAACTATGCAAGAGTTTATAAAAGAACTCTGAGTAATATTTTATATCATGATATGAAAAGTCTGTGGCAGTGAGGCACTCTTCTCAAAAAGCAAAACACAACTACAAGAACTAACACAATTCAGACAGTCACTCTGTGGATGATAACTGACCAGTTAAATCCTTTTTCCACTCACACCCACTGCTGGATCAATAATATAATGGTAGATTCTTCACCTTGCCCTAAGGCTTATTTATTGTATTTCCACAAGTGGTTTTCTCCCTCTGATAGGATTAACATATATTGCAGGCTCAGCAGAGCCTGAACAAAGATTATGGAAACATTTAAATCAAAACCAGTTATATTTAACAGATAGTGTTATCTAGTGTTGGTTCTATTGCTATGGGAAAACTATTGATCATCTCTTGACTTCCGTTTTTCCCCTCTACCACTAGCCTAAGTAAGAATTATTTTACAACAAAATAAAGCTGTCCTCCCTGGAAACGAGTCATTACCATTATTATAGCCATCCAGGAGATGAGCATGTGTACATAAAAGAATAGTTGAAAATATATATATTTGTCTTAATTACAACACCTTTCTCCTTTTCATAAATCTGTATTTACAACAAAATAAAATAAATATGGCACACAGACTAATAAATCAAGTCAGATGAGAAAATACATTTAAGTTCTATACCAAGTGATTATGGACAGATTTGTCTATAGATTTATTTGGCATTTGATGAAATTCGATCACTCTGAGACACCACTGATAAAAAAAAAAATATTTAAATGCTAAAGACTACAGTATTGTCCAATAAAGTGAGAGTGAGTAGAGAAACTTTCCAAAAACCTGCAAAGAGAAAAAAACTTTCAGTTGAGTTTAGGTATTGAATTGGGTACTTTGAAAGGTTCATTTCCTAAGGAATTTCCTTGCATGATGCCTCTGATGCAACATAAATCCCCCCAAAAAAATCAGTAGTATACTTGATTTTATCTGGATGGCTACTTTTTACAGATTCTTTCCTGGTCTTGAGATAATAGACTATTCAAAAATATTTTAGGAAGAAATTCAGAATTTATTGCAGAATTGTAATCCAAGATTAGAAAAGCCATTGAATGCATATGAAATTGTGGCTCTTACACTGAATTTAGCAGCAGAACTCTTTCTGTCAGTAGGCAAGTAGGCCAAAGAAAAGTCCACAAGAAAGATTAAGGGTACTGTGAAAGACACCCAAAAACTCTTTGAAAAGCTGAAAAATGTTGCCCTTAGTGTGCTAAAGCTTAGGCACAGTAGAGGTTCATCTGAAGCAAGCCTCTGGCTGCAGTCTGGTACAGCACAGCTTTATTTTACAATGTATTTTATTTTAGTTCCTAATGTATCTATTAAATGAACCAATGCATACATATACTTAATGTAGATGAACCCCATAGTCTATGTTTTATCTGAATCATGCTCTTATCAGTGTTTGCTTATGCTATTCAACAAATAGCATAAATGGAAGCAAATACAGAGAAAATTATTTTTGATTATTTTTTCCTGGTATAGACAAAGTTCCTAAAAGAAGAGACAGTTTCTTCAGGCAACTAGATATGTTAATGATGAGCCTCATTCACAGAACTCATTAAAGTCATGTTATCTTAAGAAATTATGTAGTTTAATTATCCATTATCTATTTGAAAATACTTCTTGGAAGATATATAATAGGGGCATGATATTAAACATAATTCAAAAACAAAACATAAAATTACATAAATAAATAATTTATGCACTCATTCTCATTGCGTAGATGAACATGACCCAGCATAGCTGCTCACAGAAGAACTTTGATTCCCATGAAATTCTGACTATCATTGCAAATGACATATTCTTGGAAAGGCAAAGACATCAAAAGGTAAAGGACAATTACTGTTTATAATGTAGGAGAGCATTACTTTGTGCAAAGCCATGAATATAATGAAACGATCTGATTTTTTATATGAAATAGGTACAGTCATAAAGATGTTTATGGCTAAGTTCTGACCACCTGTTCAGCTCTTATCTAATAAGAAAGATGCATTGTGGCCAAACTAAATGGTTCAGTGAAATGTGTTTGATACCTGTATTAAAAATTGCTTTAGACAGGAATAGAGAGACAGGATGTCTTAAATTAATAAGTAGGAAAAGTTTCTTAGCTAACAAATTAGTGATGAACATCTGACTTCAATTTTAAGTTTCCCATCTAAAGATGTAACTTAAATTCTGTTTTGGGCCTTAACAGATTTCACTAAAATGTTCAAACCTTGGTAGGTAACTGCTTATTACAGAATTTTTGGGGTTTTTTTCATTTTACCCTTTCTTCATCCTCTGTTCTCATTTATTTCTTCAGTGTATTTTTCCAGACTCGTAAAAGGATTCAAAGACCTGGAAGACGCTTTGATTTTAGGTGAAGGCCCCTGTGTTTTTGATGTGTGACTCTGGACAGGTCACTGTGCTCCTGTGTGACTGGGATGGGGCTCAGATGCTGTCAGCAGGACATTCCTGGTGCTGCTGACTCTGCTTTTGCTCCCGGTTCCTGTTTTGGCCATCCTGATCAGGCCGTACCTGCTCTTCTTAAGCATCACCAGAAGCAGCACTTTATGTTCTGCTCCCAGTCTCATCCTGGCTAATCACACTGTTAAGCGTGTTTGGAGCATGAGTGGTGGAGGATGTTTTAACAAATTTCAGATGTGGCTGATTTCTTCTTTAATATTAAAACTCCCAGCTTTAACAATTATTTTCTTTTACAAGTTCAAGGCTTCTTCTACCTAAATAAATTGAAATCTGCATTGCATGTCTCCAAAGAACATATCCTAACCAGTTGTCTAAATACTGAGTATTTAAAAATACCTCAGGGTTTTGGATTGCCACTTTCTCAGGCATGATGGAATGATTAACCACTATCCCAGATGATTTTCAGAATCATTGCATCTCTGGGACTCTTCTTTATACTTTTAGACATGACCTACATTCTTTAATCTTATATATAGTTGTGTTCTCTTATGATGCCAGTGACAATTTAACAATCCCCTGAGGATGTGTCCAGGTTCCATTTTACCTATTGACTCACACAAAAAAAAGCTTTTGTCTTTTCCCAGCCAGTATGTTGAACAACCTACCTCTGCAAAAAAAAAAAAAAAAAAAAAAAAAAAAAGCAACTGAATCTACTCTGTTTTTCTTTTCACACAATAAAATAAGAAGTGCTACCAGCATTCCACTGGAAGTTTCTTGGCAATGTTATAAAAGTTTGGGTAGTGACTGAGCTCCTAAATAAAGAGTCAGGCATTGGAGAAGTCACACATGAAGTGTGGTAGACAGCTTCAAGCCAGAAACTGCAGACACTCCTTTGGAGACACATTGAGGCAGAGTGTCTCTGAGGGATATTAATGTGCATTTAATTTGCAAATGAGCTGTGCAGATCTAATCATATAAAATAATAATTTTTTCCTTTCAAATAAATGTAAAAGTCTTAAACCACAGAGCTACTCATAATTGTTGTAGGTATCCTTGCAATTCTGATTTAACCAATTAACCAATTTAACATTGAAATTGGTACTATTTACCAGTGTGGTTTTCAGTTTCCATATCCATACAATACAGAGAGAGTATCAACAGAACACTTCTACTATTAAAAAGGTTGCTATTTACCTTTTTAGTTTCCCTCCTACCACTTTATGTAATATAATATCTAAAAATGCTAACTTAGGCCATCTGTTCTTATTCCTATTTCCAGCCCACTCCTTTTGCTTTTTTTTTTTTTTTTTCTGTTCATTCCCATAGTTTAACCGATTTTAGCTGTACTGAAGCTCATTCTGTGACATTTTGCTACAGGGAAAATCCATGTTTATTTCCATACAATTTAATAGACCAAATCAAACAATGAATATGCAAATTCCAAAAATAGCAAGATTTTTGAAAAATAGCTGTGAAAAAAGAGAAAACTATCTACTTATAAAAACAGAACCAAAATGTTAGAGAGCAGTTGTAATGAATGTTACAACATAGAACAAGGCTTGTAATTAGCCCCTAGACACTACAAAGGAGTATATGAGTCACTGCCCAGATCAACAAATAGAATAAAGAAAATATGATTTAATTACACTAAAAGAAAAAATGTTTGAGAATAGCACTAGAACTCTGTGAAGTTTTACAGATTAATAGTTTATTCGCTGCCAAAAGGAGAACAGAAGTGATGAGACACATTTGCATATGTGGATGGCATTACAAGCAAGAAAAGGGAGAATTCTCTGAACATTTTGCTTCCCATGTTGGCGAGTAGGACAAGGATAAGTGGCAAAAAAAAAAACCAACATGGCCTCAGCTTGGCTGGCATTACCTTTGGGATCCTGATGCCAAGAATTCCCCAGCTGCTTCAGCAAATTTCTGTCCATACTCTGAAGCAATGCAAAAGAACCAGGGCTGGGAAAGTGTTCTGACAGAACCCATCTGAAAATTCAGTTAAGCCATCCATAAACAAAATGAAAAGAAGTAACTAAGCAAATGTTGTTATGCATAAATAACTTCGGGCAGTCATTTGTCTGTTTTAAAAAGCCTAATTTATTTGTTTTCCCAGGATTTCCTTTCACAGATGCTGCAGAGATTTTTTTCTCCTCCTTCTTTCTGCAGGATTGTGACTGCAATGTCCATTAGGAAGGATTATTTTGAGAAACAGTCTCCCCATCTGCTATCTCTTTTAAACAGTGTTAAGTAGTATTTTGCCTCCCTGAAAAAAACTGTCCACATATCCCATTGCTGCTGTTCAGCAGCAGCCTGGAATGAATATGTAGGAAATGCAAATAAGTGGAGCAGGTTCAAAGAACAACATATATTTAACTGAAAATAAGAGTGGTCTTACATTCAGAGGGAACACTATACTCATAAACCCAAAGAGTGCATTGTAACCTGTGCCTTAAATCCCTTCATATCCCAGTGATTCACAAGTGCAGGGATAGCTGCATCTTTCCCTTCCTGGGTGTTTCAAAGCCAAACTCTGGGCAGTGGAGTGAGCACACCTATTTCAAGTGTGGAAAGAAAGAACTGTTCCATGGCCAGTAGGATAATCAGCTTTAATACAAGTTAAAATTTCTGATTTTTTGATTTCCCAAATCTCCTCTGAGGTCTGTGAAATTTCAGTTTTGATTCTAAACTTGTAATGTTTACCATACCTCTCTATATTCCTATAACCTGTAACATAGACTCTGATGAATAATACATAAAGAAATATTTTCCTGGTGGTTATGCAAACTTGCTAACTCAGAGGCATAAAAAGGTGATTCCGTTATTCCTCAGGATTGCTGTAAAATTATATACAACTTGGTTAAGTAGTATCGCTGAAAAACCCAACCATTTAATCTCCATTTGACTTCTCGTTTAACTGATGGTGCCTACTGCTAAACATCCAGGCAGAAAAACAGCAGGTTAACCTCTGTTCCTGGATTCACCTTGATATTCACTGCTGTTGACATCATCTGACAAAGATCAAAGTGTGCAGTCCATTAGTTTCCTGGCTTGTTTTTTGGGAGAAGTATGTAAAATTTAATCAATATTGGCTGATGAAAAAAGATCAAAACTTTCAGTAAAATAAATCTTGGTTTATAGCTCCTGAGACACTATTCTAGAGAAAGAGGAATGTGTAACATCTAACCAATAATTAAAAAGTACTTGAAAGCCTCCTTCAAATGGTCTCTTGTGGTATGAATTCACTGGTGGATTCACTGCTATGTCAGAGAAGAGGACACTTCATTTTCAAGTGGATACATTTTTGGATTCTCCTATTTTACTTTCTACCTAGTTCTATATATCTAACAGTGACAGTAGACAGGAATATTCATAATGAAGCTTTCTAATTGTATTTTGTTTAATTTAATTTTTCCTAATTTTCTTTATTTGTTATTAATATATACATTAATATTTGCTTTAGTCCAAGCTGCTGCAATAATAGCACACTCATCTGAAGACCTTCAGATTTCAAACTAGGCAATGTTGCCTAATCGTGATTATCACATGATCAGCATTTATAATAACACAGTTGTTTAATAATTACCATTGCAATAATTTTGTGTATCCTGACCTGATTAAGCATTACAGTGTTTTGTATGTTTAAACTTTTTTGAATTTTTTCAGATGTTTTTGCTTCAAAATGCAGTTTAATTTACCAAAGTTCTAATGGGACTGTGTTGAAACATGAGCACATCACTGTATGGTCTCATTAGTTGTAACATCCCTTCTGATAATAAAGCCTTTACTTTGAAAGTACCAGGAAACTAAATGAGCATCCTCTGAAAATAAAGGCATTTAAGACTAATTATTTTAAATCATTATTCCATGAGAAGATGCGCAAACAGGTACAAACATTCAAAGCAGACCCAAATAAATAAAGTAAAATATGTTTCTGGGAAGATGCCAGTGGTGGTACTTCACAGTAATTTTTTAAATTTTAACTTTTGGTGTAAAAGAAAAATTAATATAGTTATTATCTGTCTAGTTTATCTAGAGCCTTTAGATTTTTCATTTTGTTGTTTATAAAAGTGTACACTAAAGGAGTCTGGATGCAGCAGCATCAAGTTTATGGATGACACCAACGGAGGCATGGTGTCCATGCCCTTGAGGGCAAGGCTGCCATTCAGAGAGGCTTCGTTTGGCTGAAGGAAAACCACAAAATGCAGCAAGAACAGCTATAAAGTACTGCATATGGGATGGATTCTGCCTCCTCCAGGAGAGGACTGACCAGCAGGGCAGCAGGAAGAAGCAGGAGTCATGGCAGGGACGATGGCAAACCGTGAGGAGGTCATCACTCACCTTGAACTGGCCTTCCTCAGACCACATCTGGTGGTCCTCTTTGAGGGCATTGTGTCCTTTTTGAGGGCCCCAATACCTGAAATTATACAATTACTTAATTGATAAACTTCAGTGGGTCCCCAGAGGACCACGAAAGTGGCTGCAAGTGGAGCAGCTCCCTGGGGCTCAGAAGGCGGTGCCAGAGAAAAGGGGAAAATCAAAGCAGTGGGAAAAAAATATTTCACTGTGAGCACAATTAAAGATTGGAATGAATTGCACAGAGAGGTTGTGAGATCTCTAACCTTGAAGCTTTCCCAGACCTGAACAGCAAGGTCTGGTTTAAATTCAGTCAGCTCTGACACTGCCTTTGAGTAGGAGCTGGATGAGAGACCTCATGCAGTTCCTTCCTGCCTGTTTTCTGATTCCTGAGTACATCCCAACAATGCACTCAGGCCTCAGGCTTCATCTTGATGATAAGTTACATTTTTCTATGACAGGTTTTTAGAGAGATTTTGTGTTCTCTGTCCCAGTTCTGAGAGCTTTACAGTGCTGAAAAGAGTCAAATACTAAATTTCTACAATTTCTATACTTCCTGTCATTGTATGGTCTCAAAGCAGCTTCTGAAGCCTTATTTCAACTGAGAAAATAAACTGTGGTAACCAGTTAAGAGCAAAGAAGTGAGTATAAGCCTTCACAGTTTCTTTCAACCTGTGCTTGACTTATTCAGTGGTATATATGGAACTACATCACTTCAGCACTTTTCCCCTGATGTGTCACTGCTTAAAATACATTAGGATCTTTAAATTTTTGGGCAATAGGATTCTTGAAAGCTTAAAACCATAGAGAAACAGTGAAACAGAAATCTGTTAACATAGGAAAAAGCTAGGATCTGGTCTGCAGTTGAGATCATCACACAATCTACATTTCAGAGGAGAAGGGATGATTCAGATCTCATTTTTTGTTGTTGTGAGTATATGGGCCACGTCATTTAGATGTGCAAAAAAACCCACTATATATGCAAACAGGAAAGAAGAATAAAAGATGTGTCTCTTGTAGTCCAAGCAGTTTGAAGAGATTTTCAATGCAGTTACTGTTCTGAGTATGTTGCAAGTTATACAAGATCAAATAACATGAAAAGTAACAAGATTCAGGTTATTCTTAGGAATATTTTCCTGAAAGTCATTGCTTATTAGTGAACTTCAATGTCAGAAAACTGAACTTAAGACATAGTGATGGAAAGAGGTTATGAACTTTATATAACATCCTTGGAAATAATTTTTTCCCTTCCAGGAAATAACTTTTTTCCCTTCCATTTTCTTTTGATCTTGCAAGCAATACACTTTTTTTTTTCCTCATCTAAATCATGAAAATTGCATGCCTTTATTTTTGTGGCAACAAAATGTTTCATTACCCTTTAGCCTATTAAATGAATTAATTTCTATAAGTTCTCTCAGATAAAAATATGTGTAGGATACTACCTTTTTACTTTTGTGTTTAAAAGCTTAACTGAACAATTCTCTCTTGAATTTCAGCCCATTATTTAGCTTATACAGAGCACTTACCTGTCAGTCAGAGAAAGCAACAATGAAGGGACCTCATATTTGACCTCAGCAAACTGTTCCAGTGCTCTGGGATTCCTACCATAGGAATTTTTTTCTCACTTTTCCAAAGATAATTAATCTAAGAAGCTTTGATAAATCTCTATCATCCTACAAAGCAGAAATACCAGCTATTCATGCCTCATTACACCTGCACAGATCTGAAAACCTGACATAGTTCCCCTCAGACTAAAGTGCAGTTAACCCTTTTTTTCATGTTTCCTTTGACAACAGTTTTCAAGACTTCTGGCCATTCTTTTTGAATGTTCTGAAATTCATTATATTTTTTCAGATCTGCTTTTATTTTTAAGATCTAATCCTATTCACTACCATGTCCAACTCCCTCCTGCTGCTGGCTTGGTGTCTTTACTGAATATAAGGAGGATATTAACCATACAATCATCCAGATCGTTAATTAATATATTAGTAACAAAAAGGTTCTGAATAAACACCTGATGAATGCTACTCAGTGCCCAACTGCACTGTAAAAACAAACTACTGAAAATGACTGGGGGAAAATTTTTAGAACTAGATCATATATCCTTAGCTAGCCCATAAGAATGTCATAGCACAACATCAAAAGTCCAGAGTCAAGCACACGTGAACTCTTACCAGCTGTCATTTCCAAGGTGCATTTGCATCCACTATGTAAAAAGTGATCCTTCAAAATGATGAAAGTTTTTTTATAGGTATCAAAAAAACTTACCCTGAACAGAAACATGGTCAAAGTACAAGATTTCCTCTTCAGCTTCATATTAAGTTAAAAATATGAACAAAACATAAACAAAACTTATAGCTCAAATGTAGACATGAAAACCAGATGCTGAACACTATATTGATAACAATTCTGCTGTGTATCCCCACTCTTGCATAATTAATATAACAAATTAGCATAGATTTTTTTTTTTCTGTTTTATTTTCTTTCTTAAAAGGAGGGAATGGGCTGCCTCTTTCCTGAAGGAAGAAAACCTTCTTTATGGCCTTTCACTTCCATTAACGTTTTGGAGGAAAAATCGAAAACCATTTGCAATGATTATACAGAATGCACATAACAGTCCCTTGGCAAGGCTGGCTGTAAGGCTTTCACAGACCTCAGTACCCTGGATCCACTCCTGATGTAGCCATTCCTGCTCCACTCAGCCTGCATGAAACCATATTTGTGCCTCAGTGTGGTCCTACACAAATGGCAGAAGTTTTCCCTCACATTTGTTTTGGGAGGAGGTACTGCCTTGCTGATGGAAATAGACCTTGAATATTGCAGTCATAGGAAATAATGATACATCAAAATAGATCTCAAGATTATGTAAACTGTCTAAAGGAAATATAAAATCTGGCCCGGAAATACAGAGCTTTTTGCTCTGTGTTAATGAACACTAAGCAAAATGCCAGACCTACAATGTATGTTAAATCAGATTTTCTATACAAAAGGGATCACAACCACAGAAAGCCAATGATGCTGGGTCTGTTAGCAGGAGTGGCTTGTTCTGAGTGTCTGTTACCACACAGGCCTTGGAGACTGGTGTCTTAACGTATTCACTACTGAACAAATTCAAGATTTATATTTATATTCTTACCTTTTTTACTTTTAGATCTCACTTTCTTGGTAAGAGAGAAAATCAGAAGCAATAAAAATATCTTTACTGAGAATACAGACATTACAATTGAGAAAAGTGACATTCTGGGACTGAACATTCTGTAAAGTAGTGGCCTTTCTTGCATTAATGAAAAAGGTTGCACCTCCTCATGCAAAGTAAGACCTAGGCTCAAACAGCAGGTAAACATGGCCTTAATTCTCACCAAAGTTTGTGAGACTTGAGGTTGGGCTTTATCCTAAGCATGCATTTCATACTGCTTCCTTTGGCCTCTTCTCAGGAGCTTCTAGACTTTAGTCTTCTGGAAAAAAAAATCTATTTGTGGAAAAAGTGATAAAACGCTTTTCTTTGAAAGAAGTAATCACTGTCTTATGGTATCCAAGGTATTTTTTCTCATGCAGAAAACAAGCATCTGATTTTGATGTTCTTGTTGCATTACAGATTGGGAAAAACTAATAAATGAATGAACCATGTTTTCCCAGTCTGTGAGAATTTTCATTCTTCATATGGGAACAAAAATAATATTGTAGATGTGCACAGTTTAAATGAACAGATTTAGCAGCCTCAAGAGCACTATTTTTTTATACTAGTAAATAAGAAAAATTATATATACAGTGCCTTAGAACAAAACCATATCATTTACAGAGAACATTAATCCTGCCAAATGTAAATACACACAGATGAAATTATATTTGCAAGCATATTGGTCCATCAAATGTGCTGTTTCATAGCTGATTTCAAGAAGACCTGTTTGGTTTCCTTCCAATACACACATATTTGAGTAATAGAATGTAGTTATGGAAAAGTACTCTTTCAAAATTCTTTCCTCAAATTTCTGATGTCTGTTAGAATGTGTTTTTGGTATTTAGTTCTGGCTGTACACACGGTATCTCTTCCTCTCTCACTGCTAAAGAGAATATATAAAGCTACAAGCCACATGCAGGTACTGAAAGATAAATTTCCAAAACAAGCATGCAAGTAGGTTGAATAGTCACTGGTAATAATCGTATTTACGAACAATAGAACTAAAATTGTCCCACTGGAAGTACATATTATGTGAATAGGGTTCCCTCATTCCTTCATGTCATCACCCCAGCAATGCCCCCAGCATTGCCTGGGAGCCTCTCTGAGCCTGAGCAGTGAGCTCCAGCGTTGTCCTTTCCCCTTCAGCTGGTGCTTGAGCACAGGAAGCAGAGTCTGCCTTCCTGGGATGCTTTCAAAAGCCAGTGGTCTGAAATTCAGAGATTTAGCACAAGGTAAATATGGGGAGAAAGCTGTAGTTTGAACACAGGGTTTTGATCTAAGCTCTTTATACATTTTAAACTGTATGAAATATTGTGCACAAGAAACATTACAAGACTAATGGAAACGAATACATACACATATATGACTCCTCAAAATCATGCTTTTTTGAAACTTGCAAAGCAGAGATTTCTCTTAGGCATTAATAAAACTGTTCAGAAAACAGTCATTAATATATTCTTCAGCAAGTACTTTAATATGGAGATTTCTTCACATAAGAATTTAGTAAAGGAACTGGGCCCTTTAGGTAACATTATGGGGTAAGGAATCTTAACCAGGTCAGTGGTAGGGAGATGGGGAATGCAGTTTGCTATACGAGTTTTATGATAACAGAATCTTAGATGTTTACAGCACAAAATAGCATTTGGTAAATCTGTTCCTGGCAGGAGCTTGTAAACCTAAGTACAGTGAGAGAGCTCTTAGCCAACAGCTTGTTTTCTTACTCTTTTAGCACAAGATCAAAGCACATAAGCAACAGAGTATTTTGGGGCTGTGTTTTGGTTGTATTTAGGCTACCAGATTTTTTTCTTTTAAGTCAAATACTCAGAAAGTGATTGCTTTGAATAGAAACCTGGTGATACAGATTGAATTAATAACTATCTGTAAAAATGTTCACTTTGCATAAAATCCTGAAATACCACTGTATGTCTATCTTAGGAAACAATTCTCCATTTTTATCACTAAGCTTTAAAATAATTCTTAAAACAATCATTTCCCAAGCAGCACAAGACTTTGGCTTTTTTAAAAAAATGCATGCAGTAGGTTGAATCCTCTAAGAAGCTGGCTTCAGCTTGAAGGGTTTATTATAAGAATTACTATTTTCACCTATTGTCTTGTTTCTTTTTCCTTTTATTGCAACAGTTTAAGTGAATCAAATAACTTCTAAATAAACAGGACTGAAACAATGCTTAAACCATACTTTGTCAGTTGAATAACTAAATACACCTTAGAGCCCTACTTTGCAAATCTAGAGTATCCATATTCTACACAATGATAGCTACTTTGTCTGACTTTATCCAATATTCACCAGGGGAAAGTTGCACTGGGATTCAATATTAAGAAGTGAATATTTTTTAATATTATAACTACAAATTGTTATATTTAGGTTGCATTTGGCAAAATAGATCTATATTTGGACACACTGTGCACTAGAGTTTTGAGTTAATCTACTTAGTGACATGAATGTATAAATTTTGCAAGTGCAGTAATGTTGTTGGACTTGCTTTACAAAGCTCTTTGAAAGGTCCAGATTTTATGTTGATTAAGTCAAAAACCATCTCTAAACTATGATTTTAGCCTAGCACTTGTCTAGTGCACTTTTTGTTCAGCCCACCTCCTTCACAGACTCACTGTATTTTGAGCACATGGATTAAAAGATAACTAGGTGTCTGAGTGTTCTAAATGAAATCCTCCCATATACAACCATGAACACATATGCACAGTAATAAATGTATAAAACCATGACCTACCTTTCTTCTAGAAGTTTTCCAAGATTAATTTTCAGTTTTTCCATGTTTTAATATACATTTATACAACTATTGATGACTAGAAAATGCATTAGAAGATATGCCATTGGTAAAAAAGAAGAGATTATATCAAATCCTAGAATTCCATTGAAAAAATGTTTTATATTGGATGTTATTTTCCTTGGAAATTCAGTATGAAGATATTTACGCAGGTCTAGAATTTTAGAAGAGGAATAGCAGAATCTTGGAGGAAAGCAAAATGTTAACGATGTTATTACTTCTATTATAAAATATATATTTATATATAACTTTAGACAAGCTATTTTTTAAAATGTGTGGATTCATGCAGTTCAAAAGTCTTTTATCAAAGGACACTTTATTTCAGGATAAAAATAATTTGCAACAGTTAATATATTTTTCTAAGCATCAAAACATTACTTGAAACGTAATAAATAGTCTCAGAAAGCATCATTATAGTGAATTGAACTACCTAGATGTTTTCTTCTTATGCCTTTAAGAAAACATCCTTAACATGACCTATATAGTTACCTCTACCCAAACCACGTGCCATATGAGAGAGAATGAAATTAGCACTTTATTTTTGGTGGTCTGTTTGTTTTTGTCTAAAGCAACACAAGGAATTACAAGTTGAAACAGAAAGAACTTCCAGACAGGAACATGTGAAAAAAGACAATCTGGCAGTATATTGACATGGAGAGCATCCTTTTTTTTCACTTTATGTATCTTTTGTAATAGCTATTTTTACATTTGCTTTTTCACATGTATCTTTTCTTTGTTCCTGTTTAATGTATGATTTGAAATTTGATACACAAGGAAGAAATAATTTTAGGGTAAGGAAGGGTTGTTTTCTTTGGGCTTAAGGATACAGACACATAGGGACTCATGGAGCTGAGAACCCCCTTGTAAACAAACAAGCTGTCTGCCAAATTTACTAAGATATTCCTATAATATTATTCTGTTCATATATAGA
Source organism: Climacteris rufus (assembly GCA_013398175.1). Lineage (NCBI taxonomy): Eukaryota > Metazoa > Chordata > Aves > Passeriformes > Climacteridae > Climacteris > Climacteris rufus. The sequence goes on along the minus strand of VZRZ01002792.1, from coordinate 3,310,760 downwards.
ATGCCTCTTTTCAGAACAATCACTTATGTGTTTAGTTATTCTTCATAAGACTTCTTTTTTCATAAAAACTTGAAGTCATTTGTTGTGAAGATACCACATTTGTGCTCAGGGCAAGTTACTGTGTGGGATTGGTTTATCACACAAAAGGTGTTGGGAAAACATTTCACACTAGGCAGTGTCGTCATGTAAATTTGATCCTTTGTGATAATTTATTATGATGGAATTCTAAAACATCAGCATCTGATTGAGCTTGTGGGCACAAAAAGCAGAACACTGTGCTTCAAAGACAACATGTGTTCAGATAGAAAACAGCTTGGCACATTTTTGTTTTCTGTGGCAGTTCTATACGTTACAGATAAACAAAGTTTTTCCTAGCAGAGGTTATCAGCATAATATAATAACATTGAAATTCATTAAGCATAAAACATGGGTTTACTTTCCCTTCCTTCAGGCAAAGAAACGCAAGGACACATTTGCATTTGAAATTACCTACAGCCAGAATTAGTATTGCTTGATGATTGGTGGATGTTTTATGCATCGGGGTGAAGCATTTTCATATTGAAATGATGTTACATAGGAGCACTCAAAAACCTGACTTGGCCATTGTCTGGTCCACTGACTGTATCAGAGGTCAAAGATCCTAACTCCCACTGCTCAAGTCAGTTCCTAAATATCAATCACAGACAGCTGAAATAAAAAATAAGCAGATGTATCTGAGATGAAAAACTGATCATAACATGGTGATGCAAGTTTTAATATGCAGAAAAATCTACACAATCTTCAGAGTATGCTTGTCTATCAAAACCCACCGATATCTAATTAACAATGTGAATAGAAGGTACAGCTAATAAAATACCTACAGGAATAATATTATCAATGGTCTCTACACCATAATAAACTCTGAGCCATCAAGGATTAGTGTTACACTATCTAATTATTTTTTATATACCCTCTATGTGATGGGAAGCCTGAAAAAATCCCTTAAGCTTTAACACCAGCAGGTTTTTCTTCTATTGCAGACCCCTTGCCTTTCTTAACAAGAATAATGAACCGACCCTCTGGAGTGAAAGTGCGTAACAATTTTGTAGTAAATCCAGGAACTCTTTTCAGACAAGAAGATTTTGCTAGCAGAAAAATTTTCAGTAAATAAAGTGCAGAGTAAAGCTGCCATGCTTGTGCAGGCACATTTGTTGTAGCTAAGACAATAAATAACTGTTTGCACAGTTCAAATTCTTAGCTATCAACAATTTTGATTCCCTCACCAAAACATAAACAGCATTTTCATCCTTCAAAGGAATGTTGTGATAACTGGTGAGAGAGATTACAGCAATAAAATCACAGCAGTGTCATGTTTACAGGTAATGAAGAGAACCACAAACAAATGTTGATATTTGAACATGCATACATACATATATACATACATATCTATATATTTATATCTGTATAAACACTGAGAAGAAGAGAGATACAGGAAGAGCATTTGAAATGTTTTATATTTCTGTCAGTGAAAAGGATGTACTTCACAAGTTGGTGGAATAACTTAATTAACAATAGGACCATTGACTGGAAATATTAAGAACCAGTTTTTCATCTTGTTACTTTGTTTGTAAATGCTGATAAAAATAGAATGACTGTGTTAGATATTGGCTCAAATAATCATCGAACTATTCAGGGGCCAAGATGTATTTCATTAAATTGTTTATATTGATCTATTGCTTATTGTTAAAGTTAAATATATTGTGTTTTCTAAGAGAAAAAATTAACTTGATGACTGAAGGCCTGATCTGTGTTTTTAGAGACTTTGAGACATCAACTACTGTATCTATTTCTGATGGATAAATTTCATTCTGCATTTAGACACTGGGAACTACCAGATTGTCCTGGGTATTACAAGGTTTGAGCAGGATCCAACTGTCAAATTTGCTTCAGACTAGACTAAGCTCAGAGGGAAATTTTGATACTTTTATTCTATTTGGAACATTTAACTTTCTCTTCATTTAAGTTTTCTTTAGAATAATTATTTACTTATTTCTCCCTTGAGTTTTAAAAAAAAGGTCTTGGAACCGACACAAGGTTGGGTCACATCTCCCAGCTGCTGATGATTAAGTTTGTCCCTTCTCCCAGTTCATAAATGTCATTGGGTAAGCTTGTTGCTGTCTATATTTGTTTTGGTCTAGACAGAAAAATCTAGGGGAGGTAAAAACAATGTTATTGTAGGTCATAGTCCAAGTACCTATTTTAGATTGAAGTGCTCTTACTTTAGGAAATCATAAGATTCCCTGATTTTTTTTTTACTCCACTAGAAGTTGCTAAATTGCATTTTTGTACAATGGAACTTGGATTTCTGGTTCCAAAATTTGGCAATGTTCATCTTTTATAGTTCATCTAGTGTTTCCTCTCTGGCCAGGAAGTGTTTCCTGTGTCTGTGTTGCCTCATTTTATTAGGGGGAGGGGAGATAAAAACCTTGCATATTCCCCCTAATCCTATCACACACTAAATCACCTCATTCATACTGACTCCACCAATGCTGCTTTCCCCATTTCCTGGGTTACTTAGCAACAACCATCCCTCCCTTTTCCACTCCCCCATCCATCCTTTCATTTTTTTTTCCCCCTTTGCAATCACAATTTCCAGGCTGTTTAGAAAAATGAGGATGCTCAGCAGCATAGGGCAAGCTTTTCCTTCCATCCTGCTTTTTTATGCCTGCCAAATCCTTCTCGGCTCCAAAATGAAAATCCAGGCTGCCTGCATATGTGTAATCAAAGGTTAAAAAGCACCCCGGCTGACACCACGCATGTGTTAATCTGTGCTGCAGCAGAGTGCATCATTTCCACTTTGACCTCAGAGTTAATCTGCATTCAGGCAGAAGCTCCATTGCTTTATTCTTTGGGGTTTTTTTGTTGTTTTTTTTTTTCCTTCTCATTTACTCTTTGTTGCTTTATTGGATTTTGTTGCATGTGTGTCAGCAGTTCCGTAAATGTGTGCATGTGTCTGTGCTTCTTTCCTTGACTGTTTTTATTCCTTGAGTGTCTGTGATTTTCGCTTTTTGTTTGGGTTTTATTTTTTTCCTTTTCTCCCAGTTATATTATTTCCCTGGATTTGGAAGCCGCTGCCTGCTGCCTGAGCTGACGTTTTCTGATTATATCTGCAAAGGGCTTGTGCAGATCTAATTTCTCTCCCCCTGCATATTAATTCCCTCAGCTGGGCGCAATGTCTCATCCCACTGACGGGACCTGGTAGGGAGGGGGGAGAACTACTACCAAAAAAAAAAAAAAACTAAAGAAGGGGACGGATCCATCTGCAATCAAGAGGAAAGGGGGAAAAAAGCTGGTGGGGGGGGCTGCAATAGAGATGATTCCTCCAAATCCAACAAGCCTGGGGAGCACTGCATTCTTGAATCCTGCATTTTCTCTCAAAATGATGGTGTGGGCACTTCTGTTCCTCTCTCTCATCCAGTGGTAAGATGTGCTTTCTGATTCTGTTTGGGAGGGTGGGGGGAGAGGGAGGGCTGGGGGGTGAAGAATCTGCAAATTTGCTGAGCTGTGGTGAGAATGCCAGAGGTTTGGATAGTGGCATTACATTCATCTGTCTCTTAGAAGCTGAGATCTTAGAATGTTTTATTTCTCTTACAATTGTTGTCGCTCCGACGTGGACAGGGAGGGTGAGCGGCGGGTGTGTATGATGGTGGTACATGCCGCGCTGTTCATAGGATTTGGTGCCATATTAATGAAGCCTTTTATCTCTGAATTAATTGCTTGCTCCGGTGCAAATGTTCTGGGGGCAGAATGTCCGTGCATCCCTGCCTGTTTTCCCGGAGCGGGCAGCCCCATCATGGCTGTGCGGGGCTGCGCGGCGGCGAGCGGCGGGCAGGGCTGAGCACCAAGGACAGGGACGCGGGTCTCGCACAGCTCCGCTGGGTCTCTGACAGCTCCCCCCGGTCCCGCACAGCTCCCCCGGGTCCTCCACAACCCCTCCGGGTCCTGCACAGCCCCCCCGGGTCCCTCAGAGCCCCCCGTGCTGGCGGCCGCGGCTGCCCAGGCAGAGGGATGGGAGTGCGCTCGGGATGGGATGCGCTGAGCGGTTCCGAGCATCTCCCCCCGCAGCCCCACACGCACCGCGGGCAGCCAGCCGGGCCACGCTGCGGGTGTGCATCGGGCAGCCGAACGGAAAGAGGCAAAAACCCCAGCAGCAGGGGAAGCGGGAGTTCATACGTGGATGAGCAGAAAGTGGAGGGCGGGAGTACTGCTGCAGTGCCAAGCACCGCGCTGGAGCAGACATCCCTGCAAAAATGTGTGGACTGTGCATTTAACAGGTTAGATGAGGAAATATCCCTGCACAGCAAGTACGTGGCCTGTCAAGTGGCAAGAGGCTGTTCCTCGCAGCTGCATGAGCCATGTTGCCACTGGCATGTTCAAGAAGTTAGTGCCCACTCTTTTGCTACTATTAGTGCTGGATTCACACAGGCTCCTCAAATTTACCTTCTTTCTTCTTCCTTCCTTTCACCTAGGCACTACCGTACTAAAAAGTGGGTTCTTTCTGGCTTTTTTTAGTTGTTTGAGAAAAATGAGACTTCGGACCTGCAATGGTAGGATCTTAGTTTTAAGCCAAATAAAAGGCCAAAATTATTTGCCAGGGAAATTAAAAGTTGCTCCGTTTTCAAGTAACCTTTTTCACACAAAAAGAACTATGTCAAGAATTCCAGTAAAAATAAACTTAAAATGGTTGAAAATTGAGTAGAAAATGAAAAAAAACCTGGTGAGCCTACCATGAGGGACTCTTGGTTGCTGGGAGTAAGACAGGTGTGAGGTATTTCTGACCCTTACAGAACCAGTTATGATTACTACCTGAATACAGCAAGGGAAAACGAAAATTTACAGGATTTTATGACACAGGCTTTCATATTATTTTGACATAAAACTTCCACTAAAATAATCCCAGATACTTATTTTAACACGCTTCCTTCTTTTCACTCATCTTTCAGAATAACATTGGCTGAGAGGAATTTTGCCAAAATTATTTCATAAGTTTAAAAGGAAACCCTTCAAAATGCAACTTAAATTTATCTCAGCAAAAAGTTCTGTTTTCTGTTCACACACATCTGATAGCCAAGATGGTTTCCTCTGAGCCTCACGACGGAGGAAACCTTATTATTAGTTTTGGAAACTCAAGGACCAAGACTGAGTTATAAAAGTTGAACTTAGATACCATTTCTTTATAGCCAAGAAGAAAGTTTTTCTTTGCTAAAATTTCATCAAACTCTTCAGCAGGAGCAGAATATTATTATATTGTGTGTCACTTTTCTTGGACAGTGAAATTCAGAAGGGACAACTGAACACTAACAAATGTACTCCATGTTATGCATCTGAATAAATTTGTTGACATCAATCAGAATACACACAGAAGTTTAAGTATTTGCAGAATCTGATCAAAGTAATTGAACACATTTGATTAACATTACTGTGCAGAAGTTTGAACGCTATTAATACAAAAATTCACTATATAGACAAATTTATTGTTATAAAATTGTTAAAATTTAGAAGATTGAAGAAAGAAGAGGAAAGTTAAGACATCGCTCAAGCATTAATGGAAGTAGCTAAAATTCTGGCATTGACTTCAGCAAATCATGATTTGAACAAATTCAGAACAAATGTCATATTACAGCACCACAGTATTTTACCTTTACAAGAGCTTGTATTAGTTTTATTGCATGCACAGAGTACATCCTTACAACCAGGCACACTAAAGTTTTAGGAAGTGCTTCCTTCCAATTGGTTTCTTGACCAAGAACCCAATAGCTGTACTGCAAACTTCTTGCATAAAGTTCCCTCATCATCTTATCTCTCAGACTAGTGTAATAGCATTGTGCAGTCCATCACATTGACTTGGAGCTGTGTTCAGTCAAAATGAGTCAAATCAAGTTCCAAATTTCTGAAAATTTTACCTAAAAATTCTGGAGATGATGTAAAATTATAAATAAGATAAATTAATATTTTTACACCTAAACATGTGGTTTAATTGGAACTAGTTATTTGATTATCCTTATTGAACATACAGTAGGTATTCTACACATTACATGCAATAGAACTCACCAGGAAAGTTTCAAAATCATTTAAAGCTATACTCTGCACACTATTTACATATGGGTTTTATCAGTTATTTTTGCAGATCTTTAACAAATTGCCAGCAAAAAGCACACAAACACAGTGCAAAGTAATGTTCAGATGGGAAATGTGGGACTTTTATTTTTTCACTTCTTCATGCCCAAGAAGTTTCCTGGCAATGTTTTTATGCTGCAGCTACATGACTAAAACTGAAGACTGTCAAAACTGATCAATACCCCCATAAATAGACAAATCATTTTAGCACAGAAACAGATTGGTGCCTAAGTGAATGCATGTATTTTTACTAGTGAATTACAGAACATGGGTGTAAATAAAATTGTTCTGCTCTTGTAAAGTGACGTGATATAATAACAAGGATTAAAAGAGACATGAAAATCCCTCACATGGACAGTCACTTAGAATTACTGTAAAACTTGCTACATCAGTTTGGTATTAATCCTGCATCTGTAGTTATTCATGCACTTCCAAAACTTTCACACAGTGTATAACACTAACACTAGGCCAGAGGTCCCATTACTGGAATAAGGAGATGCTCAGTAAAACACAATTTCTCAATTCACAAGGATTGGTTCCTTTTAATGGCAGAACATGTGAATATAGGTGCTGTTAAAATATGACTTTATCCCTGTCTATGATATTATGCCATTGAATATTTAATATGTCAGAGTGTTTGTTCCAGCAGAGCTAATGCTGTATGGACACAGGACCTGCCCTACTTGAGCATGTCAGGGGTAGCAAGGGGGTGAGCCTACCTCTGAGTTTTTCATAGCCATGCTGCACTCCTGACTGCTGTGAGCTTTAATGCTGGGACACAAACTTAGAACAACTATTATTGTCATAGAAAGAATACCAAAACTACTGATCTAAAGTAGAGTTAAAAACTAAGTAAAATTTTCATTACTAGTAACTTGATATTGCAAAGAAAAGACGTCAGACACTGTTTCCCTACTTGCAAGTATATGAGTTGGAGATGTGGATTAGACCCTTTAATTAATTTCTGCTGCAGTGACTAAACCACCTAACCATAACCTACATGCCAAAACTCATGTATGCAGTGATGTTAGAAAGTCTTTCAGAAAGTCTGAATCTTCAAAAATCTAAAAAGTGAAACCTGTTAATAAAAAACTATAGAAGCTAACTACAGTAAAAATATCTCAAGAAACCAATCTGCCCTTTTAATGTAATTTCCTGTATTATTCATGTTATATGTCTTCTTCATGGCTAACCAAATCATGCTTTAGGGTCAAATTTAAAATATTTATGATTAATGCTGATCTGGAAAAGGTATCTTGCTGATTTGGATTGTGGTTGCATGGTTTTCATTTATGCTACATTTGCTCTGTTGACATATGTCACTAAATTCTGTAACAGTTGCACAAAAACTTAAAAGGGAAGAATAGGAGTTAATGGATGAAAGGAAAAGAAGCAAATGTCTTTCAAGGGGAACTCTTTCCAAGTTTCAGTCCCAGCACAATTAATCTCCTTAAGTAATGACCACCACTTTCTCCAACACAGAACAGAAGTATGAATTGAATAATGAATTATTAAACTTAGGTGAGCAGTAACAGATGCACATGGCTATAGGAAGGTTGATTTTTTACAGTACACTGTAGACATACATTCAAGTCACTCCAAACTGAGGCAGTTTTAAGGTCAGTAGCTCTGACTGGCACTGTCCTGCAGAGAGAGATGCACTGGCTCGTTTGAAGCTGGCTCAGTCCCTTGTTGCAGTGTGTCAGCCACTCCAGCTGCACAAGTTCCGTATATTCCCAGATACAGAGATTCTATGAGGATGATCATTTGATTGCTTACTCTTCAGCATTCAGCAGGATAACTGGAGTGTACTGTGGTTCTCTTTGTTGCTACAGTCTGAACTGCAGCTTTATAAACCTTTTACCTGCAGCCCCACTCGCAGCCCTAGGCAGAAAAAGAGGTGGTTTGTGCGAGACTGGCAGTGAAGAACAAAGAGGCAACTGGGATTAATGTGAATTTGAACTCAGAAAATCACAGAATCATTAGGGTTGGAAGAGACCTCTGGAGACCACCCAGTCCAACTCCCCTGGAAAGGCAGTCACTCAGGGTGAGTGACACAGGAACTTGTCCAGGTGGGTTTGGGATGTCTCCAGAGAGAAAAACTCCCCAGCCTCTCTGGGCAGCTGTTCCAGTGCTCTGCCACCCTCAATGTATAGAAATTCCTCCTCAAGTTGAGGTGGAACATCTTGTGTTTTAGTTTATGGCCATAACTCCTTGTCCTGTTGCTGGGCACTACTGAAGAGTCTGGACACACATATAAATATATAGATTAAGAAAAAGATCCCCAAAACCTGATACAGGATGTCAGGATTGAATGGTTATTTAATTTTCATGCTTCATAAGCTATTTAGTCCTGTACCTTTTTAAACAGAAGTTTATTGCAATAAAAATTCCTTTTAACACAAATGACAAGGTTTAATTGTACATTTTCCTAGTTTTGCCTATTAAGAAATCAACTTCCTATCCAATGCCTGGTGTTGAAAATCTCAGCAGTTCTGGGAATCTTCTCACATGACAGGCCTCATTTTATCCTCTCAGTAATCCCTGATCCACTGAAGTCAGTCTGTTGCTGAGGGAAAAGCCAGGACATATCCAGTGTAAATTCCTATAGGTGCTCATACGTAAGAACTGGGAAATCACCCAAAGATAATTCATAACTCAGTAAGGACCTTCAAAAAGTGCTTCTTACACTGCATAAAGGTTTTGCAGAAAGATCTCAACCTACATTCCAGCTAACTGATTTACAATACCTCTAAATATTTTTTCCTTAATTCCTTCTTTTTTCTTCTATCTAGAAATCAGCTTAAACTTTACACTCCACTGCAGCCCACAGACTGTAATGTAAACTGATCTTAAGTGGCACACAAGTCTTTTCCTGGGCCTCTGGACAAAAAGGAATTTCTCCATTCAAGAAAAGGAGGTGTTTCCTGTGAATGGAAGTTCTGAATCAGGGAGACTTGTTGGCAATATCAGAGAAAGGGATATGTTTGTTTTCTTCTCAGAAAAGATACGACAGCTGATGATAGAAATGGACATCCAGGTAACTTCACTGGAAGTAGATGTAAACTTTCTGGGCTCAAAGGAAAAGACTTTACCTAGAACAAGATACATTCCTTGTACAATGAATAAAAAGAAGGCAGAAAGTATCAGGAAAGAACCATAAATTACTGAAAAAAGGAGTTCATTACCATAGTCAGGTAATAACAATTATTATCAGATAAGGAAGAGCCTATCCCATAGAAGGAGACTAAAAACAAACTGGTTGAGCATTAATGACATTAGGGATGACACCTGCCCTTAAGGAAAATATCCAACACACAAACACCAGAGTGAAAACATAATTTAGGTGATGGAGAGATGAGAAAGGAACAGTGTCCATTCAAGACGCACTGATTCTTTTTAGAGTCAATATGGTGAGTGACTTTTGATGATTTAACATTCACTGAATGCTTCCTTGTGACACTGGATTATGGCCTAAATTGTCATGATGCTGTAAAAAGAAGACCATGAGAGTCTGAATTCACCTAGTGTGTACACCTCAGGAGGTGTAATGTCTTTATAGGCATTTTATTTAGGTGAGCACCTGCCTCAGAAGAGCTCTGGTGCAGTAAGCAGGAGCATTGTTGTTGTTTGAATTTGGTCTGGTTTCCTATTTTGATGTCCAGAAGTAAAGTGCTTATTTGATTCTTCTAATTAAGAAGAAATTCAGCTTTGAACTAAGCCAGAAGGTGGAGAAAACAGCAAAATAGAAAACAATATTACTTGCTTTTAAACTTGTCATATGAAGTGGTTAGAACTTAATTTGTATTAGAATGTGTAACCATCTCCTTCAATGTGAAAAATGTACAAAAAAACCTATTTTTTTTCATCCATATGAGAAAAGAATGGGTAGAGGGAGATAGTGGGTACATATTTCAACAAGTTCCAACACCTGCCAGCTGGCTCAGATGAACTGAGGTAAAAGAGGGGCAATGGTGGCAGGTTGAAGAAAACTATGGAGAGAATAGTAAGGTTTATATGTAGTGTGATTCTGGGGTATTTGTATAGTTGTATAGACAGGAAATTAATATGCGAGCCTTGTCAGACTGAATATTGGGTATTCAGTCTGACACACGGTGATATCCTCTTATTTATATAACAGTAATATTTTTAACACAACTGCTGTCAAAAAAAGGAGGCTTTAATGCTGCTGAAAACCACCAGTGACTGCATAAGTAGAAGAGAAATGTAACAAACACCTTCCCATGTAAATGACTACTTCAGCTGCATAATTTTTTTTCATGTGATGTCCTAAGGAACACGGAAAAAGTTGACTACAGCAGCTTTACTTGTTCTCTCTTATATAAAGGGCATAGACCAAGCAGTGAAATAATCCCTGGCTGCCTGAAAACTTATGACAATGGTTTGCTTTTTTATAAGTGAGGTAAGGTAGAGCCCAAATATTTACATAGATTCAAAGAGAAGAAAAATATTTCAAAATCCATTAAACTCAGTGATAACAATTCATTACAGGAAATCGCTAGATACATATTTCTGGAAGAGGACAGATTTTACCAGAGATATTCCTGGCCTGATCTTTCGCTCTTATCCTCTGTTATTGGCATCTGCCAGATGCAAAATATGTGGCACAAAATATCACTGATTTGACCAAGAGTAATGACTACATTATGGTTACTGCAAAGTGATAGCAGTCAATAGAAATTCAGTAATTCATACAAGAATCTTAGTGTAACAGTTCATCACCACTAATGAAGAAAATCACTATTATTTAATTCAGATTTTCACATCTTGAGGATCAATTCTACTTTTTCAGATCTAGTGGAAGGACATTTTCACATATATTTAGTAAAATACAACACAATGTGTAGGTCTAGCTGTGAAATCTGGCCATTGTATATGAAACTAAATATTACTCTTACAAGATAGAACTTTCATCAGTTTGCAGACAGTCAGCAAAACATTAAAGAAATATAATTTTTACAATACCTAAGCCAACATATGCAGATTATTACCAGAAATAAAAGATCAATATATGGGAAAAAAGCTATTTAAAATAAATGAAGGATAATAATGAACTTTTGGCAGGTATGGAATAAGAAGAAGTTATCTACTTTTTAGGCTTGCATTAGCTCTTTCCAAGTGATGCAGGTAATCGTGTATGAAATTGTATTTTTTACTGAATGTCATCTTGGACCTTGGTGTGAACCTTCGAGATGAAAGGCTAGCTTTTTTTTCTGAGCAACTTATCATCTTAGGCTTTTTGAATGATCCATGTTCTGATGAAAAAGACTTCTGGTTCTAGACATTGATGGGAAATGCATCCTAAAGAGGATCCCATCCATACCCATAATAATTTTCTGCCAGAATCCACCTCCCTCCCCCTCAAAAAAAAGAAAAAAAGGTGGGTGATATGAGAAAATGAGTGTTTTCCTTCACTAGTGGTTCAGTGTTATATTGTGTAACACGAATAGCATGTTCTGGTCATACGAAGCTTTTGTTAATCTGTAGCAAGATATCTTCAAATCCAAACAGAAATCTGCCTGCTGCAACAGATTGAGGATTATCCACTGAATTCCACTTTCATTTAATTCCCTCAGATTATCTTTCAAGAGGGAGAAAAAGAGATAGATGGAGAAAGAATGAGAAAGAGAACCATTAAGAGCAATTAATCAGATAATGCTAGAAAGCCTTACCAAACTAATCAATGTATTAGTCAATATATTATTAAGTGATAATGCACTTCTGGGACCTACTGAATCACACATATGTTTGCTGAAGCTGGAGAAGAGTGTCATCAAACCAGGATGAGCTGTACCCATAATGATCAGACACAGAGATCAGTTATCTCTTGGCCATTTTGTCTACATCCCATGGAAGGGTGGTAGTGTATGTACTCTGCTTTTCCTCTCCAAAAACTGCTGAAGACACAAAAAACTCTACACTGCAATTAACACTAAAAGAGCTTTGATCAGGTGTACAGCAGGTACTGATGCAGGCAAGGGAGAAGTTTATCAAGGAGCCTGCAATGATTTTTCCCCCTCTGCTATCCTGATCAATGCCTCTGATTTCTACTTTTATAGCCCTAAGAGCCATTCTTCCAAAATTTAAGCTTTTAAAACTGTTTCTCTGTGCACAAAAACAATCACCTCACCCCCTAAAAAATCAGTAACATAATTCTATATGTAGACAATTAGCTCATGCTTATTTTTGGTAATGGTCAATATTTTCAAGACAGCTGTGAAATCATTGTCCAAACAGATGAAACAGGAAAGGCAAACAGGCACACAAATATCTGTGAATGAAGTATGCAACCAAATAATTGATATATAATTAAAATTACAGTCAGCTTGACCTTCTTAGATGAATTACTGACAGCCCTTAGAGCTACTTAATTCAGAGAGTAAGGACTTCAGCTATGAATCCAGAAGGTTGTACACTTGCTATGAATAGGAGGCAGAACTGAACCTGATCTGGAAATGAATTATGAAGACTGGAATTACACAACATTTTTAACATAGTGACAAGGAGTCTGCTATGCTTCAAATAGAAAACAACTGCAGGGATTGGAAAGATGAGCTACTATGTTCAAATTAACAAAGATGACGAATGCAGAGCTACCATTTGCATGAAGTGAAGATAGCCTGGGTCTTGGGAGTCAGAAATCAGAGACATTCCACACTTGAACAAGAACACAAGTGAAAAAGCTGGTAGAAAGAAGAAGGGGTGTGTGACCCATGTAATGATACCCACACTGCCAAGAACTCTCTTAGTAGCTGAACTTCAAAGCTGAAGAGACACCTTCTGGCTTTTCTATATGTAACTTAAATGATGCATTCTGCGCTTCCAGCCTGTGAGGGCTCAAATGTCTTTGAGTATTACAATTTTGTTTTGTAATGTAGTAAAGAAATCACTATTTTCTGGGAAGGTAAGGATTTGGAAGAGGGGAAAGTTACCATCAGTAAAATACTTGGAGGTCCTTAGAGTACAAATACAAATATTGCTAATTTTATCTTGAAGCCAAATAATTAACCAGTATCACAGACCACACTGTATTGAATAAACATATTGGATATTTGTAAGCTCTTTGAGGCAACAACAATCAACAATACATTAACAATGACTTTTCTCATTTTATTTCCTGGTTTCTATAGGAAATACTGAAAAACCTCAGTAAGCTGCTTTAAAGACTTACAGCATGCACTTAAAATTATTTAAAACCTTAATAAAGCTCTAATGTAGCACATGAGATTAAAGTAATGACAAATCTTTAGGACCAAATTCTTAAATTCCATGTCCAGCATAATTAACAAGGCTCTGAAACCCATATCTAAGAATCAATGGTGAATAAAATGAAAATATTCTTCTCTGCTGCTGGTTATTGTGATAGAGATCCAGAACTCTGCCTCCTTGATGTCACAGATTCTAAATCTAAGGTACCTCTATTTTTCCCAGGTGAGGACTGTGGATCTTTCCTCTCACAACATACCACCAGTACCTCTGGGGAGAGTTTATTGCTCAGAAATTAAATGAAGCAATTCCAAATTCCTTGCTATTAATATCCGACCACTTTTAACTACTTTTATATCCACTTAATACATTTTAACCTCTTAATAGTCAACCACTTTTACTCTGGTGAAGTTCTTAATAAGAATTATTTCTATAATGAGTTCCAAAATTTACTATTCAGCTATCTATGGATTATATGTATGAAAACAACCCATATATAGATTTGATTTTAAAAGGGAATAGGAATAATTTTAGCCTTACAGATTTCAAAAAGTGGATTTTGTTTTAGGCTTTGAAATAAAATTAATCTTTGGCCAGAAACCAAGAAATTCAGCTCACATAGGAACTTTGAAAAAGTTCTGAGTAGGTGAAGGCTTATGGAGAATACTAGAAGAGAAAATTATTTGCAGCTTTAATTATACAATTTTTTAAGGAAGAAAAAAAAAGAAAGAGGAAGAGTACTATATCTGTGAAATAAATTCTTCTTTTACCATCCCCAAAGCTCTATCTCTTTCCATCTCTCTATAGTAGATAAGCACAGACATGATTAAATTCAATGCAATATATATTCAGACTAAAAAATGAGAAACATTTATCTGCAATCATTACCTGCATATGCAATGTTCTGAGCTCCTCAATAAAATAACAATGAAAGGATTTAATGAAAAAAACCCAGAAGTTTAATGGTCAAATTATGTCCAATCATAAATAGTGCATAATTGAAATAGGACTTCTCATTTTATTTAACAAGCAAGGAATCCAAACAGCATGTAAACAATGTATTTCTTCAACAGAGATGTCATATTTGTAACAACACCTTGGAAAGCAGGCTGAGGCAGCTAAACTGGGGTTCAGTTCTGCAAGGTTTTAAGCATTCAAACCTTTATCCAGGAAAACATTTTCAATTCTGTTTAAATGTTTACCAACATGGTTTTCTGCATCAGGATCAGACTACTGAGCAGCTGGCAGTATGGAAAGTATAATCCTGGAAAATCCGACAGATATAAGCTAAAAATGCAACATTTGCCAGCAAGCATATTCCATTTATGTCCTTACTTCTAAATTATTTCTTTTGTAAACTGTCCTGGAAAACTGTCGAGCTTAGAATAGCACCTGTTCTTTATTTAACAAGTTATCCTGAGGTGTGTTTGCCAAGTTCCAGGATCTCAGAAGGGTAAGTTGCATGTGAAGTTTGCTTCAGTGGCTTCCAGTGGAATTTCTTCTTATCAATACTGTCAGTTACTCTGCATAAAACTGTAGTTCATAAAAAGCAGCTGGATCTGTAGTAAGGGAAACTGAAGATGGATTTATCCATGTGGGAGATATGCTATACTTAGTAAAATATCTTTATCCTTCCTTAGCTTCTGCTCATCGCCCACTAATTTCAGGAGTTTGCATTCTTTGCAAGTTTTCAGGTTTCCATCATCACCTGATGGTCCCATAGGCATCTGCTCAAGTCATGGAAAGCCTCTTGCATTAAAAAGTTCCTGATTACAGAGTTTGGATAAGATCCACATAGCACCCACAGAATCTCTGAAACATCATGGTGCCTTCTCTGTACCCACAGAAAATGGGGGCTTGAAACCCTCTGCATTTTGCCAATTAGCCTATTCTGAGTTGCTATGATGCTTTGTGCTGGTACCCTAAATTCCTTCAGGGATCTTGCTTTGAGGCTCACAAGGAGTGCAACCTCTATAAATGATATCACAAGTATCTGTTGCTAACATCTCTTCCAGGGACACCCAACAGCTGGGCATGGACCAGTTCAAGATGACCTGGTAATGCCAGATGGTAACATCTGCCTGTTCCTTGGTCTTGTACCCGTTCACCTTTAAAGCTTCTTGCTGTTGTGCCATGGTGGGTGCTCAATAAAGCTCTGAGGGAGCCAAGGAATCTTGCTCGCGAACTGGAAATTGTGGCCTGAATATATGGACATTCTGGCTTTCAGCTGACACAGTCTCTGCAGCACATTTAGTGGATCCTTTGACTTAAGCACAGTACAGAGCTGCAGTGAGATGAGGAGAAAAAAAAATCCTCTTATATAATCTCTCAAACTGAAGGGAAACATTTTCACCACTGTATGTGTTTCTGGACTTTGCTTCATTTTCTGTAGCATCTTCTGCAATCTGTATTATTCCATTGCCAAATGTATTTTGAAACTCTAGTTACACTAGTCTACATCTCTTAGACCTTAATATGGTTTCTTCTCTCCAGGAATTTCAGAAATAGATTGGTAATAGTTGTGCTGTATAAACTTAGCTCCCAATGCAGTGTTTCAAACTAATGCTTTTGGAATATGTCTGTTGTTACATCTACTGCTATTTCTGACCCTTGCAGCCAGTTACACAGACTAATCAAACCCACTCTTAGCTTCTGCTTGTACTTGGTTATTGTTCTTATTCTTGTCCTCATTTCCAGTTATGAGGCATCCAGCTTTCTTTGGCTGTGAATAACATCTACTTAAAAAAACCAAGTTTCTAGTAGCTTTCTCTGTAGAATTTTCTTTCCTTTTACAAAGAAAAACTTCTCTGACCATAATCAGAACAGTGACAACTTATAAAATAAAATTTTATTATGCTGACAAGAGTCAAAAAAGGCATGCCAAAATATTTGTGGAGGAAAAAGAAAATTCTGGGAGATATATGTTTGTATGTGTGTGGAATAGAAATTGCTCCTACTTTCCTGGTGTTTTGACGAGCCTTAATAGTCACATTCAAATGCAAGGGATGGGAAGATAGGCTTTTCAGTGATCATTATGCCTAGCCCACTCAAACGTCGAAAACTTCAGAGCTAGGTAGAATTTACATGTTATGTGCCTTACATTTTACTTACTGGAGACTGATAGAGAAAAAAGATAAGAGACCGGGTGAGCCCATACCCAGTTTCTTCTCAGTAAAATAATGTTACAGAGTCACTATATTACTTATTAGTTATGACATTTAAAACAATTGACCATTTTTCAGAAAAAAGATTTTTAAGTTCTTGCATAAAAAGCTGAAAATACTTCATAGTGAGATTTTCCTTCCATGTACTACACATCCAACATATGCTTTTTACAAAATTTTCTGGACCCCAGCATTTCTTTTTGAAATTGTCTCTGAAAAAGTGGGGCATAAATAGGAAAGGGAGCTGTAGCAGCTTTGCATCACAATTTATGTGATGATTTTTGGAAGCATCTTGTGCAGCTGCAGCCCTGCAACCACACCACAGCCACAGCTTTGCACTGAGCCTGCACGGCCTCGGGACAGAGGCTTGTCAGGCCAGCTGGCTCTGAACTCCTCTTGACCTGCCCACAGCTTTCTTTTCCTTGGTTTAGCTGCCACAGCAATTTATCTAATTGACCAGGCATCTATAGCTAATTTGTTTGACTTTCTGCATGGTACAACCAGAGTTTTATATAGACAATAGTAACAAGCTAGGCTCCATGGAGAATG
This sequence comes from Climacteris rufus, assembly GCA_013398175.1. Lineage (NCBI taxonomy): Eukaryota > Metazoa > Chordata > Aves > Passeriformes > Climacteridae > Climacteris > Climacteris rufus. The sequence continues at coordinate 3,293,664 of VZRZ01002792.1, read as the reverse complement.
AGTTACTGACATTGCTATGGGCTGCAGAGGAATACAGGGCTACTGCAACAGCAGGGGCTTGAGGAGTGGATGCAGCATAGGGGGGTAGAGGCACAGAATCATGGAATCACTGAGATTGGAAAAAATCATCTAGTCCTACCATTAACCCAACACTGCTGTGTTCACCAGTAAACCATGTCCCCAACTATAACATCCTCATGGCTTGAACACTTCCAGGAGTGGTGACTCCAGCACTTCCCTGGACAGCTTGTTCCAATGCCTGACAACACTTCCAGTGAATAAATTTTTCCTAATATCCCACCTAAAGCACTCCTTGGTGCAACCTGAGGCTGTTTCCTCTTGTGCTATCTCTTGTTACTTGTCAGAAGAGGCTGATCCCCACCTGGCTACATCTTCCTGTCAGGGAGTCGCAGGGAGTGATAAGGTGCCCCTGAGCGTCCTTTTCTCCAGGTTAAACAGGCATGGGATGACAATGCCATTGAAAAGCCTTGCCTGGCTGTATTTCAGAGCAGATTTGCCAACAGTCCTTACCCAGAAGCTAGGATGCCCATGCAAGTAAGGAGATCCTGACAAGAAGCCATCCTGATAGTACCAACCACTGAAGTCCATCAAAATAAATAAATTCCATAGGGGAATTACAGAGCACTTGTTGACAATTTTCCTACTCAGCTGACATAGCAACATTAGTTTGCCACTTACATTCTTAATGTATCACACATCTACCCTGTTATCAGAACTAAATTCCACATCCACCCCTGCACAGTCTGTTTTATAAGCATGAGTGCAAACAGCGTCTTGCATGATATAAGTTGGTTTATGTGGGAACACATGGGTTACTATTGGTTACCATGCATTTAAAATGAAGTTAAATCAGAAGCATTGTTTAAAAAAGAAACAACAAAAAACCAGTTTAATTTTCACCATTTGCTTACTCTTATTTTGTGAATGAGTTAGCTACATCATGATGTAATTAAAGACGTGTATCGAGCAGCTATTTTCTGTTCATTCAGCTCTTTCTTCAGACACATTTCTATCTAAAATCATTCCAGTAATGGTACTTTCATGATCTGAGAGAAGTAAGAATTACTAACACACTCAGAATAAACCGATACTACTTTCACATTTATTTTTGACTGGTTCCCTAAACAATGAGGGTTTATCTGACCCACTTGCTTTACCAAAGGTATGGGCTTCAATGTTGCTGGTAAGTGCAATGCAAAGTCATTTCCTAGGGCATGATTAGGGCTTGTTTTTTCCTCCATAATGAGATGGTTTACCATCATACCTAGTCTTCATCAAACACAAGTAAAAAGGGACATTTATATGCTTATGTTGTAGAAATGGTTTACACTTGCATGCAGGCAAGATATCACTTGGCTTAACATAGCAAGTAGAAGGACAGTAGTCCCTTAAATGGAGTAAGAATTCCATGTTCCTGACTGCCAGCCCAACACTAGGAACCCCTCACTATAGTGTTCTGCTGTGTACTGGGACACAGAAGATGAGAATGAAAACAATCCCTGACAGATTTAATTCTAGTGAGGATTTATATTCAGCTTAACTTGAATTTATAGCTCACATTGGTAGACCAATTAAAAAAATGGTATTTTAAATCTCAAAAAAATGCTCAGGAGTGTTACTCATTAAACAAAACTGCTGACATTTCTAGCACCTCCCATGTTTGTTTTTAAACACTGATAGATAGTGTTGAGAAGATGACTACATCATGAATGACTGATTCCAGAAGTGACTTCTTCTGGGTGAAATTACCACACAGACAAAATACAGAACAACATTGTGCAAAAATTTTGAAATTTTGAAAAGCCGTGAATATGAGTGCCCTATATGGTATTACAGAACAGGAACCTATTTTTTTCATTTCTCAAAGCTAATTGAGCAATAGATTTGGGGTTTTTTAGTTAATGTTGTTTAAATAGATGGCTGGAGGGCATCCATGTTTTCCTAATCTTACTCACTGAGAACAGAATTGAGCTTTTTGCTTCCCTTTTTAATTTATAGTGAGATTTTAGAGCAATCTTTTCTAAAAGCAATGCACATCATTGGGGAAGAGATATCACATGCAATACTAACAGATGACAATTATACAGAATAAAACACAGCCAAAAAAATGAAGTGAGCTCGCACTAAAACAGACCTAGTCAAATCACATTTCAATAATGGCCATTAACTCCTTCTCTTGAGATTTCCTAGCTATAGTAGAAATATGCAGGAGCTGAATAATAGCAACAAGCAAAAATCTTGCTCCAAGTGCCTTACATTTCACATTCAAAGATGTATAGAACCGTTAAAAAAATTAAAAAGAAGAGAGAAGGGGATAGGAGGGGAGAGGAGTGAAGAGATGTAAAACAAAAAAGAAGACTCACATAATTCCAAGGTTAAACCTTTTACACTTAGATAGAACTAGATAACTTCAAATAAAGCAGATCAACTCAAGTTAACCTTATGATACAGAATATCTGTACCTATCTCTCCCTTTTCTGTTTTTCCTAATGCTGTTGCTTGCCACTAACATGAAAATCCATAACTACAGTGAAAACAGATACAGAAGTAGATTATATAACATCCAGTAAATAAAATAAAAAGAAATATAGTCATACAAAATTCCAGCTCAAAAAAAAATTGAAATAATCATCTTAAGTTATGGAGGCTTATCTGAATCATCTGATCACATCTTAGACTCCTCCAGAGCTCTCGTAAGTATAAATGCTGCACTTCAAGCTCAGGCTGTTCAAAATGAATGATGTATGCTTCTTTCTATAAATATCTTTTTATTCTTTACTGGCCCAAAGAAGTTTCCTTCATCTCTCTACACTTTGCTATCCTCTCTGGGGGTAGTACATAATTCCTCTCCATACCCATCAGTGTTATACTGTGGTGTAATTCAGCTTTCGTTAATAACATCAATCTGTTCTGATAGACCTGAAGATGTAAATTCTTTATCAACTATTTGACAATGTACCTCAATGTTCTGCTAAAGAAAGAGATTCTAGATTGGGTGCTACATTTCAGCTTTTGATTCTTTGCCAGGGCTGATAACACTGGTCCCTGTTTCTGGTAATTTTTGTGACAACTGACTGTGAGCTCATTTTGTTGCTGCTAGAAATATTTTAAAAGGTACAATGATCCTCATGGTCACTCACGACTTGAATCCAATCAGTTGTGCAATACAAAAATTGCACTACAATTTTTCAGCACAGTGAACTAGAAAACACAGTAAATACTGCAAACCAGAAGTTTTATTGTTAACACTCTCAATAAATGCACTCCAAAGGGCTTTTTCAAAAAGGGTTTTCATGAACTGACAGGAATGAAACAAAACTTAAACCAAGTTAAATTTTTCATTTTCAACCTTCCCATATAAATGCTTGTTCTGTATAAATACATTCAGCTGAATCTGAAAATATGGAAAATAGATGCTTTAACAATAACTACAAAGATCTAAAATTTATTACGTGTTAGGTGCTGTAGTTAATGATAGTGCATGTCTTGGGCAAGATGTAGGACTGTAGGATAAACCAATCTGCTATGATTGACAGTTTATAGAGACTAATAGAAAACCACCATTGCCATATAATATTTTAGAAGTATGTGAAGAGGCTTAAGAACTGGACAGCTTTATTCAAAATATCTGACAAGCACCAGTGAGGATACTGGGAGTTGCTGAATGATTAGAAGCAAGCTGGTAAAATCCACAGCATGGGCCATAGGTGCTGTGTTGCCAGGTATCATCTCTTCAGGGGAACAGAGTGTAAACATTCACAGGAATCCAGACAGGCTTTAAATCTCAGGGCAGGCACAGTGTTCAGAAATGACTGATTGCTGGCAGTCTGGGGCCTTCGTGTTCGGTAAAGATGACTGAAAGTGATAGCTGGGAACACTCATTTGTGCTCCTCTAGTAATTTCTGACTTAAATAACCCTTTTGTGCCCAGACTTGTGTGACCAGTCTGGTAATCTATATCAGCTGTACCTATTTATTTATGAGAACAGTAATATTATTTTAATTATTATTTTCATGTACACGTCTGTCCCTCTGCGACTTAGGAATGACAGAAAAATTCAACTTCGCTTTGTTTTAAGAAAAAATCATTTGATGCCAAACTTTTAACTACTTCACATGATTTGAGTAGCACATGGAATGATGTAGCTGTAGCAGAAGAAGTTGCCTAGGAAATAAACTATCTTCTACAGGTGACCTACCTAAAAACCAACCCACCCAAAACATTGAGTAGAGGTCAAAATTATTTTCTTTCCCCCTGTGAACTTCCTCAGGCTCCCTCACAATCTAACTACAAAAAATGGCCAAAATACAGCTTATACTCCCCTGTGGCCATGTGAAGCAAGCTTTTCTGGGAACTGTGAATCCAGGATTTCAGGCTCTTCTACAGTTCCATCCAGAACCATAGTTGTACTAGCACCACAACTCTGCATGAAGGGAGTAGGATTACAAGACAGTTTCTCTGTGATTTCTGAGTCCAAATTTTTCAACATCATTTTCCATTATGGAACCTGTGATAACTGACTGGGTCTCCTCTTTTGCTCTTTAAACAAAGCATATGAGTTTCCACCTTCGATGTGGGAAACAGCTTGGGAAGAGATTAATCTTCGAATTACATGATTTACAGTCGTAAGAAAATGGAAGGTTGGGCATTGCGATGAACATTTAGTAGTAAAAGAGAAAATAAGGTGCGATTTTTATGGTAGGGATAGTAGCTCAGTCCTGGGCAAAGCCTTGGGATCTCAACAATACAAATGGACAGAAGAGAAACATGCACAGGGCAAGAGAACCTGTGACACAGCTTTATGAAAACCTTTTCTGTTTCAATCAAGACACCTTTACTTAAAATGTGAGTCAAAAAACGAGAACATAGACACTGTTAAATTTCCAGAGACACTGTATGCTCCTGCAAATTTGCAATCCTCCAACACTCATAAGTAACATCTGCATATAGCATCTCTGTATCCACACTGGGAACCTGGAATACATCTTTCCCTCACAGTGACCACATTATCACCATGAATGATGTATGACCTATACATTAGGGTAATTTTTAATGCATATCAGAGAAAGAATTTAACTTGACTCTCCATTAAATTGAACAGTGCTCTTAGGTGAACTAGCATGCCTTTTTTCAGTCCTTTGCTGAGAGGTAGAAAACACTGGTGCTTTCAATGGAAAACACATTCTATATGCATGTAGTGTATTAAATTTTTGATGAAGGCTCTATATCCTATTTCATAAAAAAGGTGAAATTGGGCAGGTTTTTTGACAAATAAACTTAAGTTTTTTGTTAGATTTCAACTATTTAGTCATTAGCTATCCAGTACTGCTACAGGTCCTTTCCTTTAGGCTTTAAGTGGCTGCTCTGATTCTGCTTGCACACATCAATGCAATAACAGCAGTTGCTTGCGTGAAATTTCACAATAAAATTCTTAATAATAATTAAAATTAATTTTCTATATTTAGAAAAATTAGAGGACAGAACCACAGCAGGTAAAAACTGGTATATCTCACTTAAAGTCACTGGAATTACAGAGATTTTGACCAGCTGAATATATGACCTCACATCTGAAGGCTGAGAGATTGACCATGGGGTTTTTTGCCAGAGAACAGTAACCTTTCCCTTCTAGTCCTTGTAACAACTGGTGAAGGTCATATTCCTGTGGATTAAGAAATAACTCCTTTGTGAGTTATTGCTCACTACTTAAACAAGGAGTGCCCAATCTGTCCCCCAATTTAAACTGTAAAATTATTGCTGCTGTCTATGATTTTAAATATTGCATAGCCTATCTTTACCAACATATGGTAGTGTCTTTCCAAGAAATGCTATGTGTGTTTCTTCTGGAAATCACATTAGACTGTCTCTGATATAGAGCTGACAGCAGAAATCATCCAAAGTTATAATGCTGACTTTATATTAGCAATTAACTAAAACACAGTAGTTTTGAAATGGGTAATCTATGCTTTACACTAATTTTTGAACAAAAGAATTTAACCTAAAATACTTGAAAGGATAATAATGTAATACAGTTATATACTGCCAATATTGCTATTTGTTAAATTTTACTCAAGTGGTGATTATTTTTACATAGGCATCAATCTTACTTCAGTAGAAATCACAAAAGAAAAGAAGTCATGCTGAATCTATTAAAAGGAAGAATACATTCCTAAACTGTAAAGTGGACTTGGCAAATTAACGACACAAGTAATGGGCTTGACCTTGTCTTCTAAAGAAGGATCAATACAGAAGAAGGAAAAAATTGTTTTCCTGATGCATCAGTGATTTCCCAGCAAAGATATCCCCTTCTACAATTTTAACTTATTTCCAGTACAGAAATAATGCCTTTAGTGCTAAGGGGCCTGTAAAGGGGACTATGACAAGGAAAGAGAGCATTATCTCATTAATTATTTTTCCCTTGGTTGATGACCCCAGTTCTTCTTGCAGTGGGCACCTCTGCCCACAGAGATCAAGATGGCTCCAAGAACAATTAGACATTGCCCAGAGAGTATTGCAAAAAATGTATAGATCAATGCACTAGCAAAGATCTGAAGAATAAGTTCCTGAATATTTAGCTTGTGCAAATCTCAGTTTGTGCTAAAGTTACACCTCACCAATGAGCAGTCAAAAGAGCTATATAAAGGTTATAAATCAAGTATCAACTTCTTCAGTGTAGGTTTAGGCTTTGTATGTGTATGTTACAGTCAGGAGGCTAAAAAAACATGTTTAGCCCTTGACATGGTAAAAGTCTCATTGGCAGAATGAGGTTTTTATGTAATTGCAGAATGAGATTCCAGTTTATAGATCTTTGCACATATAAAAACAAATCTGATCTAACTTAATAAACGTTCATTAGCACTAGTGATTTCTGCCCTCTTTCTGCCTTGTGAAGATGTATTTAAAGTAATTTGAGACATACAAGGAACCCCCAGAATGTTAAACACTTCTGGTTACATACACACACACACACACCTGTAAGAGATTACCACCACTACTATTACTACCAGGCTCAGCTGGCAAACTGAGCAAAGATTGGACCCGATGACCTCCAAAAGTGCCTTCTAACTTCAATTATTCTATGGCTTGAATAAAATAATTAGAATAATAATATAACCTAAGCTTCCAAGCTTAGGTTCTGACCCTCTTAAACCATCCCTTTTCCAGCTAGGGGAAGTGGAGTTATGTAGAGCAGTTTTGCAGACATCTTGCAATGGCATTAATGTGACAGTGGGAATATCTCAAATGGTGAGATTTTATATCCCTGTGTGAAACATTAACCTTCAAAAAATTATAGTGTAATCTGTAAAGAAGTGTTTCTTTTCATATCTATATTTGATATACTAGATTAGAAAACTTCTAACAGTCATATAAATAAAAATAGATTTCAATATGCATTTGGGTATAATCTAGGCTTTAACAAATTTGTCCTAGACATTAAAAGCACTTGCAAAATTTCAGCCATATAATCAGAAAGACTGATCTGAAAGTCTTAAGGAGATGAAAAGGGCTTTGCCATTATAACTTTCATTAGTATTAATGGCATTGCATGGCTAAAGCCCTGCTCATCTGGATAGAGATGCACCTCTGATTATTCTGGCTGGAATGCAGGTTTACACACAGACATTTAGACAGTTGCATACCTATGCCAACTTATGATCCTTATGGAATTCTGATAAAAGTAGGAATTCAGTGGCAGTTTTCCCCCAGCTACATTGATTATGTTCTCCCTCCTCTGTCTCCCTCTAATCTCATGAAGCATTTGCTGGTGTTGGAGATGTGGAGTGCCAAAATAGCTTCAAATGAGAGATGAGCAAACAAGTAGCTATTTCTGTCATACAAATAATTTCCAAGAAAAAAAATGGAAGTTTTAGTGACTGTGGGCTACTGTCCAATAAGGTTGTTCTAGATTTGAGAAAACTTCTAGACAAACATACTTCTAATCCTGCACTGTCTAGCACACCAGACTCTACTAACTAAGGTGCTTTCACTTTTGAAGCTTTCCCATCACAGTGATATTCAGCAGATTTCATTTTTGAAAGAATGCATTTAATTTACTTTTTCTTTACCATTCAGAAAAAGATATTCTTTTCAGAGAATGGATGTTTAATTGGTTATAAAAGAGAAATAAGGCTTTTTATACATAAACTTATGTTTCCTCATTCACTTTGCATAGTTTGAAAACATATAATCCAGTGCCTTCTGTTTGCAAAGACTTTATTTAGAAGGATTTCCTTTCCTCCAGGAGAGAAAATCTGGCTTCAGTTCTGTTTCTTTGAATTGCAATTAGATCTTTGAACTCCAGACAGCTAAATAAAAAAATTTCTCCCAATTTAATTGTACTGACCTGTTTGTCAGTACCAGCAGAATACCGTGGAGCACATTGCCAATTAAAACTCTGCTTTTGATTGCCAGTAAATACTGCACATCCAGGCTTGTGAAGCCAGAGTGAAGAGGTTGGGTCACCAATTCTTGATGTGGGAAGCTGAAGCTCCCAAGAACCTAAGGCTGGTGCAGTATGGGTGAGGAGGTGCCTGGAGGCTGCAGTCAATGGTTTTTGACCCATTTGTATCCAAACTCCATCCATTGGCTTAAGACATTTGTAATATCATTAAAATTTTTTATATCCAGCCAGCAGTATTCAAACTTTGTCACAGAAGCAGGTCAGTAAAGAAGGGTGTTGGCATATTGTGCAAAAAAACATACTGTTCAGCTGATTACCACTGACAATCTGAAATGAAAATATCTGATTATATCATATTCTAAAACAGTTTCAATGTTGTCCTCTAGAACTGGAGGCACTCATTTTAAGAAAACAAAACATCCATTAAGGTTAGTCTAGACATTTCTGACTCTGAAATTGCTTTTTTTACTGTGCTAAGCAGGTTGAATTAGATCTGCTGTCATACTTCTGAGAAGCAGAAAAACCCCAGCAGACAGACTTTTTATCCTCTCTGGATTCTGGTTAGCAAAAGTGAAACTGAAAACCCATGGCAAAAATGTGCTCAGCTTTCCACATGTGCAATAAACTCAAGTTCATCAGAGTGGAGAAAAGCTGTGTGAAAAGTTTGAATGAATCTAATTATTGGTCTTGTCAGTAATGTGCTTCTTCAAGTCATTCTCTCCAAGAGAAGTAATGCAACAACACTGTGTATATAATAAGTGATATTTTAGTTGAGAGTTGCATAAGCTAAGTGACAATTAGATTTGTTTCATAACAGGTCCCACCTGAATCAATGAGAGAAAAAATAGGCATGACAAAGGTGATGAGCATTGATGTTCCTTTGAACAGACAGAATATGATCTCAACCATGCTAAAGGAAATGTTGCTAAAGTGAACTGTAACCTCATCTGTCATGTGCTGTCTTTACTGGGAGTATCCTCTTGTAAACACGCAAATTTTCAATGTTTTGTGCAGTATTATTGAAACTGGAAATCTGTGTATTGTCTCCCAAAGAAATTATGCACTAAATTTGTATTTTTCAAGGCTTTTTGTTTCTTTATTTTTATTTCTTTAATAGTTCCACACAAAAGGGAGATGATGATTATGAAGATTACACTTCAAATAAGACTTGGGTTTTGACTCCCAAAGTCCATGAGAGTGATGTGACTCTTATTTTAAATGGCTTACTGGAAGGATATGACAACAAATTGAGACCTGACATAGGAGGTACGTTGGTTTTCTTGTTAGACCACTACTGATTAAGCAATGAAGAGAAAGAATTTTCACATCATATCATGCTACACATGAAGCAGAATCCATTCAAAGTAGTTATGAGAATAAAATGCAATGCAGTAAAACATCAGAGGCATGGAAAGTAGTCATGAATTTTTGGAAGCTGACATAAATTAAGATTGTTTAATCTATCCTAAGACATCTAAAAGGACTGTTGTAATTTGCTGAATCAGGCTGCTTGTGACAATTTGCCTGCATAGGAAGTTCAGAATTTAACAAATAAAAAAACCAAGTCTTTCTCTTCTTTTTATACCTAAGAGATGGTGTGAGAGAATCACAAATAATGCATTGGAAAGAAAGGCCCAAAATAGCATAACGCAACCTAATCCTTGCATGGTGTGATGGACACAGAGCTTCCAACAGCAGCAGGACTGGTACAGCCTGAGCCCTCACTGGCACAGCAGGGCAAGAGGTGACAGGGGAATGGGGCACAGAGGAAGAGGTTCAGAAAAGATAAATACAGTCAAGCAAAGCCAAACCCCCCAGATGATTCCCACAGTCAACAGAAGTATAGAGACCCAAGCTTGGACTCATAATGAGAGTCTTATTTAACTGAGTCACCTTTTGCATGAATCTTCCTCTCCACTGATTACTGAGGGAGCTCAGAAAAAGAAATCTCCCTGAATTGCTGCAAGTCAGTGTGAGAAGCCCCATGTGTGCACAGAGCAGGCAGACAACACCTCTAGAAGAGGATACAGCAGTAATAAGATTATAGAAAAAGGCACCGAGATTTCATGGATGAGGCAGGCAGAGGAAAGCAGAGAGCAGGAAGGTTAATGAAGGAAGCTGTTTCTAACAAGTTTATAGAGGCTTATAAACTAAGGAATTTTTCACAGTGAAGGATAACATGAGTCTTTAACCTTCAATGTATGTATACACTCTAAATTAGCAGAGGAATTTGTCTTCTCATTCCAATTATTTCGAAACAGAAAGGAAGTAAAGCATTCTTAAAAGCATCTGGAAAAAAGAATCATGCTGAAGTCAAGGTGTATAAGAATAATAAAACTAAAGCTAAAGTAGAGTAATTTCAGAATAAATTAATGTAACAAATGTTCTTAATTTCTGTTCTAAAGTCTTGAATATTATTTTGGCCTTGGGCTCATGAAATTGTCATTTACCTACAGTCACCTCTGCAGGCAACAGCAGCCATGGTGCATTTGGCATTATAATGTAAAACAAGTGATGCAAAACATCAGAAGACAAATAAGTTAACTTTCATTGACAGTTTTTTGTCAGACGTGTTGCTGTGACCTGGCACAAAATATAGATTCTCTCAGTCAGATATGAGTGTCTCCAAGCTATCAACACTGGTTTCAATGTTTGTTCTCAAAACATAAGGGAATTTGTTCTGATAGAATAAACGATATAAGATTTTTGTCTCAAAGTGTCTCCAACTAATTTCAAACTGGAGACATTGCTGGAAATTTGCATTTATTGTATATGCACATTTAAATATAAGGCGACTGTAGCCAAACAGCAGAAGTACTATAATAACATGCTTGTGTTTGACTTTCATGTTGTTGATTTTGACCTTCATTCGTGTTACTGATTCTTGTTGTTTCTCTTTCAGTTAAACCAACAATAATTCACACTGACATGTACGTAAATAGCATTGGCCCTGTGAATGCTATCAATATGGTAGGTAAAGGATTGCCCATTTTCCTTGTTACAAAGTCTCCATCATTTTGACATTATAAAGCTTCCATTAGTCTTAATGTTGTGCCATACCTCTATTATTTCTAAAACCTCATTGTAATTATGGATGTGGGGACTATATGAGCTATAAATCTCTACAAGACAGGAAAACTGAGCTACGTGTTGAAAAAATGTAAAAATAATAGTTTTACATATCCTCACATTTTTATGTGCTCTGCTTTCAAATGCTTTGCAACAACTTAACTCCTGTAAAACTGAGCTTCCAGATTGCTACAAAATCAAGAAAATTATTCACCAACTATATTACCACTCTTGCCACCTAGAGATAACAAATAAAATGTCTAGATCCTCTCTAGAGACTTGACCACTTCTGAGATTAATCAGGGGGCACAGGCAATTAAGTCAGCTAAAATTTTCCTGTCCTATATCCAAGGAAATAAGAAATTGTTCTCTGGCCTGAGCTGGTATGCGTTGAGATGTGGGGACAGAGTTAGAACGGTGCACATACCACTCAGTTGCACCTTAGTTTTACCCTTAATGGGAAAATAACAGAATAAATTGGTTTAAAACAATAATATTTGTTAAAATATGCCTCAAAAGTTCACAAAAAAATTTGGTTTTATCAGGTCTAGCATCACCTTCTGTAGCTTACAGTTTATTCATATGAAACTAAGGAAAGTATATCAGGAGTTATACGGAATGCTGAGTGCTATGTTTTCATCAGTATTTCTGGTTAACACAACAGGAATATACAATTGATATATTTTTCGCCCAAACGTGGTATGACAGACGTCTGAAGTTCAACAGCACTATAAAAGTGCTCAGATTAAACAGCAACATGGTTGGGAAGATCTGGATACCAGATACATTTTTCCGAAATTCCAAGAAAGCTGATGCTCATTGGATAACAACTCCCAATAGGATGCTCAGGATCTGGAATGACGGCAGAGTCTTGTACACACTGAGGTATTTATACCTAACTTCAATTTCTGTTTGTCTAAGGAAAGCCAAAGAGAAAAAATCAGGTCATTTGACATTAACCTGAAGGAAAAAAAATATTGCATTTTCCTATTTATTTATGCAAAAAAACCCTGAAAAAGGGAAGTATTTAGAAGATAGCAATTGCATGATATTTATTTTATATTGGCACAATAAGAAGTTTTATTTCTTATAGATTGTACTGTCTTGTTCCACAATAGTCACCTTCCTATATTAATATAGCATATTTATAGTAATTAGTCTTCATTGTCAAATATGTTTTATTGTTTGCTATTGGTTTGGTCCCTATTGTCTTTTACCTTTTTCTTGTGTTAAGCTGATAAAAGTGCAAATAGCCTTGAATTAAGTAGATGGTATAAAAGGAGCTATCATATACATCAAAGACCTCTTATTCTGAATTGTTTACAATTTATTCAGATGAAGCTCCACCCTGCAAAAGCCATTTATTCCTCAAATACCTTGAGCAAATAAGGTTTTGCCATTTCAGCATTGAATATTTAAGCTTTAGCTCAAACCTATGGATATGCCCCACTACACCAAAATTCTCATGGGTCTGAACTTGATATGCTCAACCTGTCTGGGTTCCCCAGTCACATGTAGTTTTTCTTTTAAGATAAATTACCTTTTCAATAGTTAAGTTATGCACATGCCTACATTAACTGCAACATATGGCATATGGAACAACTCAAATACTATATTCCAAATGATCATAAGATACTTCCTAAATGTGAAAATCCTGTGGGTTTCTTTTGTTTTTTTTCATACATGTGATATATTTGGTTTATCTAAAATATAGATAAATACAGCATATTTTCTAGAGAATTTATACTTTTAAAGGAGAGTACAGAATAAAAGGTGATAGACACAAGACTGAGTTTTAGACTGCATTTTTTTCAAAGTATTTTTTTGCTTTTACTTTATTGGGTGCCAAAAATAAAGTTTTGAAGAAAAGTAAACTCATAGTTTTAATGAACAGGTGTGAAGCTTTCATTAAAACAACCTTTTAATGTTGCAACCACCTGAATTACAAAAAGGAGTTTTATTTCATAGTTATTTTACATTCATTACATATTGCATCACCAGAAGAGATAATAGAATAATTAAAATTGAAATCCAATGCAAATCAAAGTTAGTCTGAGAAAGATGAGCCTAGATCCACTTTTGAAATGTTAAATTTGGACTTGGCTACACTACTGTCTCTTAGGATTTTATTACCTTTCTCCTCAAATTCCTCAGTTTCTCTCATTAGAAAGAGATACATCTGGTAGAACTTGGAAACAGTTATCTGCTAGGAATGTATATTTAGTTGTGCTAGTGAGTCACAGCAAGCACCAGTCAGGATTCAACCTGGATTAACCCAGAAATGAAATGTGATAGTATCACACAGCTGGGATTCTGTCCAGAAGAGAAGAGGGATAAATCAACAAGTCCTTCTGTTTCTCAGTCACCCCTCCAGGTTTAAGAATCATCCTGCTCAGCAGGAAATCAAGTATCTGTGATAATGAAGATGATGAAAATGAGAAGAGGAAGGACAACAGGGAAATTAGATTTCCTCCTGAATCCCTAATGTAAAAAAGTTTCCTTTTGGCTCCATCACCTCAGTGGTCCCAGCATCCCTCTGCTGAACTCAGGCTCATTTACACACCTTTACTCAGAAATATGTAGACAAAGCCAGCTCAGAGGGCTCACCCAGAATCAGCCAAGACCAGAAACCTACAGCTTTCCCAGAGACTCATGGAACAAATAAATATTTTATCCCAACCTTTTCCTTTTTTCTTCTCTCACCCCACCTCTTCCCTCTCTTCTAAAGTCCAAGTAACTTGTAGCTCATGGCTGGGCTAGGGGTGAATGAAAAATGGCAAAGTTTTTAGCAGGCACATCAGATGGTACATTTCATCTAACTCTGGATTTCTAGAAGTGCATGTCTTTACCTGATCTATAGCACCTACACTACTTGAGTTATCACAGAGTCTCTCTCTTAATATTCAGTGGAGACAAACACCTTTAGGTACATTTTTCTTCTGATTTAATTTAAATGTCTTATTTTGGAATGAGAAGAAGTGTGTCCTCAGAGTGCCTTTGCACTAGCTGTGAAGGGAGTCTAGATGGCTGTCTTGGATGCAGATGTCTAAATTTGGACTGCTATCCATCATTTCTGAAATAGAATTTTTGTCACATAAAATGCATTTCCCTAGTGCATTATGGCATGTTTTGACACAAAGATTTGTCACTGTTCATGAGATGACCTGTATATCTACTTCTGGATTTGTCAGTCATGAGTAATGCTGCCATTTCAGATGCACAGGAACAGAACTTGAATGCATTCTTCCATTGCACAGGCCAGAAAGTAGATAATCAAGGTGTAAGTAACCAAAAAATAAATACTGCTTATCAGTAACCATGATGTCTTCCTATGTTTGGAATATTCAAATAATTACATAGATAGCAATAGTTGACTTTTGCTTTATATATATATAAAATATTTGTATATTTTATAGTCAGGATGCATATTAGTAAGAACCTTGCTTTGCTTGCCATGATGCAACTTTCAGGACAGACTTCTCAAGTGCATTCCCTGTATCCTGATCTCTTTCTTCCCAGGCTGACAATTGATGCTGAGTGTCAGCTACAGCTACACAACTTCCCAATGGATGTCCACTCCTGCCCGCTGGAATTTTCAAGCTGTAAGTAACACGAATAAAAGTATCCCTTTTCTGCCCCACACTGAACAGCTTATTATAAATTTGTATTTATATACTTAAAGTCAGTGAAGGCTATGTTCTTAATTAGACATAGCCCAGTAGTTTCCACTTTTAATTTGATCTTATTTTCAGTACAGGTTCCATACATGTTCACAAATACGATTAAGGACTGCTATGAAAAATTATAAAATTTCTGGACCTTATGTGATTAATTTATGCTTATATCGGAGCATCAAAGTCTCATACCCTTATACTTTCTCTCTCTGCATGTGTGTTTTACTATTGCACTAGTTGGAGTCAAATACTGACATTTTGCAGTCAGGTCAACATGTGACTTCCTGGTGCAGATGCAGACTATTTTTGTCATAATTGAAGGATGGGCAAAATTGCATCCTATTAGGTCTACAAAAGTGAAAAACCTGTTTTTGAAAAATTTATCTCAAGTGCTATTATAATTTATAATTCATAAAATAAAATGTGACATTAAGCAAGAGGCACTAGTAAGCAACTTGAGAAAAACATATCTATAATTTACTTACAAAATGCTTCTCCAGTTTTTTCTGGAAATAGAAAGTAGTATTTTTACCTCCCAAAGTACACTAAACCCAGCAGTGGCTCTGAAACGAAGCATTCTGTGTTTTCCATTGCAATAAGATGGCTACCCCAGAGAAGAGATCATTTACCAGTGGAAGCGCAGCTCGGTGGAGGTGGGGGACACCCGCTCCTGGAGGCTTTACCAGTTTGCCTTTACAGGACTCAGAAACACAACTGAGGTGGTGAAGACTACTTCAGGTAAGACAACTGAAGTGTTTACCTTTCATTTAGGATTTTATTAACAGAATTAAACCAAGGAAGGTATCTCTGGTTAGAACTTAGCATGCACACTTCACTGAACAATTACAGGCTTTTCAATGTCTATGAAACCAGCCAGGCTTTGGCATCTCTGAACTCCTCACAGGAAGGAAAGCAAGTGGTTGTCTCCTGTCCCTTCTTGTCCTCCAAGAAATAGCTCTGACTGTCAGGAGAAAGCTGCTACTGAAAAAGGTGGATGGATGAGGGACCTTGCACTGCTTCAGTGCAGAAAACAGCACTAAATGAGACACTAAATGATGATCTGACACTGAATTGAACGTTTTACAATCCCCTTCCCACTTCCAGACACAGAATGTAAGCCTGCACAGAAATGAAATTCAAAGTCCCAACCTCCTTACTACAGAGGCTCCAAGTTTATTTGTTCCTTAAAATAAAGCACATTCAACTCTCATTAAAGAGAATAGCCTTACAAATCAGAGTCTCAGATGACTTTCCTTCATATTTCTATCTCCTTGGAAACAAGCAATGGAATTTAAAATGATAAATGAGGAAGTACTCAGTGTTTAATAAAAATACAATTTTAACCCTACTAACTAAGCAGAAAAATGTATTTTTCTAGACATATATATTGTTTTATTTCTCAGCGGAAAGAAAAGCAGTGACTATGAGAAAGGATGTAAAGAGGTATTGCATGTTAATATTCTTGTGTGTGCATGATATCCCTTGTCTTTCATTTCTTTCATAAAGCGTAATTAAATGTAAGCAGGTTGTGGGGTTTTTTTTTTTTTCAGGCTGCTTTAAATTTTTACCTTTCTTTATTTTTCTGGCAAGTATACTAATTTAAATTCAGACATCTGTGTTTATCCTGACTTCAGAAATACCCCCACCCATTTTATTTCTAAAAGGTCAGCATTGCTGTTATAGTCGAAAGGAAAGTGAGATATGCCAGAGTTGAGAGGAGCCTGCTGTACATTACACAGGAGAACAAACAAAGAGATGGAGAATTAATTCAAGTTCCAACTCCTGAATCTCTGGACATTGAGCACCAATGATGTGTTCAGTCTCACAAACAGTGCAAAATGAGAACTCAGTAATGTTTGTCTTATGGAGCCTTCTGCCATTTTATTCAAGAAAGATACTTAGTCAAGTATTCAAGAAAGCATTTAACTTTTCTCATTTTCCCAGGAAAACAAACATAAAGGTGCAAAAGAGGACAGGAGAGCAGCATGTGTGCAAGATATAGCTGCTAATAACCACCATTACACAAGGCTCCTGGAGCAAAAACATAATCAGCAATAAATACATCTCCCCTTAGACAGCACAAATGGCAGCAATGTACCCAAGTGTGGTTCCAGTTTCATCCTGCCCACATTGAAAACTAACTATATTTTGGCCTTAATTTGAGTTTCTTCTATTTGCTATTTTCTTTAATTTTCTGCTTTAGCCATTCTCTAATCAACTTTTTTTTTATCAGAGACAGAAAATAATAAAAATCTTAATATGCTACAAGCTTCATATCACCTGATTCAGGGCACTGGTGACTCAAAAACATTCTCTAACATTCTGTTAATGTGAACAAGGTGCATACTAGGAAATAAAGCACAAAAAGACAAAAACATCCCTTTCTTATGCAAAGAAAACCTTTATCTTTTCACTTTATAGTAATTCACGCTCATCCTACGCACCTGGAGTACTCTTATAATGTAGCATCTGTAGTTTTTAATATGATAACACACGCCAGTCCATTTAATTTGCATTAAGAAAAAGTAATTAGCAGCTAGCATGCACTTTAAAGCAGCAAAAAGTCACTCTAGTAATCACTCAATTTCCAAGTCAAAAAGGCCATAAAAGCTACTCAGCCTGCTAAGCTGCTTTCACAAGACCTGTTGTGTATAAAATCTTGGGAAAATGTCCTGTGTATGTATTCCTTCTGCTGCAGTTACCCTGGGTTTCATTTTCCTTGCTCCCCTTGGTTTTATGAACACACATATGCAAAACTAGATTTTATTTTGATCTAGGTGTGGCATCTAAATAATTAGAAGGTGGGGGGGAAAAAAACAACAAAATAACGGTTGCCGTGACTCTGGTCTATCATCTACTAATATTTTGCTAAAGCCAGCAGCAGAGCCTAAAGAGTGTTCATTGTTTCCTTAAGTAACTTATTAGCAAGCTGGCAATTATATTAAGTCCAGTATTCCTCAGCCAGACCCATGCTCTACCTATAGTTACACTCTTAGCATGCACATATTTTCAATAGTTTCCTGAAAAGTAAAGGACAAAAAAATAGATTTCAAGTTTGTTAGCAAGCTAGGTACAGCCTGAGTACACCAGTTAGATGTTTGAATACCCATAAAGCTAAAATAAGTCTTGAAACTTTATGCAATTACTTGCAGTGCAGAATTTCAGGACAAACTAATGCCAGTGCTTTGGTGGAGACAGGAGCTGAGGTGCAGTGGAGGAGGCAAAGTAAAAATTAATGAGGTGTTGGAAAGAGGGCTATACTCCCAAGAACTCTTGCTCAAAACTAAATTTAGGTGAAAAAAAACCACCAGATAAACCAGAGCACAAGAAAGGATATTAGAGAATATGAAATTTAACAGTGTTACTGAATAAAATGAGCCTAAGACCAATGTTAAGGCATTTGAAACTGAAGTGAACTTTCAGTGTCTCCATTTACTCCATTTCAAAACAAATTCTTATTTGCATCTTCATACCTCCAGTGACCCACACATCCTAGTCCTTGAGAGCTATACTTGCCTGGTGTCTGGAGCAGAGAATCAGGATGGCTGAGATTTGGCCATTGCAAACTCCACTACTCTCTTTCTGTCGTGTGGAACCTGAACATTTGAGCTCTGGCCTGAGTTATGGGCAAAGAAGGACAAGGCTTCTTTGAGTGTAAGCTACTTAAGTCCTGATGGTCTTGCTGAAATGATTATATTTATCTGCTGCTCTTCCTTTGCATGCACTGCAGAAACACCAGATTAACTGAAAGGGCCTGATGCTGGAACCCTGTCCCTGAACAGTCAGCAAATCCCAGAAACAGCAGGAAAAAAGACAATTGGAATATGACAAATCATCCCTCTGTTTCTCTTATCTGAAGTGAGTCATCCTGAATTACCAGCTTCTCTCCAAACTGAACATTTACATGTAACTTTAATTGTCTTCCAAAGTCACTGACCAAGCAGCAACAAATGGCTTAGCTAATGGAATCCACTGCCCAGTAATAGTGGGGAATCTTAAAAAAAGTTCACTCTAAACCTTCTGCCCTGTGAACATTTTATTAAAATAACCAAATAGAACACATATATTATCTGCTTATATTTTTTGCTTTTTCACTGAAATCTAAGTTGTGTAAACAGTATTGGCTTAGTTTAGATTATTTCCAAATTACACATTAAGACTTAATATCATCTGAGTTATATAAACTATTACAGTTGATCTCTCACACTTAGAAACTGAGATGGGTTTAAGATTTTTTTGTATTGTTGAAGTCTGTGCATAATCACTGCTCAAACAGTACATATCTCAGTCATTTAATTAAGAAACTACCATTTCTCATGTGTGACCTTTCTGCTCACAGCGTAAGGCCCCATCCACTGAATAACAATGAGATTTTTCACTAAAAAATGGATGAACTAATGGAAAAGTCTGGAGAACAAAATTCAACTGGCAAAATTTGGATGCACACTGCCATAAGTAGTCCTTACAAAGTACAAAGAAAGCAACAGATCTACCAAACCTACTTTACACCTAATGCTGAGGTTGCTTCGCTGACATGTTCAGAGTTCATGTTATGTTTACAATGTCCTTAGCTATTTAGAGGTGTGTGATTTATTAAATATATGGTGCATACATGGCACAAAATGTAAAACTAGCTCGCAAATATGTCAAAAAGTGGACACTACAAAAGAAAAGAAAAAGAGTTCTAGCATATAATGAGCAGCAAAAATAAAATGAAAAAAACCAAAAATTATTATTTTTGCACAAAACTGCACAAGACATTTAATTTAAACGAATGTGTTCTGTTTAGCCTTAAGAACTCTTCTATACCTAATTCTGACCTTCTGTATTCACTGTGAATTCAAAATAAGAAACAAATCTGGTGAGAAAATTATCCATCAAGTTCACCACTTATGAAACTTCAGCAAATGCTGCTGTTCTCTACTTTTTGGGTGTCAGAATGAAAATATTATAGAGTTAGATAGAATCACATTATAGGGCAAAAGGAGTCTATAGCTTAAGAAGGACTTCAAGGAAGTTTTTCTAGACAACTCTCTAAACTCAGATTTGACCAGTAAGAACAATAAATTTTAATTTTTCTGATTTTTACTGCAACACAAGTGATAGAGAAATATAAGACTTACAAAATATAATGCACACATGGATTACATCAAGAAGGACATATTGAACTTTGGGAACGGGAAAAAGGACATTTCATAATTTGTAATTAGTTACTTCATTTAAAGAGTGAAACACTGGAGGAAGAAAATAATCAACTGCACTAATATGAAAACATAAGTAGTTCTGCAAAAAATTCTGGGGGCTGTAGTAGCCCACAAAGGATAGACAATGTGATAGTGTTGCAAAAACCTGCTTCTGGGATGAAATACTCAATTGTGTGCAAACTTGGTAGAAATATTCATTACGCTGCTCTGTGAATAAATGTATGTGAAACAGTTGCTGAATTCTGCTTGATTAATTAAAAAAATCACTTTTCAGTGCAATATTTTGAGAAAGACAGGCTAGTGCAGGGAAATAAAATAAAGAGTTTAGAAAACATGACTTATGGAAA
This sequence comes from Climacteris rufus, assembly GCA_013398175.1. Taxonomy (NCBI): domain Eukaryota; kingdom Metazoa; phylum Chordata; class Aves; order Passeriformes; family Climacteridae; genus Climacteris; species Climacteris rufus. Next base: position 3,272,951 of record VZRZ01002792.1, on the reverse strand, counting down.
CAGGTAGAAATATGGAACTAATCTGGAAGAAAACATAATTGGTGATCGAAGGAGTCAAACAAAGATACTGGTATTAAAACATAACAATGACCAGCACTGGTACAGACTACCTAGGAAAATAATAGAAACCCTAAAATCAGAGAGTTTACGAAATCATTCCACAGACCGACAGGAAAGGAGTCGCTTAAATCTTGAAATTCTTTCCATCAATAGGTTGCTATGAATTTCATGTAGTTACTAGACAAACTGCATTTCTACTCACTGTTCCAGTGGTTTTGAATGTACAAAATACAGTACTATACAAAACAGTTTGTAAATGTGTAATTATCCAGGACAGATGGAGTTTTTGGTATTCCCAGTTCATTTTTGTGACTGGGTAGTTCCTTTTTTAGACCAGACATTGTCTACTGCTTATTTACAGAGCCTGTCCTGAATTTTTAATTAGATACAAAGGCATTATAAGACTAATAAATAAAAAGAAGTTGAACAAGCTGCACAGGATCCATAACACTGGTCAGCCAATATTTGTGAATGCCTTTTTGTTTTGTTCCTGTTCTGTGTTTTACAGACCTAATCAGTGCTATGCAGTAGAGACAGTGCACTGCTCATAATTAATAAACAAATCAGTAATTAAATATTTATCTTGCTATGCATCTACTAAACCACATAAATAAATCTATGTCTGGTTTCTGTTTTATCAGGAAAAATTTGGTCAGAGCTGTTATTTTGTGGAAGAGGATGTATTTTCAGGCTTTTATACTGCATTTTAATGTTGTATCTTAATGAATTGAACTGTTGGCAGACACACAGTCCCCAGAAGTTCCATAATGCTCAAAAAAAAACCAGGAGTCTTCTTCTGCTTCTTTATTAAGGCAAAACATGATATGACAGCTGTAAATCAGATTTGAAGATCTGTACTAAGAAATAGTCCTGATGTTAAAAATGGCACTAAGTGGATTGCCACTGCACCTGGTAATCCCTGCCAGCTCCAAACACAGCCCCAGGCACCAGGATGGGTAGACTACAGCATTGCTGGGGAGATTCCTCTGAGAATTCAAAACATTCCCTGTCTGAAGATTTTGATCTAGTGAATGGGTACAAGAGACTACTACCTGCATTTCTTGCTTTTGGCAGAATTTAAACATATTTAGTATCCACTCTGCAGAGGAGCAAATAATGACATAAACTGTAAGTCAGAAAACCCACATGACTATTAAAGTGTTCTGTGTGTTGTTATTGTTCTCTTTATAGTACAGGAAGGTATTTCTCTCAATATCCTTCTGTTTTGAAAAGCTATATTAAATTATTACCTTAAACAAGCCCGCTAAAAGAATATTGTCTCTGTAGGATAGTGAAACATTTAAAGCAGTAGGCAGACACAATGGACTGAAAGGACTATTTTTATGTTTTCTGCCTCAAAGCAAATCCTCAGTTCTAAGCTAAAATCCTTAAAATAACCCCAAAATATCTTAATAGCTACACCTTAGGATTTTACTCCCATTATAGATAGCCACCTATCCTAGTATGAGAGTCAACAGGGAATATGTTTGTTTATAAATTCTTTTTGTTTATTCAAACTCTTTCTTATTTCAACTCGCATGAAGCACTATTTAACATTACTGCACCCAAATATCACCATTTGAAAGAAAACACAGGAGGAGTTGAATTATTTGACTTTCACATACCACCACTCTGAAGGATTACAGACACTTCTGTAAGCCGGAATTTTGTTGTGGTGGCAGCTTACAACAATGTGATATTGCTCTTAGAGGATAAAAACCAGTCTAAGGTAGCTACACCTGCATATTCTTTTGAAGAATAAAGAATACCAGACATTTCTAGAACATGAATAACATATTTTTCTAAGAGAATCAGATACTCCTGCTGGTCAGTCATTCATCAAGCCGTAGCAATTAACGAAAGTTTGCTAAAGTTTAGTTTTTAAATAGTTGGTTCACTGACAATAATGACATTTGAGAATCATATCTTCAAAGAGTAAAACTGCAGTACAATTCCCTCCATTCCCTACTTGTTGTATATTCCACATTTTCTTTTTCACTTGGTTAGTTGTGTGGCAAATAAGAGTTTGCATAAAAATTCACATGATTGAATAAACAAACTAATTCAGTAAGCAAGCATTTTGAATCCTCCCTGTCATGCTGACATCCAAGATCTATGTATATGTGCTTTTCCAGAACTGCAAAATCAGAACTCCTTAGAACCATTTATCTCTATGATTGCTCTAGAGACAGATAAGACTACAGGGACAAACCAAAGGCTTCCCAAGAAACGGGACAAGGAACTGCAGACAAGAAGCACAGAGGCCTGTCCTGGAATGGCTGGGTAGAACTCAGGGCAGATACAGTTTGGTCTCTTCTGTACTGGCTGCTTCAGTCCTTGGCTGAAAATCTACATGGTTGCCTTCCCCCTTTCTTAAATCATTCAAACACTTCTCTGTTCATCATCTGGTGTGCACTTCCTTTTCAAATCACTATGGACAAATCTTCTGAAAGTAGAGGCATAGGAAAACCCAGGCCACCTTAACAGCACAGGCTGGGGCCATGGAATACAACACAAATGACATATCCAATATGAAAGCCTGTGGATCCAAGCAATGCAGATAATTAATAGCCAGGTTTTGCCTGTTTTCAGCTCTGTGTTATGACCACAATAAAAATGATCTTTCCAGTTTATACAGTAAGGTTACACTGCCATCACCCTCCTAGTTACTGCAAGACTCCTTGGAAAGAGCTGGATGGTGAGCGGGGAGAACCACTGAGCCACAGCAGTAGTGATGGAGCTGGGACTGAAGGGACAGCACCCTTTGGAATTAGTGCAAAGAGCATCCAGAGCACCAAGGCTCCTTCACTTTGCAATCTCTTCCACAGTGACAGGTTTGATGTTTTTGGTTTAACAGGCAGGAAAAATCCCAAACACTATTCCTAGGGAATCAATATGTTTAAAATTCTCACAGACTCAGAGAATCTGACTTTTCTGTTCAGGTTTGTATCTATAGAGATTCAGGTTTAGGCATTCAAATCCACCTGCTTCTACCTAATCATATAAAGAGTTGAAAGGCTCTTTGATGATTACTTTTCATCTTTTGAGAGGGGTTAAAGACATTCTAAAATTCCATTGACAGTAATTCAGCCCTTTTTCACTCTCAAGTTTTTCCTAGACTCAATGTCAACTGACTCAACTCACCAAAATAAAATCATGACTGTCCCTGAGGTAAAGGGTTGTTGGGACCTGAAAACTCTTTGAACCCTCCTCAGAATGACTTGCCAATCAAAGATTCTTGAGGTCAAGGTTATTTTCTGAGTTTGTCTCCTGTAAGGTTTTTCATATCTGAAATCATGGCTTGCTAGAGCTTAAACCAAGCTTCAGAAAGGTCAGATAAGGATAAAAAGAATTAATATACAAGTAGCCAGAGAATAAGGGATAATGTGGGATCTTACAAGTATTTTCACTGAACCTATTGCTGGGTAATTACAAAAGCACAGATGTTATAGAAAAGATTGGTTTTACATTAAATATAGTTGTGTGGATCTACTAGAACAGTGTCTTTAAATGTTATTTGTTCACTTAATAGAAAGAAAATAATTAGATATTTTAGGATATTTGAATTATTCCAAAACAAAGAAAAAACAATTTTGAATGTTTTTAATTTTGTGATAAAATCAGCAAATTAACAGGGTGAGTCTGCATCTTACAACCCTTCCTGGAAATAACTAAGCATACAAATTTTTGTGGTGCCTTAATGACCCTATGAATATATTTTCATAAGTACTGATGACTCTTTGAGACAAAAAGGATATTAACATCCCAACTGCCTTTTATAATTCCTCTTTGGTAATGAAATCATCCTACTTCAACCACTGACTGACTTTCACAGAAACATCACAGGACAAAATCACTGTAATGCCACTCTCTCCAGTTACAGCTAGATCCAATTATAATGAATTGCAGGGGAAATCTTTGGTTCAAAGGGATTAGACCCAATGATTTATTAGTTAAAGAATGATATATAGTCACAATTACTTTAGAATTAAAATAACTGAATATTAAACATTTTTACAATATTTAATAAATATGTTTAAATTGCTGATTTAAATGAACATTTTTTTATTGCGTTGTTAAAGTAACTAAACTTCAAGCAATCCTGTGATAAATTGGGGGATTCCTGAGCACTTCAACCTTTCAGGTCCAGAGTTGACAGATAATCTCTGTAACCTGTAAATTGTTCAGTATAAAAGCAATAGTCAATTTCTGCATTGATGTTTCACTTCCAGACCCTTCTTATATACAAAAAAAATATGTTTGTAATACAATTATTAAAAGATAATATCTTTTACATTTTCTTCCCTTAGTCTTACTTTATTATTCACCATCTTCCTCCTTTTTCAGTGGAGAAAACTTAATTCATTAAGGATGTTTCTAGCTGATAACAGCTTAATGTTCATGATGTGTGTAGAGTAAGGACAGTTCATTTGCAATAGGTTTAGTTTTGCCTGGGGCACATATATGTCCTAAAAAAATAAACATATGCCTGTAAGGCTGTTCTTACACAGTTAAATCCCTTCACTTTGCAAGTGCAATTTCTAGCTTCTCAAACCCCTGTCATTACATAGCATTTTTAGTAACCTACTTATTGAAGATGCTGTTTTGTTGGGGGAGGTTGTCACTCTTTGACTAGATATCATTGAAAGGCTGGGTGGAAACAAGACATACAAGTCTATGTAACAGGTAACAAGAGTCAGGCAGCATCCACAGGAGCTAATAATACTCAAATCCAGTAAAATGTAAAAAAACAAACAAAAAAAAAAACACACATAAAGCAAATAAAACTAAAGTAACATCATTAACTTTGAAGAGACCGTCAGAATGAGATTTAATTTTTAATTATTTTTATCAAATAAAATGGGAGAAACAAAAAGAAAATACACTGGGGTGTTAAATGAAAATGTGTACATGATGTACAAACTGCTGAAACTCTGTTGTACCTTGTGACTACAAAATGTTCCGCTTACATTTTTAGATAGATCTTATCTACAATTCCATATCCCATCCTACCATGCTGGCAACACATTCTCACAGAGAAATAGAGTAGCCTAATGTTAAGCATAGTAGTAATGTTAAAATAGCTGTCATTATCATTGTATATTCCTCAAACATTAACTCCCTCATTTTGTATTGTTAAAACAAATTCTCAGTTGTAAATAGCGTGCATTTTAACACTGCCTTTTGAAACAAGGCATAATTGTCCTCATTTCAATGTACATTACAGAAGCTAAAAATATACCACTTATCTCAAAAAGTGATACAGACTATTAAGTGAGTTCTTTGCTACTCTCAAGAAGATTGCATAATTAAGGCTAAAGAGCTGCAGGATAAAATTTATGTAAGAATACTTTCTTGTATCATGCCCTACATACGAGAATTTGAAAATATTTTTCAAGACCTAATGCATAAAATACCACAACACCCTTTGTGTGTCTTAGAGGCTAGAAATGATTATGAAAACTAGTCAGTGATTGCCATTTGTTCTTTCTTGTATATTGTTCCAAGAATTGAGGAAATTATCCAAAATTTTGACTACTGCAGATAATGTGTTCTTGTTGATTGGGCTCAATTTCTTCTATTTTAACCTTGAGAACATGAACCCAATTGAAGAGGAGGTAGAGTCATACTGTGTAGGTAACAACCAGTCATACAAAGTTGATTCCATTCTCAGTGCATAGGTTAAAAATACCCTCGAAAAACTCTCTTCCCTTGCCTCCCTCCAAAATTTCTACAATGAGTTCACACCTTATCCATTAAAATTACAGAGAGCAGTAAGTATTTGACCTTACTTAATATCCCTACTCTATTTATGCAAAATCACACAGTCAACAAGGAATGAGCATTGATTTCTTTGATTACCTTCTGCTGCTACTCAGTAACACATTTAAAAACAGAAGAAAACAAGTTTGAATACTTTCAACCATCCTTGTAGTTCATCAGAATTTCTTTTCTTATCTCAGTGTAGCAAATTACTGGTCTGGAACAGTTATTAGATTTTTCTAGCTGCTGGTGAAACAGCAATATCTTGGAACTGCATATGCTAACTTTGGTTATACAAATGCAAGAGCAATAACCAGGGCATTCCTCACAGCATGCTGTCCAGCTATGTTTGCTCTAGTGCTAAGGTTTTGAGCTAAGAAAGATTTCTTGAATAATTCTATCACTTGTTTCATGCTGGGAAAAGAAAAAATATTTCTGAATATGAAGACAATGTTATTGAACATGAAGAAAATAAAATAATTTTCTTTCCATCATTATTTTGAAAAACAAGAATTGTCAAAAACGGCATGACTTTATTTGAAAAAAAGCTATCAAACTTTCAAGTATAGGTATAAAAGAACCTTCAGATATCCTTGCATTCTGAGAGACAAAATGTACCTCCAGTGATGAGAAAAGTAAAGAATTTCACCAAAAGAATTTATCATTAGTGGATAGTGCAAAGAGTAAAAAGAATCAAAGATAAGTGCATGATAATTGTTAGTATGATTATCTGAACACAGTGCTGCAGGGACGACCCATGCAAAATAAATTACAATACAATATAAAAATAAATTTAAAGGAAAAAGTAGTTTTTCAGAAAAGGGCAATGAGGAATATTACTTTTATGACAAACTGTAATTCTATAATTCATTTACTCTCCAAATTTAAACTTGGGAGATACAAACTCTTTTTCCTTCTACATAAAATTCCTATGATACTGGAATTTTATTTTAAAATGAAGATTGCTATCTCATGGTAATACAAATGGACAACAAATAAATTGTTTCATGTTGAGAACTGCTTGAAGAGCTTTGTTTACACCTGTATGTATGCTTTCCAACATTCATTTGGCTTTAAAAGGTGTTCGCATACAAATGTTAGGATCAAGAAACAGGGAGAAAATTACATCAGTAAAACATGTACTTTTCAAAAACTACCATCAGTCATCTTCTTTTGAACTTCTAGAAATAATAAAATGTTTAAAATTGATCTGGCTGGGAACTGTTGGGATGCACTTTGAGAACATCACTCTCATTTACACAGTAAAAACTGAAAGGACTGATAAGAATCAAGACTGAGTTCAGTAGAGTGAAAAACAATAAACCATTATTTGAAATGCTCCCTTAGCTACTCTTTCTCTCCCACCTCAGACTGTGCACATGAACAGCAAAGTGTTTCCTAGGGAATGTGTCCAGCAGAGCTGAGGCAGGAGTGGGCCCTGCTGCTGGGCACGGCCCTGTGGGGGAGCAGAGTTACATTTGCCTGGTGGGAACATTGGTTTCCTGAAGGAAACTGGATGGCATTTCCACATCTACATCCCTTCCAGGAAACTCGTGAGCCTCTTCAAAGCAAATATTTTGTTGAGTGTGAGAAGTTGATGTTTGCAATTTTATTGCTTTTCCTCTTGGGCTTTGAGTATCCTTTTCTCTTTATGGCATCTGAGGTAACATCGTGAGTGTCCCAGAGGGAGTGAGTGACCACTGCGTCATTTCTGCACCCAGACTGTCACCTCACCCTGAAGTCTAACAACCTCCACAGAAAGATAAATGCAAAATGCATTGGAAGACTCTTTTGAGCATATTAACCTTTTCTGGTACCTATCAGCTATTGCAGCCTTACTTGTATTTTACAAACATAGCAGCTGAATTTCTAAAAGATAGTACAGGAGACCCTACAGAGATCTGGCTTCCAGTGACTTCCTATTACATCAAGATGTGTAGGGAAAACTCCAGCCTACATGGTACATCCACAGCTTCCATCCACAGCTTCCTCACACAGTCCTGTGGGACTCCAAATGCATCCTTCTCTGCATTCTACACAGTGCTTCAGATCCAGAATTGGCAGCTCATCTTTAAAAGCTTTCCAGGACATAACATTTTCAAATGTTAAAAGAAAAAAGTCTTAAAAAGACATCACCCATGGGATTCACAGTGTTATGACCTCACTTTTAAGAAAAGATTAAGAGGTTGCACTTCTGGGCCTGAAAATATACAATGTGATGGCAATACACACTGTGACATGGAATGGAGACTCCCAGGGGAACCTGTTTTGTAGTAGCCGTGAACGTTATCCTGAATACGTCTATTTCAGAAATAAATAGTTCTTCAAAGGTCTTCTCTTGAAAAGAGAGAGCCATTTAAATACCTTGTAGGATTTAGACTAGGGTGATTACATACACCTAGAAGCTCTACCTTTATTCCTCTGAAGCTTGTAACTGGAGCTTCAAGATGGTTATCTGTGGTCTTTAAAGATTTTTTTCACATCCTAAGCTTGATCTGTTTGACTTCAAATGGCAATACTGGTTATAAATTATTCATAGCTGTCTCTTTTGAGACATGATCTTCAAACTAAGCATCTTCTTCATCTCTATTCTTCCCTTCAGGCCTGTTGCATGCAGGCCTGTGGCCTTACTCTTGTATTAAGTAGATTTTATTTGCCATTTTTCATAGTTTCTCACTCCTCCTCAATTTCTCTAACACCATCTGCATTTTTAAACTCTACATTTATTTACTATTTTAATAATAACTTAATTCTTTCCACTTCAATGCCTTTATTTCTTCTCAGATTTAAAAATCCTTTCTTTCTCCCTTCTAATAGCTAAAGGGATACTGGTCTCAAAAGCTTTTCATTCCCTTCAACAATTTTATTTTCTATCTGATGTCAATAATATCCCCTAGAAAGTTCAAGAGGTTAAAAATACACCCAAAACACCTTTGCTATCTCCTTTCTTAGCATATAAATAACTGTTCTATTAAAGCTAGCTTTTTTCCCCATTTCATTTCCTCACCAATCACACCTTAGACAATTTTGCAACACCTACTTTTGCCAGCGGATGTTTCTGCTGCTGGCTGTTAACTGTGATTGTGAACAAGATTAATTTGCACATTGCTGAACGTTTGCACCTGGCTTCTGCAAGACAAAATACTTAATAAATCAGAAACAATATGGAATCTGCACACAGAGCAGGCCTTGTCCTCAGGCAAACTGATAGAAGGAGAAGGAGGATTGTGTTTACATCTCTAGTATCGTCTCTTCTAGAAGAATATCTCAAAAAACAAATACATTTGTCATATTTCTATCAAAAATTGTTCTAAGTAGTTTAAAATACTAACAATAAGAACATCATATTTTAATAGTCATAGATGTGAAGCCTGGAGCACTCTCTTTCAGGTAATTTGGTAATCTCTGTATATGTTACCGTTTTAAACTATGGTTTTAACAGATTTTAGCTGCTTTAAAAATGTTAACAATAAATGAGTTACTCTCAAACAAGTGAACTTAAACACAGATCCAGATTCTTCTAATTAAAATATTTTTCTTTCATTCTGAGTTTTTGTAATGTAGGATTTATAATATTTTAAAAGCAGAAGTCTTGTATGTAATACACATGACTTAATACAACTTATATTCCATAGATAAATGTCCTTTTATTTAGATCAGTTCATGGAAAAATGTAGCTCTAGAGCTCTAAATCCTATTGAACTACCTTGAGGCAGGCATCCTTCTTGAAACATGCACATTAATGGGAGCAGCCTGCTCCTGTATAGCCTTTTGCATGTACAGCAGGAGAAAAGCACAGCTCATGTGGGAGTGAATGCACTTGTGTGAGACAGCATGTTCTGCTCACAAAAGAGGTAGGCAACAGCTACATAATCACTGAGACAGAAGGTTGTTCTTCACATGCCTTGAACAGACCATGTAAGAGAAAGAAAATTGTTTTGTTCTTTTAAACACTGTAGAAGTCTGTTAGAGATAAAAACTATCACAACTAACTTGGCTTCAATTTTAGGCAGCCACACATGAACAATTAGAGGAAAACAACAAGTACACTTTCATCCAGCTTTAAAAAGACTCTAACAAGATCTGCACAGGCCTATCACCACTGTCACCATGAAACACCTGGGGAGAGACTCAAAACTGGAGCAGCACTACAGGTTGCAGGTGTAGGTGGGAAGCTTCCTTGTATTTCATGGTTCAAGAAATCAGCACTTCTGCCAGGCAACAGTTTCTAAGGGTCATTCCACTAATGTCTGTGTCTCAAGAAAAGCAATCATTCCATTCCTAAACAGTCACATGGAATTATATGTAAGCAGAGAGGAAAGATAGCCCAACCTATATATGAGCAGTACTGATGCTAGGAACCCTGACAGCAGCTCCAGTGGTCTGTGGGTTCAGAAAGATGTCATGGGACATCTTTCCTGGTATACCAAAGGACCATACATTGCTACATACAGGTACTGAGATTACCATGGTAAGGACAATTATAACTAAAAACAAACTAACAAGCAAAACAACAACAATAAAAATACCTAAAAAAACGTATAAATACTGAAACTTCACAAAAAATGTACTCTTCTTCCTTCTTCCCCCTTTCATACAATACATATACACAGAAATGTTCAAGACTCATTCAAACAGTAACTCCTCCTGGTGTAACCAATTTCCATGCTCACCTGCTAATGCAGGTGAACTCTAAGATATGCACTGGAATTCCTACACAAGGACTAGTAAATCCTAAACAAGAAATTAGCATTGGAGCTCATTTAGGAAGGTGTGTGAACATAGTCCCTTCTTACATGAGTATCTGGGTAAACCACCGGTTTCTGAAGAATTTAATACATCAACAAGGAGCCATGGAAAGCTGATTGGGGGAATCCCTTGCAGATTTCTGCAAGCTTTTCAACACTGAAAGCCTTGATGATAAACCCATGAATTTTTAAGCAACAGAATCATCTTTTACTATGCAATTTCATTTTAAGTCAAGATTCAACAGTGACAAACAACAGGAGTTTAAAATGCACTTACGTTTTGCTGCAAGCTGTATCTGTCACTGATAAAAGAAACAGAAGATTCTGGACTGTCTCTCTCAATGGCATAATCACTACCTGGTTTATGTACTTACTCAGATCTTAATTAACTAGTAAATGAAACAATTGGTTGCTTTTCAAATAAGCAGACATCCTGTAAGAACCAGGAATATCAGAAAATTCAGAATTACCACAGTTATTCAAGAATCCGTATCACTGACTGTTTTGTCAAATTCTGAACACAGAAACATTTTTTAGTGAAAGGTTCAGGGATCCAATACTTCATGTCAATGACATAATAAAACACCCATACAAATGTCACCTTTATTATGCTTATTTTTTTGCAAGCCCTGGTGGATGAGACTTTTTATTACTTTCGAAAATTCAGTTTTCTGAAGTTTATTATCACCTATAAGCATCACCTTGTTTCCATGTTGTATAAAAAGTTTTTCAAAGCATAGACTGGCTTCCCAGAAACATAACATGACAAAACTGAACAAAATTATTTTGTTCTTGGCACTTTAAGAAAAGAAGGCTTTGGAAAACAGTAGGAAGTTTCAGATCAAAACTTATAGCATTGATTACAGACTCTGGTTTTAAATAGGAATATTTGTGAGTATATTTTATTTTGTTTATTTGCATGACCATTGTTGCTTTTTGGTATCTCAAGAAACAAAATAATAGTAATCAAACATTTGAGTTTTCTTTTGTGTGAGAAGCCAAAGAAAAATTATTATACAAGTGTAAAGATTCACAAATGTTATGTAATTGCATCATTTTCTTGGGTTTAACTTTTCAACTATTCCTGTTATGTTTTCCCACATAAGTTTAGAACAGAACCTCCAGATGTTGTTGGAACACAGGGTGCCTGTGTTCCACAGGACTTTCATGGACTGAGAGGAGAGAAGCAGCTGTTCTACAGCTGTTCCATGAGAGAGGTGGGACTAGACCTGAGATGTCTTGCCTACTGCTTCAGTGTCCTAATCAATAATGCACCCTGATACTTTGACATGTTTTTGGGCTATGATGTTTTCCAACAGGACAATTTACATAGTAAAATGTATCTTTGTTGGTTTCTTGTGCTCAAAGATATTTTCTTGTCTTACTGAGCTCTCTGAAGCCCACAACATTTGTTAGGTGACCACACTAATTGGGTTTGATCTGTACTACTTTTGCTCTTTGATATTTTGTCTTCCAGGGTCTCATACTTGAGTGAAATTTAGTCTTTTCTTGGTTACTTGAATTGGTTTCCTGGAGGTTTAAAACTAAATATCCACTGATGAAATATCCTAAAATATTTAACAGAAGCTAAAAAGAAATGGAATTGAAATACTTTAAAAAAAAAAAAAAGGTCTATCTAATGCTGGAAGTCGAGTAATAAAGCAGGATGAGATGTAACCCTCCCAGCATCCCTTGGCCTCTCTGTTTATGGCACTGTCTTCACAGTAATCTCCCTGTGCATCCAGTGGAAATGAGATGCTGGTGTTTGAGTGGTACTTTCTTGTATAAATATTTCTTCTGCTGGGGAGCTCAGACAGAATGAATCTGTGAAATCTGTAACTCCCCTGCAGAACATTGCCTCCACGCAGCCATGCCTTCTCTCCTCTGGAGAGGAAGGAGAGGGAAACATCAAGTTTTATTGCAGCCTCAGGTTATGTACTACTGTCTCCTGGCTCTGAAAATAACTGGAAACAACAAAATCAAAGATTAAATGTACTGTATCCTCTAATTCCTCTTCTCTCCAAATGAAAGGCATTCAGAGGAATCCAAAAATGACCTTTGCCATGCAAGACAATTCACAAAGATATGAAAGCAAACCTGAGAAGGGGTGTTTATGAACCATATACAGTCATTTCAGTAACCAGGACATTCACAAAGCTCTTGAAACAGTACTAGTTTCCAGGGAGTTTTCCAACACATCCGTAAGACTGTTGTTATTTAGACCCAAATTATTAAATACTCTTTTTTTTTCCTCTTGTGGCTTCCACCAAATAGGCCTGCATCTAATTTTTATTAACAGTTTTTAACCTAGACTTCGAGGTGTCACCTTTTATTTAATTCCCATTTTTAAAACTCATATTTATCTTATTACCCCTGGACTTGCCTAAACTATCTTCTTTACAAAACCTTTACACAACGGTCTAAGAAGTCCCAGTGTGTAGACCCATGGTATGATATAAATCTTGTGCTTTTCCACCCCATAAAACAAAAACAATCACCATTTTGTGCTTTCTTTCCTAGATGCAAACTCCTGAAAATTTCAACATGATAAAATTTACATAGCTTTGACAATCCTTATTTCATGCTATTTCATAATTCTGATAGTGTGTTTGATCTAAAGTACCAGGGATATGTTGTACTTCATGCTTTGAAGTATAGAAACAGAAGTTATTTCCAATTTTCCCTGTAGCAGGCAGGGTTGGATGCTGTCAGAAAATGGTTTTACCATCTGGATACCTTGAAATGAATGAAATATAATAAAACATACTTGTTATTTGCTTACATTGATGATTACCCTGTCTCAAAACCTGTATTATTATGGCAATAGGTTAAATAATCAAAATTCATCAAGTCATAATTTTAAACATGCACAGAGCCCTGCTACAGGTGCATAATTTCCTTGAAGCAGACAGCTTTTCTTTAGGTATTCAGATAACTAGCAGACATTCGAAAGAGCCAAGGACACAGGATGCCTGCCTGTGTCAGGCACAGCAAGACTTCTGACAGAACAGCACCACAGCTGGTGGTGCTGCCTGGAAATGGTGACTCTGCTTTCTCACCTTGAGATTTCCTGTCATTCTCACATTCTCTCATCTCAGAGCTTGATGGACTTTCTATCACAGTGAGTCAAACAGGTTGTTTAGGAGCCAAACCACTCCTAACCATCCACAGATGAGGCACTGAGCTCTCATCCTTGTCTGATGCTGCCTGGGCAGGGGGGGAATGGGAAAGGGAGCAGAAGGTTCTATAATTTGGGGATTATTTACACACTGGAGCATAATGGCTCACTCACAGCAGTTGCAGCCTATTACATTGTGCTGCTGCCACATCTGAACACCAAATCCTTCTGTGTTTGTTACTGCCAATGTAATGGCTTATCCACCTTCACAGAGAAGCAAAAAACCATCAGTTGTTTGTAATTGCAGCACAAGCTAGGAAAATATCATATGTAAATATATTGGGTCAGTAATGTTCATTTTCCCTTCAGACTTCTGGCACTCACAGATTAAACCTTAGAAACAAACACACCTAAGTTTATATTCAATTCTTCTATACATTTCCACATACTGACGATTTTCAGCAACAAAAACCTCTCAGGCTAAATCTTGTCTCTGTGATTTCAAAGAGAAGGTGGGAACAACAGTAATAGATTTTAATTACTGTCTAGTGTCATTACATTCTTTCTTCCTATAATTAGAAACTAATGAGAAATGGAACACTTTCTGTCAAACGAACTGAGAAAATAGCACTTCAAGTGGAATGAGTGGCCAAGGACCAAACAAAATCCAGAACTGATGTGCAGAAAGTCATGTCACACATAAAGAAATTTCATTTGCTTGGATGAGTGTAATGATTCATCTCATTTTGCAGAAATTTCATCAGCCAAGATTGTCATTTCACAAACATAAACTAATTGCAGTTCTCTTCTCCCTGCTCCCACAGGAAATCAAGGTGTTTAATGTCAGACACATTCACACACAGACATACACTTTACTTTTTAAAAACTACACCAAAAGAAAAAAAACAGAAAGCAAAACTCCTCCCATTCCCTGCCCTCCGTCCAGCTGTGCAACGCAGTTGGCATTCATCCTTCAGAATGTAAATTGAAAACCAGGCTTGCAGCTATCTGAATCCCAGAGATAATCTTATATAAATGGACTACAGTGCAGGCTTTGTCAAAATCTTAATATTGTTTTACCTCATTACATAATCAAACTATAATCACAGCTTAGGAATGTATATTTAAAATTTCTGTTATTAGATATTTTGGGGAAATCACTCAGCACAGTTGCTGGGCTGTACCAGCAATGCCCATAGCTCACCCCATTATTTATATAATGCCAGCAGTCAGGTAGGGAATGGCGCAGCTTCCACGTGCAAGTCTGTCACAAGAAAATGTCTGCTATGGCATGGCAGATTTTCTTTCTTTCTGTCTTTGTCCTAAAGACATTTATATAACTTTTTTTCACATCATAACTTCTCTATGACACAATAGTGGTATTTTGCTGCTAAACCTCAGGAAGAAAGAGATTGTTGAGCATTTTTGGAAAAGAAGAGATTTAATTATCACTTTTTTTTAACTATTATGCAGTCTAAAAATTGGTCAATGGAAGAACAAAAAGCTGTGAAGAACAGAAATAATGAAGGGGGCATTTGGCAAAGAATGAGATAAGGAGAAGATCTCATGGTCAGATATGTAAGGAACAGTGTTGGCTTTGCCTTTTCCCCAGATTTTTCATTTCTGGTTGTGGGAACCAGTAAATCTTAAATTTCTCAGTTTATGATCAGTACTATGATCAAATTCCTGTCCTGTCTTTATGAAAATTCATTCATGTGCCGGGTGATCAAATACTCCAGCCAAAATTATTTTCCTGTGATATATGTAAAAACATATTGCACTGTGTGAGTAACAGTGATATCTTCTCCTCATATGGTAAATGACCAGTTTTAGAAGTACATTAATACTGAACTTGACAGACTTACAAACTTTCTGATCTGTTGGAAAATTTAAAAAAAAAACCAAACAAATAGGTCACTTTAGGTTTCATACAAGATCATTATTTGAAGTGGTTAAATCTGAACCCTCACAGAAAACTGTGTGTTTAGAACAAGCATTATATTTTCCTTATGCTACTGTAACTTTGTGAGACATCTCACTGAACTGCATCTTCAGGCTGACTCAGTACCCTCACCAAGACAGTAAATGCCAACAAAACTCCAAATACACACCCTATCAAGGCAAGAAAAAGATGGCCACAAAAGCTAAATGAAGATGCATTAGGATAAATACACCAATCTTAAGATATTTACATGATTTTTCATCCTAGATTAGAGCTGCACTGAACATTGTAATCCACAGTCTGACACTTGCTTGATTTGGGAGAGAGTTCTGATTCCCGCCTCCCATTCTCCCCTTTTCCTGCTTTTCCTGGGGGCAGGGATCTAGCTCCAGCCACTGCAGAGCAGAGCTCTGGTACTAACACCTGATGTGAGGTGAAAGAGAAATGGCTTTGTCCGTACTCTTTCCTTTTTCTTTCATTTTCTTTCTGCACTGCCAGCAGCTTTTGGGTAATCTTGCTGCCCTCCAGCGTGCCAGGAGGGCACACGGTGTGAGGGAAATCAGCTGCTTTACAGACAGTGCCCCACAAGTTTACCAATGAGTTCTTATCTATTGTTGCAGAATTTCTGTATAGAAATGGCACCAAGCCTGACTCCTTCACAAAGAAGGATGCACTTAGAATCCTTTTGGTCCCGTTTACTATTATTTTTATAGTCTGTACTAATCCTGCAGCATTTTAAGAACTAGATAGAATTAGAAGCTCTCATCTTATAGGAGATGTTCATAGACATCATGCACTACTATTTTAATGATTTTGCCACTTACCCTAACTAAACCCAAGGAAACACAGCTCTTCCAGCAAACTACAATTTACCCATTTCTTGTTTTAAAATAAACTAACAGTGATCTCTAACAGAAAATGAGACTGTTGGCCTTGTTAACAGTAAAAGAAAGAGAAAACAACAAGGATGTATCTATTAGCTATTTATGAAGAAAAGAGAAATTCTGCTGCCACAGTTGTTCTTCATTAACAATTTATACAGTTTATACTCATTACTTGTACCACAAAGGTGATGTTACTTGGCTGATATTTCTATCATAAAAGAGTTGGTTTAGTCCTTAAAAGTGTTCCTCTAATAACAGTCATACAAGCCAGTTGTGCCATTTAGGTGTTTGTATAAACACTCAATGGCAAAAATAATTAGAAAATTTTAACATTTGGTTTTCCACTGGCAGACTTGCAATCGTTTCTCATTTCTATTCTGAGGTGACAGTGCCCCCCTGTGGCACGAGGGTTTTTTATTTGCTTTTTTCCCTATGTATATTCCATCCAGAAAGATGAAGTGGATAGGGTTGCCCATCTATAAACATGTAATTTATTTATATACTTGTTTATGAGTTAATCTTGAGAAAACATTCCATTTCTATCTGTATTTTCAAATGGCTCTTTAAACAAATATTTTTAAAAGTTCTTGCTTTTCTCTGCATGGTTTCTGTGTAAAATGAGGAGATAAAAGCCCACTGGGAATCTGGACAGCTGGTGCATCTCTGTGTATGAACCATGTGGTTGTTATTTGCTGCACTAACAAAATTGTGCTTATTACTTACCATATAATCCATGACCTACATCAATCCTAGTTGTTAGTCATTTGATCTGTTCTTAAAAAACAAATGATGGCTGGAAATTCTGGAAGTTTGGATCATGCATTACTCTTCTATTTGAATTGTTTTTTGGCAGTTTCACAAGTTCATCTAGTGGAGAAAAACTTCAAAATTTAAAAGGATATAATAAAGATACTTAGTAGCTTTTTCTGGTAATTATTGATTCATTACTGATGTTCTCCTATGTAATATATTTTCTCCACTGATATTTACATTTTAAGCACAAAAAAGCACTAAATTAAAACAGGCATTGATTTTTATATGACAAAATATACTGACAAAAATATTTAAGGTATTCAAATACTCAAGGAAAATCCTATTCAGACCCTGGGATAGAATATTTGCAGTTCTCAAGGAGAAGAGCTAATGAATGATTTTCACAGAAATATGAACCCATTAAAAGGCCAGCCCTTCACCTAATTGAATTTCCTTGTTCAAAACTCCACATACTTAACAGAAATGAAACACTGAATTTTCCCCACTCAAAAACCATCTATGAGAATGAACTGGAATGACACATACAAATAACTTGACCACGTGGTCAATATATGATTTTTGAAACTCTTCTGCAGTTCTTTCAGTAATGGAAATCCAGGAGTGTTTTAAACAACAGAAAGTGGGATCTCATAATGGCAAGCATGAGACAATCTTAGTTTAAGTGTTGCTACCTGAACTATAATTAAAGCACCAATTTCTTGCGATTCTTTTCTCTTGCATTTGCACTAGCTTCCAAATCACTTCTGAGGACAAATTAAAGGCTTGTTTCCCCAGTACCTTAAACTTTGCACAGTCACTTAAACATGCATAAAGAAAGCACTAATGGGTATAATTTCCCACTCGCTTCACACAGGTATAAATGACTCTGCAACCAGGAAGCAATGAAGGATCACACCCACTGTGCTGATTAAATCACTTAAGTGCAGTGTACATTCCCCCTGGCTATGCTTCCTGGCACAACTAATTCCTTCTATTGAACCTTTGGGACTTAGGCCAGGACATATGCACAGATGGTTCCTCAAATCAGGAATTCACTTCCCCTACTGTCTAACAGAGCTTGAATCCTGGTTTCAAATCACTGTATCACACAAGTGTAGGGCAGGAGGAATGCCACAATTTCCAAAGTTCGCATAGACTGCTGTGAGCTTGTGTAAATTAGGATGGAACAGGACTATTAGAAATAAAACCTTTTGCAACGGCTTACTAAGGTCACGATTACTGAATACTTATGCATGAATCTCATTTTCAAACAGCTCCTGCTCTGGAAGTGACTTAAGGTCCATGCACTCCCTCTGTGTGCACCAAGAGAAGTATTCAACTTCCCATTCAGACTGTCAGTTTGAAATGCTGTGTCTCAAGTCAGTCAACCCTGCCCTCCAACTCTTGATGTTTCTCTTGATCTTCCAAACATAATTCAGAGGAATATCCACTTAGTAGAAAACATGATATGAGCATTTATGCATGAGGATAAACAAGTCTAGATAGCATTTTCCTAAAGGATTGCATTCTGGTTTAAATATCTGGTCACTGAAGAAACTGGTTAACTTGTTATTGTGTCTTCAGATGAAGAAGACTAGGTCTATATGC
This sequence comes from Climacteris rufus, assembly GCA_013398175.1. Classification (NCBI taxonomy): domain Eukaryota; kingdom Metazoa; phylum Chordata; class Aves; order Passeriformes; family Climacteridae; genus Climacteris; species Climacteris rufus. The sequence continues at coordinate 3,254,075 of VZRZ01002792.1, read as the reverse complement.
ACAAACACAGATGAACACAGAAATAGGAGAAATATATGTATTCAGATAGAGAAGGACTAAATACATTAAGAATTAGTTATTATGCTCTTTGGTGCAATAAGATTACTTTTTCCAGGGAAATTTTGTATTTCTTTAAAAATTGAAAATTATCTAGATATTATTTTATAGACAAGTATAATAATTATACATGCCTCAGAATGGATGGTAGGAATGTAGTTTCTGGTGAAAGGCTAAGTAATCCAAAATGTTTTAATTAGGGTTCCAAACGTTAAGTGCTTAAGTATCTTGTCTTACAATGATACTGCCAGGTTGCATTGTTATTAATTTCTGGAAAACTCCAAACGTATATTAGTCCTCCAAACAGCAATCTGGCATCTCAGGAGCTTTCTTGCTGCAGTAGACAATATTGGACAAACAAGAGCCAGAGCTCAGGGAAAGAGGATGAAGTAATAATGAAAAGATTATCAATTTGCCAAGTGAACACTAATGAATGACACTGTGCTGAGGATCAAGTCTGGCCATTTTTTACTAAACTAATGTCTTAGTTTGACAGCTTCATGCAGGCATCACACCAGGAGTGAAAAATCACCTGAGACATGGGGATAATCTGAAAATAACAGAGTGTTTAAGCTGGTCTCAGCTAAGAGCTGAGAAGTGCATGAATAGAGTCAGAAAATAAACCCAATGTGGATAAAAACAGAGCTGGGACAAGATTTCATCACAAAAGGTGTGATTAAAGCAAAGCACTGTCAAGTCCATGTTTCACAGCAGACTTAATGAGGTTGATGTTTTGGATGTATGTGTTGTGACAACAGATACTGGTCCTAAATTGCACACCTTTGGTCTTGCATTATTCTGTATATACTCAGGGTACTTTTCTTATTAAAAATCTCACAAGACCTGCTGTTAATATGATTCCAACATCACTTAAGTAAACTAGGCAATACCAGCAAAATACTTCTCGGGAGCATCCCACCACTTAGTCCTGTTTTCCTTAACTCACTGTTGTCACAGTTGTCCCCAGGTGGCAATCGAGCAGACGCAGCTTTTCACTCACTCCCCACCCATCACGCCTCTGCAGTGGGGAGGAGAATCAGAAAGAAAAGGTAAAGCTCGTGGGTTGAGATAAGAACAACTTAATAATTAAACCAAAATATTACTAGTATTAGAAATATGCTAATAATGTTAGTTATAACTGTAACAGTAAGGGGAGAAAGAGTAACAGAAGCCAAGAAAAGCAGGGGATGCACAGTGCAGTTGCTCTCACGACCAAATGACTGAAGCACAGCCCATCCCCAAGCAGTGACTGGCAGCTCCCAGCCAAGTCCCCCAACTTATATACTGGACATGACATTGTAGGGCGTGGAATACCCCTTTGGCCAGTTCAGGTCAGATGTCCTGGCTGTGTATCCTCACAGATTTTTGTGCAACTACTCAGCCACAGAGCACATGACACAGAAAATTCTTTGACTTGGGGTAAGCACTGCTTAGCAACAACAAACATCAGTGTGGCATCAACATCATTCTCATGCTAAATCCAAACACAGCCCTGGGCCAGCTACTAAGAAGGAAATGCAGCCTGTCCCAGTCAAAACCAGAACATATTACTTCAAGGCTACAAGAGATATTCAGTAAATTACAGAATTATCAACTTGCCTTGCCAATTCCTAAATTTCATTTGTTTTGGTCAATCTTACCTTGAAAAAAATTATCTGTATATCGCACTTCCCAAAACTCCAACAAAGCAAGGTAAAATATTAACAAAACAACTCTTTGTAGTATTAATGTTATTCCTTTCTTGTGTAAGAATTTCTAAAACACTCCATAGCACAACAGTCTCTGCAGCACCAGCAGGCTTTCAGATCAGAAAGAAAAATGTAATTTAAAAGAATTTATACATCCTTGAACGACTCTTCAGACTGTTCAACTCAAACTGTAAGGCAAGTTATAGTTGACACTGAAGTTTTTATTTCTCCTGATTTAACTTCTCCATTAGCAGAAACCTTAAAGCTCATATAAAATATATATGGTTTCTTATTTCCTTGAGCTTTTAGTAAAACATTTTCAATTCTACAGTGCATGAGAAATAAGGTCTGCTAGAATAATGCTGTGGACTTTTAAAAAAGAAACTGGCAGAGACTTTTCTATGGATATAATTCTGGAGCGGTTTGGATTTTTTTTCCACAAATATCAATAAGGGAAGAAAATCTTTGCATAAAACAAAATGCAATAACATTTGTGAGGACTGAAAAAAAATCTACAACAATTATATTACTTTTTAACTTTTGGAACCTGTTAGCCAAAATTTGTTCTTTCTAAACATAATTGCTTATGAAATCTTGGATTGAAAAGAGTAAAAGAAAAAGCAGAGGGAATTGTGTTCAATTCGATATAAAATAGTTCCACCTGGAGTGTCTCCAGTTTGTGTAGCAAATGCTCTCTGACAGGACACAGCTCTTGCTCTTGGGAGTGAGCTGTCCTCTGATGTGCATTGTTGAGATGGCAGAAAATTCAGAGTCATGTTTCACTGACAGTGACTGGACCAAGGCCTTTACAAGTTAGTTAATATTTTAAAGGGTCTTATGCATTACATTTTGAACAATGACATAAAAATTAAAATAATGCATACAATACTGTAGATATATTATTGTAATAGTTTACTGTATTAAAAGCACTCCTTGTGTTAAGGGAAGAATCCAGAAAAGTCTCCATAGACACCAGAGAATCACCACCAAAAACTGAACAAAAAGTATGGGGAAATGGTCTATAAAATGAAAGGACTGAGGCTACTCTCTCTGTATAGCGTGTATGTTTATTACTATTACATGTGTTATTCACAACACTCTTGAGCTGGGTTTGAACACACAGCTCTTGTCCTTACAGTGTGTGTGGGGGGGCTTTGCACTATGCCTTGGTCTAGGTCATCTCTATTTAGCTCTTTTCTTTCTCAGCACAGGTGCTGAATTTTGGATTTCACTCTAACACCTGTAAGAAAGTGCTGGCTTGTGTACCGGAGTCCGATATTTTCTGTTCCTTTCAATACAAGGCAGGAGTGCTACAACTGCCAAACACTTGGGTAAAAAGACCTGTCCAAGTACAGGACAAAAAATAAGGAGAAAGTAGTTACCTGGGATCTGATGCATCGCTCATCTACGCCAAAGAGTCCAAAGCAGTTGCAACTTCGGTAGAAAGAAACCAGAGCAGCAATAAAACATCTGACTTTTAAGTTCAATTCTGGGCTAGTCTTCTGTACCTTTTTATGTTCTCATCTGTGTATCTGTGTTTGGGTCTTTATTTCACCTCTTACTTCTGGTAACTCTTTGTCCCATTAAATTTATACAATAACAGGGAGGATGAAACCCTTCTCTTTAAAAGTCTTTGCAGGGAATTAATACAGCTATTGCTTAAAGTGATCTCTGCCATATTATAGCAGAAAAAAACCTGAAATATCAAAGCTATTAATAGCATGTATGAAGGTGAATGAGTAAAAGGATAATTCCCAAAACTGAAAAAATAATCACTTCTTGGGAAGTTAATATATGATCCAGAGAGATGAAGAATGAGTCATACTGTAATTTTATGGCTTCAGCTTTGCAGTGCTGCTGCTGAGTGGTGGTTTTTTGGGTAGATGGAGGACATACACATATAATGCAAAGTTATCTGTGAACTGAGGGGATAATCGGAGTGTACTTATTAAAATTGTCGCTCATATTCAGCTATATCACCTTATAAAGTTTGAGGGCTTTTGTTTGTGGTTTAATTATAACATAATATAACTAAATTAAAACCAGATAATCCCAGAAATATGGACATAAAAAGGGAAAAAAATAACATAACAAAGAAGTGTCAGCTAAAAAATGATTTCTGAAGTTTCTTCTGTGGTCAGGTTCAAAGGGATTATTCTGGGGGAAATTAAAATTTTAATTATGCCTGAAAAGAGGGAATTAACTAAAGGTACCGATCTAAGCAGAACTCGCATCAGCCACAGAGTCTCTCTGATAATACTGGAAAACTCTCTCACTCTAAATTTGCAAATCATATCCTGTTTCCGTTTGAGATTTCTCTGGGTTGCACTTCACTGAATTGCAATGAAGTCTTTGTAGCCTGGGGTTCTGCAGTTCCTTTGCAATCAAGATTTCCCATGAGTGCTGTAATCTGAAGTAAAGATGAGAAGTAGGTTTTTTTTTTAGTATAGAAAAGAAAAAAATACATCAAAACCTGAAGCTTTGCTGTATCCCTGAATCCAGATGGAATTTACTTAGTAATTTGAGGGGGGAAAAGAACCTGAAAAGATAATCACAAACTACTGAATAAGAATGAAGTGTTATGTACAGCAGAGTAACTTATAGCCCAGCTTTTGGGCGCACATAGGAAATGTGGGTTTAAATTATTTTAGAGGAGATATTACAACAGAAGATCTACAGCCAAATAAAGAAATTCATTATTGACACAGCCTAGCCCTGAAGAATAGTTAAGAACATGAATAATTTAGGCAGTACATCTGAAAGCATGCAACATTTGAGAGTGGAGCTGAGAGGGTGCTAACAGGGACATGGGGACTGGAGGAAGGCTGGGATCCCAGCACTGGGCTGCTGCAAGGGGACTGTACCAGGCACCTTTGGTTATGAGGAACGACTTGGGTAGAAGCAGAAGCTGTTTAAGGGATGTTACCCTTGAAATCATAAAGCAAAGTTACCTGAGGCAATCTGCACAGCCGTTTACATCAACAGTGTGGAAAATCCACCAGCTCTTGAGCTAGAGCAGTGTTGAAGAAGATGTGTGCATGTATTTGCCAGTATATCTGGTGAATCTGTCTAATACATATACGCACACACCCCAGACATGGAATAGAAAAAACCTAGCTCTTACATACAAATTTTATGTTGGGTTTTTAACATATTATTCTATCTTGTTATGCTTTTGTTTTACAGGAGACTATGTAGTCATGTCTGTTTTCTTTAACCTGAGCAGGAGAATGGGTTATTTCACTATTCAGACCTACATTCCCTGCACACTTATTGTTGTCTTGTCCTGGGTCTCTTTCTGGATTAATAAGGATGCAGTTCCAGCCAGAACATCACTGGGTGAGTTTATTTTTCCTGTTTTATTCAGGTGTTACGATGTTTAATTGACACCTCTGCAGATCACCAGTTTGTAAACATAACAGAAGAGACAATTTCACATGAACCCTCTTCATTTAGAGGAATGTAGTAATTTCCAAGGAATACCACAGACTAAGCCCTATTTGCATCTTTTCCTTTTTACAATGTCAGATTACATGTATTGTTGATTGCTAGCAATAAAAGCCTTTGCATTTTTTCTGATTACAGTATAATACTCATTATTATAATATAAAAGCCATATTTTTTATAAACACCAGAGGATAGGGAACATGACTGGATTAGAGGCAGGGTTGCATTAGTTTCACTTGTTCTACTTCCATGTTATGATGACTGGCAACACAAATCAAATAACTACCAAGAAGGAATGCACCTTTCTGGCTGTGTGCCACAGTGGTAATAAAGAGGAGGGAGAATGTAGCACCCTGACTTCTACTTTAAAGACCAACAATCAAATGCAGACTTCAGGCCAAGAAAATCAACTGAATTTGGTTGTATCCAAAATCCTATACATGAAAATGTGACATGTAATTAATCAGAATTAGAATTTTCTACACATTTAGCAACCGCTCCACAAATAAACGAAGAAAGACCAAATTAATCTTGCTTGCGTAAAGTAGCTGTAAGAAATAACAAAGTAGAAACTTTCAACTAGAGAAATTTTAAGACATTTTCTGCCTCTGCATTAAATCCACATAAGTGAGAATTATTTCAGTTTTTCCTCTTGCATTTTAATTTCTTCACAGAACCACAGCACAAAGCACTGGAGTGCAAAATGGGGAACACAATTTTTATTCCAGGCTTCCTAGAAAGAAACACAAGAATAGAGGACCAGTGGCTCCCATAACAGAAAGCTTTAATTTTTTTTTTCACATCCTCTCTAAAAAGAGGTTATAAAATCTGGTTTAAAGAAGCACAAAATTAATAAAGGCATTCAGCCGTTATTTTAAATTTTACTTAGATACACAAAACAGACTTGTTCCTCTACTGAGAATTAGTCTATTTGTACCACCAAGAGGTAAAACTAGTGGTATGAAATTTGCCATATAAAATGTGATAGATTTTAACTGTTCTGAATGCATTTTTAGTGTTCTTCACAACATAGTACAGGCAATAACATTCTGAAGGGGGATGGAATGGTGAGGCATGTCACAGTACTTCTCTGTTGTAGACCCTTCTCCAGCTCTGTTTAAGGGTTTGAGCACATAAACCCTAAACTTAAGTTTTCAATAAAAATAAAGATTCCCTAGAAGGAAACTACAAAACCAAAAGCCTAAATTAAATTTCTTAGAATCAGAATCCATCTAACCAAAGTATTCTACAGAGCAGCACTGGCAGTGACGATGCAAAAATGTCTCATACCCCTGTTAATCCTCTAAGCTCCCCTTGAATCAGCATTTCACTGCTGGGATGTGCTGTTTAATCTTTGCCATACATTTGAACTCCAGGCACACTTCAAAACCAATCAGAGGGAGATAACTGGCAAAATCAGTTTGTTACTTCAAGTAATATTATTTCTGTTGTTTTCTATCTACTAGGAATTACAACTGTCCTGACAATGACCACCCTAAGTACAATTGCTCGTAAATCTCTTCCCAAGGTCTCCTATGTGACAGCAATGGATCTTTTTGTGTCAGTCTGCTTTATTTTTGTTTTCTCTGCACTGGTGGAATATGGAACTTTGCATTACTTTGTCAGCAACAGAAAGCCAAGCAAGGATAAAGACAAAAAGAAGAAAAACCCAGTATGTATCTTTTTATCAGCAAGGCCTAAAATTTAATTAGTTTTTCTGAGAGAGCATTTAAATCCCTCTTTATAACTGTACCTTTTTTCATACTTTTCTATTACACATATACCTGTCCTTCTCAGCAAAAGGAATGCAAACCTTCAACTTGAGAATCAAAAGCTCATATATTACAGTTGTCTAGATGCCAGAGAAACTAATTTCTTAGAATAAAGATCCTTTTAACCAGTGTTCTGCAGATCACAACTACCACCAAAGCCATTATTTATGCAACAGATAGAGCTCTTACTGTGACCTTTACAGAAAAGCTCTCATTTTCTGTCTTAACATTAGCAATATTCTATGCGCTATTAGCTCACGTCCTCATTATTGACATGACTCTTGTGCTTATCAGGACTACAGTTAAATTTTTATATTCAAACTGTGGTGTGTTCTTTTTCTAACTTGCACTTAAGCATCTGTTTCTTTTCCATTACTTCCTTATACTCTTTTTTCTTGCATTTCTTACCTCCTTTTCCTACTTATCTCCCTTTCAAAGCAATTTGGCAGTAGTTTATCATGATACTTATGGATGTATGCTACCCAATAATAAAAAAAAAAATACATATAATAGCTACAATAAAAAAATCCTGGAAATACCCTCAATAGTGATTCAGGCTTTTGCCCAGACAGGGAAAGAATTTATTGCTTATTTTGTCCAGGACAGATTTCTCCTTGCCTTTGGCAACTGAGCTGACAAATGTGTTGAATCTCTAAAAGAATTAGCCTAACCATCAAAAAAAAAAAAAAAAAAAAAAAAAAAAAAAAAAAAAAAAAAAAAAAAAAAACAAAAAAAAAACCCCAAAAAAAACAAACCAAAAAAACAAACCAAAAAAAAAAAAAAAAAAAAAAAAAAAAAAAAGACAAAAAAACAAACAAAAAAAAAACCCCAAAACAACCAAACCAAAAAAACAAACCCAAACAAAAAATCCATGAAAAATGTGGAGAACAAATGTTTTAGAAAGAATAAAGTAATTTGGATTTACTCTGCTAAAATATTCAAGGACTTTCAAAGATGCTCTCTTTTAGTTTTAACATACATCACAAAAACAATATAGAAAAAATAACAATTAAGGAACCTTTTACTACACACTATTTCTGTAATTTTAACTTTAAAAGCTGTTGAGAGATGGACTATGAAAAAACAAAACGATAAAGTAATGTGTCTTGGGCTGTGCTAGGTGGAAATAGAAGTGCATCTGTGTGTATGTGTGTCTTATGCAGTCAGGTAAACTCAGATTTAGTTGTCTCACTTGAAAAAGTCCATATAAGGACAAATAACTGGTTCTTTGCATTGCTTATCTGTTAATATCTGGGAAGAAACAGAAGTATAAATATTTGCCTGAATGTTCACAGAGCCTAAAAATCTTTAAAGTAGAGCGTTCAACACACAGTCTGCAGGTAAAAAGTCTCCTTTCCCTATAGTGTTTCTAGAAACTGTGAATGGTCTCATTCAAAACAGTTCACCATAAAAGACTAAAACCCCCTGAGGATATGAAAATCTAAATGGAGTTTGATATCTTATGTCTTTGGCCCAGATGTAGCTACAAGACAGTGACAAGTTGAAAATGTGGGGATTTTATGCTACAGATACTTGTTTCAAATGCTGTTATCCCAACCTTTCTACAAATTTAGTTCTTTTTGACTTAGTATGTTTTAGAAACATATTTTTAATTTACATTATTTTTGTCTCTTTCTTTCCTTTCTTTAATTTAAAACAAAATCCTCTGATTCTCTTTTCTGTCTACAAAATGAAAGCTTCTTCGGATGTTTTCCTTCAAGGTATAATGTTTTTTGGAATGGAAATTCACTGCATGCAACTGCTGAATTTAACTATTAGAGCTTAGATGAGAGTGGTGTTTCATTGTTTGTTTTTTTTTAATTAATGAGACAACTAAGCATTCTACTCAAGCTACTTCCTAATTAAGTAGAATGGTTACCTATTCCTAAACAATTTGTAGAGTTGATTCAGCAGCCCAAATACCAATGCACTATGGTTCTGAACTCAGCTAAGTTCAGGAGAGACCACCATTATTGGATCGCATGAATTAAGAGAGTTTAACGTTAAAACATTTCTGCTCCTCTCTCTGATTGCCATGGGATCCGGTTACCCTAAAAACCTGCAATATACCCTTTTAGAACTCAACTCTGACTCTGAATTTTTAACCTTTGTGATTTTGCTCCTAATTATAAAACAAAATCTGTTCTGATGTTGGCCTGAACAAAACACATCGTCATCAATTACTCAAACGTTGTTCCTTATACCAAAACGGTCAGAGTTTTGAAAGGGTTTAAGATGCATATATATATTTTTAATGTTGTCATTGGATCAACACACTTAGCAAACTGTCAAATATCTAGCTGTGTTCCACATCTAAACCTTATCTCCATTCAGAAATGCAGCGATTTTATTAAAAGATTGTGGGGAGGAAGAAACCACAAAATAAATGAAATTTACATACTTATGGAATGGAATTGTTATTTTACCCTAACAACTATCAGTATGAAATTTCAATGCCTATCATCCCAATGTTCACCAAGTACTCAGATGTGTTTTAAATGCTTAACTTGCTCAATTCATTCTAATTATATATGTGTATATATATATATATGTACAGCTACTATATAAAATTTGGAACATGTTGAACCTTCTAGCTGGTGAACATCAGTAGGTGGTGAATTGCATATATGCAAATAATTGGAGAGTCTTAAAGACATTCTCCTAACCTTATTCAAAAGATCCAGTTTTTGCCTTTTTCTGTGTATACATATTTGCTCCTGTCTCAACATGAAGCAGCCCTATTAAAATCCTGCATTTCCAATTGATTCAGTTCCTTTCATGTGCTATACACAAATTGCCTTCAGATATCAGGCAGCTATGTAAAATATAAAACAAAAATTAAAAATACCATCAGTTACATTCCTAGAGGTTTCATTTAACCTCTAACATTTACTCACTTTGGCTTTGAAGCTAATTGCCCATAGCTGTTAGCTTTAGATTGATTTGTGTTGCTTTCCTGTAAAGTCAAAGTTGTGATAGAACTTATTTTAATAAGTTCAAGGTAATAAAACCATTAGAACACCTCAGCAGTTTCCCTCACGCCCCGCACAGAACCATCATGCACATGCTGACCATTATCTCCTGGCTGGTCTGGTGATAATAACAAAGATTCTCCCCCTGCCATTTTTTCTCTCTTTGCTACTCCACCGTAGGCACCTACTATTGACATCCGCCCCCGATCAGCAACCATTCAAATGAACAATGCTACACACCTCCAAGAAAGGGATGAAGAATATGGATATGAGTGTCTTGATGGCAAGGACTGTGCCAGTTTTTTTTGCTGCTTTGAGGATTGTCGGACAGGAGCATGGAGGCACGGCAGAATACACATCCGCATTGCCAAAATGGACTCCTATGCCCGCATCTTCTTCCCAACTGCCTTCTGTTTGTTCAATCTGGTGTATTGGGTATCATATCTGTACCTTTAAAAGCGTTAGGAAATCAGTGATATGAGCCTTACTCACTGAATTTCTTAGAGAGATGGTTTCCTAAATCCACTTGAAGTATTTACAATGCGCTTTATAGTGATCTGAATTATTTAGTGCCATAATCCCGTACACATTGGTCATGTCATTTGTTCAAAAACTGTCATCAGGTTATTGTGAATTACATGTCCATCCCACATACCAAAATAATTTGAAAATAATGTAAACAGGTAATATACAGCTATACCTACTGGAATAGAGAAAAAAGGGCAGATCGGGCAACAGGAACATAGCAACATCACTAAATAGCTCTGGTACTGTGATTCCAAACAGGAGCAAGAGAGAGGAGATTTCCCAGGTAAAGTGCTGTACAGTTTGTTAACATTGGCTATAATTATGCTATAGCTTTATTCTCTGTGGGCTTTTCTTTTTGGAAGAGTCATCTCTCACTTTGAATAGGTATAATTAAGTTAGGAAAGTTAACTTCTACTCCCACCAAGATGAAAACAGACCTTTCCCTTTACCATCCCTTTAAGAGCACATGTACAATGCTGTAAATATTTCAATACCTTGTAGTAAATAAAGTCTAGTGCATGCATCTTTTGGGGGCCAAAATAAATGAAAAAGGTACTATAAAGTTTTGTCTTTTATTTTGTGTCTCTGGATGTGCTATTGTAATTGAAATGTGGACAAACCTGATATTTTTTTCTTGAAAAATTGCCCCTTTTCCTCATGCATGGAAGATCCAAGCAGACAGCACTTTCATGTAAGACATTAGAGAAGCCTTAAGGATTCAAATAAATAACATGTAGACAAATCTGTATGGCCAATATAATAGCTCATAAAGTGTAATGTATGTGTCCTCTGCAGTTGTAGCCTTCATTTTCCATTGATAATGTTGCTATATTTCAACTGAATCTCCAGTAATTATACATTGCAAGATCAGCTTCCAAATTTAATCCATGTGCTTCTATTGTTCTTCTCCCATGTTGAGCTCCACCTTTTTCTTTACACAAGTGTTTGTGGGAGTCTTTTATTCTTTAATCCAGTCCAGGAAATAGCTTTTATTCAAGACATAATTTTTACATAAGAGCTTCAAGTTAATTTTACAACATTAGACCTTGTATTGTATATACACACACACTTCTCTGCCCATTCATGTCCTTGATCAGCAATAGTTGTTGTCAGTGCTGCGTTCACTCAGTGAGTACCTTTACTAAAACAAACCTTTACTATGGCTAGCACACAGTTTATAGATAGCCTTGAAAATAAAAGGGAACAAAGGATGTCTTGGCTACTAAAACACATGTATGCAGTAATGTGTATTTAAATCCTTCAACCCACCTGGGTGAATCTTGAAAACCACTGGTTTTCAGAACCTGTATGATGCTCAATTATGCAACCTTAAGCACATGTAAATATGACTGACATTTTTTTTTTAATTGTCAAAGATGCAAAACGTCACCTCCAGAAAAGCAGGCTTGCAGCTTGAAAAGGGAGATCTATAACTTAGCACTACAGAATTACTACTAGTTAAAATGGAGGAAAAGGAAAGTTTTCCAATGTTTGTATAGTTTTGGAAATAAAAATGTATAAAAAAGGAATATCTCTTGATCATCAATTGCTCCTTGTCCAATGTATTTGAAAACATTTTAATAAAGGAATTGCACACACCTGTGGACTTTTTCAATAAAACTGCTGCACTCAACTCTAGTTCTCCTGTGACCAGTTTATTAAAAGCTTGCTTTGAGAACTAGACTGCTGGACTAGTTTGATTCATCAGCTGCCTAAATATAAGTGATTATAATCCTCATAACCCTCTGCATTGTCTCATTTTGTAGACAAATGGCTCACACACACAGCTTTCAAGGATCGAGACTAAATCTTTTGAAGGGTATCTTATTCTTAATTTTTTTTTTAATCACTGAATTTGAAGTACTCTAATGAAGGGAGAAAAACTTTATCTACTTAGAGAGCCTCCACTACCTGAATGAGTGTCAATCACCTTTCACATAGGGAGATGTTTCAGCTGGTACCAGGCTGATCTCAAAATTTTTTTTCCAGTAGTCAATTATTTAAGAGCTTTCTTTTAGTTTCTTGCAATTTATAAGTGATGTTAAAAATTTAAGGTTTCAAATATTACCCAGCTCTTTACCCTCCTACCTAAGAGGTTTTAGACATATCACTATGAAACTCAGCCCAAACCAGCCCTTTAATGCCCTCAGTCAAATGCATTTTGGTTAACATACACAGAATTGTTTTTTTTGTCATGATCTGTGAAATTAATTATTCAGTGACACTAAGCACTTTACCCTATTAGGTCACCTGTGCCTAAGAAAACCTTCAGTACTGATGAATCAGATGCAATAATGAGGAACAAACTATCAGACCCCTCACTCGTGCAAGCTGGGCAAATTTAGTTAAAGATTGATGTAGCCCCACGTCAATAATGCAAATCACAGAAACTGGAAAAGCATGCCACATCTGCCTTAAGGAGGCGAGTGAACTTTTCTCACCATACATCAGCACACAAAGTAAAGGAAATCAGACCCTAATCAGCCATTACCCAACCCCTCGCTCTTGCACACGTACTGAGGTGATTTGTCATTTCCTCCTGGTGAAAAAGGGAAGAGATTCAAAAGCACAGTTCATGGAAAAACACTAATTCCCAGTAAGAAAATGACACCAAAGTGCAAGCTAGTGCTAACTAAACAAAAAGCATAGTGTTCCTCTGAACAGAGGTGATTTTAGCTCTTCAGCACAGAATGAAAGAATGACATTTGTGTTGCAAAGCCAGACTACCACCACCATAAACAAAACAGTAAGCAAAATAACGTTTACGTGTGATAAGGGTTATTATTCAGAAGAAAACTGCCCAGAAATGTACCTATATATACACATCCACACATACAGATTATATAAAATATTATGCTAATGTATACATTATACATACTAACTCTCCCAGCTGTATTCTAGGGAAGAAACTCACTCTTGATGCACCAGACTTGCTGAAATGTTTTCAAGCTTATTATACTGTAAAAGAGCTATTACTGCTCTGGGATATGGTCTGAGGATGTTCAGATTGCCATTAAAAGTTTTATCAAGCATACACTAATAGCACAATTATTTACTTGCTATTTATATTCCAAGAATATGTAATATCCTGAGACAAGACACTGTTGTCCCAGGGATTATACCAAAACAGAACACCTTCAAAGCATTCACAAATCTTTATACATTTATAACATTTACAAACCTAGATTGTAAATAAAGACCTGGTATTCAGGGAGATGATGTGACTCACCAATAGTTCTCCTATTTTCTGTGTTAGCTAGCCCCAAAAATCTGTATTTTACCAAGCCAGTATGGAATAATTTTAGCCTCTGTACAATGCAAATGTTAAAGATGCACACACATCAAAAAAAGGGGGGAAAATAAGCAAGAAGTCCTTTAATTTTAATCTGTTCTACCTCATTTTCCCACAGTCTCATGAATATATCCAACATGGATGACTGATCCAATAACAATGTGTATCAATTTCAATTACACAGTTATAGCAACAAATACTGGATGTCCAAATACTTAGACCTCCTTCCACCTGTGCTCCTAGAGTCCTACAAACAGGTAAACGAACTTATACTTATAATAAAATAATCAAGCAAATGAATAATGCCATAAAAGGAACAAGAAAGTTTGTTATTTCTGTAAATTTTAGTGGATAGCGTTACTTTATGCAAAACCAAAAATATTTGGGAAAATATAGTTTTAGATTATCTGCCTTACCACCAAACCTGGGTTCTGTAAGACCATGACAGAGATGAGCTTCAAACAAGGATTTGAAAGACAATAAGAACCTTTTCAGGTTTGCTGAATTTTCTTTCTAATGCTTCAGAGGAAAGGCAAGACTATGCAAAAAAAAGTCTTTGTGACAGAATTTGGCAGCTGAGGAATGAAACAGAACCTTGACTTTGACACAGATTCAAGTCAATGTTGAGCAGATCTGCTCTATCCAGGCTGCAGCTGAGAACTGATTTAGAGAAACAAACAAAAGAATTTGTACATTAATGGATTAAAGAGGCAGCCCAGAACAACAAGTCATTTAGAGGCAAAATGATCCACAGAAAATAATTTTCAAGGCTAAAATAATGAAGGTTGCAGTTCTCTGAACTTAATAGAGCATCTTTGTGTTTCAGGCTTCATGAATATGCATGAAGGATCAGATTTTAGTGATGCCATGGCAGAAAGTTAGTGTTATGATGAATGAATAGCTACATCCAAGACAAGGTCTTCATGTAAAATACAGCTTGTTCATGGGCTTCTGCAGTTGAGGGACTAAAGCCTGTTATTTTAAGCTAAGGGATCATCCAAGGCAGAATCCAGCAGTAAGTGTGAAAAAAAGAAAAAAAGTAAAATATAAAGAATCTATCTAAATGCAACCTAATTACAGCCCAGGGGACAAAGTAACATTTTAAAATGCAAGTGTTGTCTTTCAAACAAAATTTCAGTTGCTTTGCTGAGAATTTAATTAAATCTTATGAAAAGCTTCACAGATAAATCAGTTTATTATACCCATGAGAGATCTATTGTTCCATTTACAAAAAATTAAAAGCCACTTTCCCTCCTTATTTAGAAGAATTGTGTAGATGAAAAGATTTAGACTTCCTACTTACATATTACTGTGGGGCTTTTTTTAAATTCAAGATTTACAATGAAAAACATACCTGTCGAATATGTAAAAAAAAGCTCACAACCTTTAAAAGATCTTGAATAACAGACATGAACTAAAAGCTTGCATACAAGTCAGCAAACCCACTTGAATAATGCATTTCAGAATGTCAAATTATTTCACAAAATCATATTTAAAAAGTTTGTCTTTCTTGTGGGGAAAAAAAACAAAAACAAACCACAGTATGTTAAAACTGGATAAGATATTCATATTTGATCTCACATAAAATTCATATTGATTAACAAAATTAGAAAAGGGAAAACAAGGAATAAGCAAATATTAATATGGCTTTAATTCAGCCAGTATGAAAAACATTAGAAATATTGATTTTTCCTCCAGACACATGCTTTTCAATACTGGCATATTGAAACCTATATCTAAAGAGATTTAATTAACCATCAATCTCTTCAGAATTTTCAGGTATATGCTATAAGCCTAATTATAGATTCAGTTATTTTGCACGAGAAGCCTAATCTTAATTTACCCATAGAAAAAAACCCAAGCAAAAACCCACAAAATCCTCCCACTAACCTTCCCCCTAAAAGCTCCAAATCAGACTTGTTTCATTCCTAAAATGAGACACAAGCACAGAGACATCCACCCAGCTAATACATTTACAAGATGTCTATAAAAATAGCGAGTGAGGCTTTAAACTGCTTGAAAGACAGACCTGCTAGAAAGGGTTTAGCATAGCTGGATACTTTGCTGCATTAAAGAACAAAAAAAAACCCATGTAAATTTGCCATGGTTTAAAATAAATAAATCTCTCCATGTTTGTATTGACAAAACAATTCATATTCATTAATTCTCAGAATTCATTTCATTGTGTCCCTTTAGACTAGAAGGGAAAGACTAGACAGACTGTACAATCACTGAAACTATCTCACAAATCTATTCACATTTCAAAAGCTTTTCTGCCTCTCATTCTTGTTCTACTTAGATCAGAACTCTTTAATCTGCTGCCACAGTAGAGACTTCTTGTAGAAGTGGGCACTTTCCTTTTGTTCTTTCCAATTCCTTTGCCCTCAGTTATATTCACCTGAATTTGACAGCTCTCCTGCTGATTTAGCAGTTCAGGATCTTTTGCACATATACTTCTGTCCCATAAATCACCACCCCCACAAACCAGTGATCCCATTTCAACTCTGACAAACTACTGCAATTTGAAAATTATCACGTCTAAGGCAGCTATAAGGGAAACCAAAGTTATTGGACTCAATATTAAGATACCAAAAAGATGTAAGACAGACCAATTGCTAATCTCAAGCTTGCCTTTATTTTCCTTGCTTTCAGGGGAGCCGATGCCAGCTCTTGTTGAGGTTCATCTCTCTACACTGAATTGTTCAGGGTGCCCACATTGGCACATCTGCAGATCCTGACAACATCCAGGTGTGGCATCAATCTCACCCAAACCATGCCCTCCCAGCAGCTCTCCTCCTGCTGGCCTGAACACCTGAGGATGCTGCCTGCACATGCTTCTTGAGTATTTCTGGAAAGCAAAGATAATACTCACAGATGTCATTAATTTTTTCAAACCTCAGGTAACATGTAATGAGCACTTTTGGCACGTTCCAGTAGCTCTGCCAGTTTTTTAGGAGTCTTCAGCAGTTTTATTGGAACATTATATACTGGCTCAGCTACCCTGGATGGCCCTTGGGAGAATCTCAGCATTAAAGAATCACAGGTACAGACTCATACAGGCACGAGAGAAGGTAGTTTACTATACACTACATTTGAAACAAAATATTTGTTTTTCAGCTCAAACATTTGGGATATAAAAGAAATAAAAAGTCTAAAAAATCAAAACACTCCATGAAATGAAACTTCAAAAGCAGGTTAAGAATTAGTCCATTGGTTTTAAAAGGGTTTTTCCCTCTTGATTTCTACAGATTGTTTTATAAACATACCACAGCAAAAAGAAAAAAAATGTTACGTAAATAAACTACAAATAATTTTAAGTACACCTCTAATTGTAATTTGTTAGAATAACATTTACTTCTAAATTTACTGTAAAAACACCCTAAGTCAGACTTTGTTACAAAGCAGAGTGAGTACAGTACCAGCATTGTATTTGTCCTGCTCCCCTCCAGGTCCCACAGAGCATTTTCACAGACAGGTCCAAAACACCACAAGGATGGTTTCCTTGAGAGAATGACAAATGGGAAAAACATCAGTTCAAATTACAAATTTATCCAAAAATCTGTACAATATGAAGCAAAATTACGCCAAAAAACCACCTTGTAAACTCTTAGTACACATGGAGGGATTTGTTTCCAGCTACTCTGCGTGATCTGCCATAACTGATCAGAACTTTCTTTATTTGAAGAGTCATCTTGCTCTAGTAGATTCATCTGTGTTTCAATAAAATAACATTTTTAGGCATTGGAAACCTTTTCTCTCCTTTGGAGCACTCACTTTAAAGAAAAGGTAGGGTAGTTCCTCCTTCCAGCTGTTGTTGACCTCGTATCTAGCACTTGTGTCCACATAAACAAATCTGAGTCCCAGATACACCTGAAAGTGGGTCCAAACAGAACACAAAAAATTGTGAGATTTTTTTAACCAAAATCATAGCTTCCTTCCAAAGCCCTCTAAAGAGCTTTGTCACCTGCCCATGAAGGAACTGTGTGTGCTACAGCCTGTGCAAGCTGGCAGGTCCTACCCACTGCCTCATTGAGTTATTAATGGAGTGCTACTGGTGCCTCCTCCTCATGTCTGGAGGAGCATTCCTCCTGGAATGCTGGCCCAGAATTCTACATCAGTGCTCTGACACAAGTCCTGGGCAGCATGGGAAAGCACAGTGTGGGAAAATGATATTATTAGAAAGGTACAGCATCAATGATAAACATGAAAATTTATGAATGATTCAGTGTTATTATTTTGCAATAGTTATCCATAAAGCGATGTTTCTGCATATAATTTTTAAGAACTGAAAGTTTTTATTCTTTCCTCTACATCCCTTCTGGCTGTTTCTTTTAGTATTGGTATCAGTTGGGAACAGATATTGCCCAAATGCAAATGATTCATCACTTCTGTAATTGCATAATTTAGAGCTGTTGTGAAGTGAACAAAACTACTGGTGAAGTAGTGAAGTGGTTGGCTCTGTTCAAAATCTCTAAAAGTTGAAAATAATCTGATTCACCTTTTTTTTTTTCCCCTCTGTGATTTCATCCTTTATAGGGAATTTAAAGATAAAACAGGTAATTGAAGGATAAAATCCATCCCAAACCTGAAATAAGACCTGTTATGGTAACATTTCCTAGGGGATAAGCTGAATACAAGCTCATTGAATGAACATGCAATTTAATCTCCAGAAGTTTTTTTTCCTACCTGTACAAAGAGGAAGAGCCAATAATGCTGAGCAGTTAATGCACACACAGAGGTTTGGATTATAGAAACAGGATGAAGTTCACATCCCATGTACATCTGAGATAATTGTACAAATTCTTCTGGAGGTTTTGCCAAATAAATGCAAAGTACACTCTGTTATTGCTCCTTCTACCTTCCCTCCCACTCTCCCTGGCATCCAGGCACAGAAGGAACAAGCCTTCAATACTCTTGAGTTCATATGTGGGCAAAGGAAAAGTACAAGGGGAGAAGATGTCCTTTGCAAAGATGCCCGTATTTTACCTTGTCTTCCAAAAAAAAAAAAAAAGAAAAAGAAAAGAAAAAAACAAGAACTAAAAAGTGGTATTTGGGGGGAAGTTCTAAAAAATAAAAACTTTAAATTGATGTTGCAATGAACTTTTCTAGCTAACGAAAGAGAAAGTACTGGCAGCTTAGTTTCTGTTCTCTATTTGTCTTTCTAAACATCTTAGAAAAATTAAGAAGATAGTAATTTAGTAAATTAATCTTTGTAAACGAAGATCATCATGACCATTCCTATGAGCAGTACACCAGATCCCTACATCACTTTGAGTACTAATACAATTAAGTAATTCTACCCTGTCTGAATCACTTATCACCATTCCAATAAAGGGATTGACATTCTGATGTTGCCTAGAAAATGTATTCAATTAACATTTTGAAAAAAAAGGTTTTCAGTTTTAGTAATGAAAATCTTACTAACTTGAAAAGTTCTGTTTAATTCATCGGTAGCAGGCAAAATATTAATCAATGATAATCAAAATCATTCATGCTACAGTAGAACAGAATACATTTTATTCAAAATAGCAACAGCCAGTTTCTAAAGGTGCCCTACAATTATTATCAGTTATGAGGAATAATATGCTTTTCAAAGAGTTAAAATACAAAAAGAGTACTTTATTTAAGAAAAAATTAAAATAATTACATAGGACATGAAAGTACAAAGAACACAGTCAAAAAAACTATAGCCCTGAAAAATGCTAAAACATTGGAAACCATAAATTAAAAACTCACTAGCTACATTTTAAGAATGAACACATTTAAAGTTTACATTTTCTTTCCCACTACTTCAGAATACATTATTATTCAAAAATCTGAACCACTGGAGAATTGTCACAACTAGCAATGAATACATTCCCACCTGAAGTTAAGCTACCATCTGTACTTAGCTCTGTAGATCTGCCTTTTTATTTAGTTTCATCTTGTTCAGCACAAGATCCCAGTCCTCTCTCTCTAATGCCTTCCTTACGCATAATTTTTAATTTAAATCTCATGTCAGCTGCTCCTCAGTATGTTTAGACAATTGAAACCTAAGGAGAGAAGTCAGAACACCAAAAAAGAGTAACTTGGCAAGTTACCACTTAGTCATCTATGGGAACATCAGAATTCATATTTTCTTTTTGTCTCCAGATCTTATGTAGAGACAACACTGACATTTTGTTGATGTATGTTGTAAAACTGGAGGGGAAATGGCTTTTAAACTCATCTAGGACAGAGTGGCTTCCTGTGACACATCCATGCTTGTGATGAGCCTTCAATCCCACACACCCACCTTGTGAAGTGGAGGAACCAAAGAAATCCCTACTGGGATCTCGCACACAAGCTCACAACTGCAGAACAATACTTTCACCTGTGTTAGCAAAAATGCTCCCCAAAACTGCAGACCCATCTGTTAGTTGTGACTTGTCACATTTTGCCAGTGATTTTGCTGACCACACCTGAGGTCACAGAGATGTATAGATGGCAACAGAAATACAGGGATTAGCATAAAAGACATAAGTGTAGGAGACAGTTACAAGGTTCTTCACAAGTTAATGAACATTTTCTCCTCAGATTGTTGGACAGGTACAGAATTTAAAAAAATTATCCCTTCAGTGATACATCATCTCTTTGTCACATTTTCTTACATAAAGCCAAATACTAAGGTGCATAAAAAGTCACTCATATTCATTATTGTGTGTCTCACTCATACCTTTAATGCATTTGCTCTACCACTTAATGTTTAAAGTACCAGCTGGGTTTAATCATACTACATATTTTGCAGTAAATATTGAAAACAAGAAAGTGGTTCATTTGATAAGATTCATAAACATTACCCAAATATTCTTTGTGAAATATCATGCTACCTAGGGAGGAGGTGAAGCGTTGCTTTGCATTTTTAGGCTGTCTAGCAAACTGCCCTACCCTGTTAAGGAGGGAAGCACTGTGAATGTCACCTCTAGACAGAAGCAGCCCTACTTGTCTCAAGAAATTTTTGGTTTGGGTTTTTTCAGGGTGGGGAATCATATATAAAGATAAACTGCACTATTCCTTCTATTTTTAATCTAAAATGGCCCTTTACCTCATTTTTACAAAAACTTATATCAACCTGTAACCTACCTCCAGGCTTTTTCAACTTATTTATTAACATTATTTAATTAATCATCTTAGTTTCTGGCCGCCAGCAGGGCAGTATGATCTCACTTTAGAAACACACACTCATAGGCAGTGCAAATCCCAAGATTTAGTCTCTCTGTCCTCATAGTGATTCCCTAATCATTGACTAATAATGTTACATAAAATAAAGATTTTCCAGTGTCAATAAACTAGAATCCTCCTCTAGGTGATTACCCTACAACTGTACTTTGTATTAAGTCATGCAGGCAGTCTTGGAAGAAATTCTGTTTGCTGCCATAGGAACCAAGGATGGACACACATCCCTTGAGTTTAATCCATTTAAGACTGAAATGTATATTTGGAGGCGATGAGGAACAGAAAATGTATTTCTGAAAGCTGTTTTTAAAGGAGAGTAAAAACAGGGAATGAATGTAAATCCACTGGACAGTAGGAGGATGACTGTTTCTATACTGTCTAAGACAAAATGAGAGAAGTCCCAGGGAGACAGAAACACTGCAGCGATTCTAAACACCTACACAGAACTTTCCACCTATACTGCTCTGTAGACTCCATGATCTGTAAAGCAAAAACAGCTTAAATTTGTTCATACTGCCTAGCTGATGGTATTGCCCCTGGGAGAAGTGCTAAATGCACTTTAAGGGCCATTTCTTCAAGCCTCTTCTCACTTGTCTTTTTCCAGTCTTTCAGTTGATTCTTTTCCTCCTCAACCTATTTTACAGACACTGGATGAAGTGAGAAATCACTTTGAGACCAAGTTCTCCTTTCTTGTAAAGGAAAAAATTAAAATTGTAAGCAAAGGACATCAGATGGCTCTCAAGAAGCCATTTAAGATTTCTTACTATGCAATTAAAAACAACTTGCTAGTTTCACAAGTTGGAAAAAAAATGTTTTGCTTGTCAAACCATCACAAATTCATTTCTTCTACCAGTGCAGAAATCTTCACTTCACTGATACTAAGTCTGAAAGATTGAATACCTTTTAAGGGGTCACACAGCTTCCCAATGCACAAAGCTTAGGT
This sequence comes from Climacteris rufus, assembly GCA_013398175.1. NCBI lineage: Eukaryota > Metazoa > Chordata > Aves > Passeriformes > Climacteridae > Climacteris > Climacteris rufus. Next base: position 3,232,182 of record VZRZ01002792.1, on the reverse strand, counting down.
CAAAATAAAACAAGGCATGTTACTCCCAGCTGAGAAGGAAGTTAATTTCGTGATGAGATGAACAGCATAAAAGTCAGATGAGATAAACAGTGTGAAAAGTGTGAACAAGATGTGAACATCAAAATGTATTGCCTTTATGTGAGACAACATGAGTAAGTACTAATAGCTTCCAATAAGAGTGCTTTAAAATGTTGATACGCATTTCAAACTCTACTGAAGTTGCCTTTGAAATATCCACTGCCATCTGTGTAGCATCAAAAAGATGAATATTCATTTTTGCTTGTCGTGCAGAGTTATCAATACACTGAAATATAAACAACTCCCCAACACTGTAATTTGCTGAACGTTTGTACTATGCAAATTTCATATTGCTAATAGATGCATTGTTTGGTGTATTTAATTTCTATGATATGTATTCCTTCTTTAGCATCAGGTGGTTGTACGGAATTATACACTGAATACACTGGTAATCTGACTTTCCAAAGGGATTAGGCACATGCACAACTGCATCCCTGAACTGGAGACCTAAATTTCAGATTCTAGCAAAGTTAAGAGTTCCAGTGCAAAAGACAACATTTTTGAGACTATGACATCTAAATAGACAAAGAAATGTTATCCTTACAGGGAAGGGGAAAAAAATGACACAGGCAATGTGAAGTGCAAACTGACACCCATACAAAGTTTATATCAAAAGACGTAAACTGAACTAGAATCCTTTGAGACCCAATCTATGCCTTAATCACAAATCTCTCCTTTCTATGCCATAAAATGGAAAATCTCTCCACCTGCCTGTCAGCCAGTGACAGCATTATAAGAGGATTAAAGATGAAAGGTTTTAGAGTTTTTTAAACTGCAGATCTAACAGATTCTTTGCTTTCTCACTCATGAAGATTTTATACTTGTTCTCACTTTGTATTTCAGTTTTCTTAATCTAAAATGAAAGTCATTGAGACTGAAATGTATGTTTTGCTCTTTATGCTCTGCAAACACGGCAAAGGAAGCTGTCAGTGAAAATACGACTATGAACAATAACAAACTGCTTAGAGCAAAGAGAAGGTGAAAAGGATTCTTGCATAAGAAATAGAAATAACTAGAAAGAGCAAAACCAGTATGCATCCAAGCAAATAAAGCAGCCTATTATGTAAACATGGAAGTTTTCAGTTTAATTAAAGATATGTGAAAACTCTCACTATCCCTCACAGAGGATCAGTTAATATTTTCTTCAAATGCTCCTGAATAAATGAATGGTTTTTAACAGATTCTGCAGGCCGTGTAATTCTCCCTGGGACTACTCACGGAATAAAGAATGATACACTGAGAGTCCTAAAATGATTCACAATTACATCAAGCAAAATTACAAGGCAGTAAAAGTTCATTTTTTTTTTCTTAAAGTCATACAGAACTCTAAAAAATTTTGTGGAGGGGGAGAAGAGGGGTTTGATTGTGGATAAAAGCAGATTAGGACTTCGATGTCTGAATGTGAAAATCTGGGGAGAAAGTATCTTAATAGCTCTGTATCATGTGATACAGAGCCTTGCACCCCAACTAATGCCCTCACAAACTGTGAGCATTTCCCATACCTCCTAGACCCCAACAGGGGTCTGTCACAAAGCAAGGAAGCCCAAGTGTTCCCCCTTCCCCCAGTACCAGACCTGCTGATAGTGTATCGCATCCCTGCATGTACCCCACATCAGAACAGAACCACAGTGAGTCTCACTCACAGCAGAAAACAGATCAGGTTATATCACCTGCTCACCTGCCAAAATCCCTGACCTGTTTTCTACTTAAAATCCCTTTGAAGCCTGGAAGATGCAGCAGAACATTGACAGCTGTGTGCTGTTGGCCACACAGCGTAAAAGGGGAGCTGTCCCAAGACAAGACTTGCTGTACACAGTGAATTTAATTGATTGATTGATCCCCAGTTGTGGGTCTTGTTGGTTGTTTCTTCACTTCACAGCAAAAGTCCAGGGGTGCTGAGAGGTGACAAGACTGGCTGTTTTGATTCTACTGCATCCCATGGCTCTATTTTCTTAATGTACCATAACTGTCGCATGAGATTGCATGGATTCCACAGGGATTTGGAAAAGATGATGCACTATGGTATCCATCTGTTTGGGGTGACAAAATCCTGTAACTGGGAGAAAACCTTCTGTTAGCCACCACTGCCTCAAATACTGCTTCCTTTTGTAGGAACACAAAGGATCATTTTGGCAGTGACACTTCTAAGACCCCAAGATCACACTGTGGGTTTGTTTTACATCTTTCTCTCTCATTGTACTTCTGCAACTCCCTGAAGCTTTGACATCAGTTTCTAACAGCACAGACATACTTGTTTTCAGTTTTCTCTTGAGCAAAATGTCAGCAAGTCATAACCATTGCTCTATTGTATTGTATTTTGACAGCACTAAATATAGAGTGGCCTGACTCCACTTGCCTTTGTGCCCCACTGTCTCTGGTTGAAGCAGCATCCTGAACCACCTCTCTGCACTCACAGCACTCTCCAACAGTCCAATCATCCTAAGTGGGGCTAATTTGAATCAGACTAAAAGATCATATATATCTCAAAGTTCTTAGCATAGACAGCAATCTGATCCATTAATAGGAATATAGGAATTTGCAAACTTTTTTTAACTCCCTATTTTGGAGCATTAGAGGATCTGCTTCTCCTTTTTGAACCTCTAACGCTGCCATTAGAAGTCTAAACCTTTGAGTCTCTTGCAACTAAATGGCATCAGTTACCCCTGTAAATATAAATCAATAAAATAATTTGATATGTTGTTAATTATTGCGTTAATTTTCAACATCCAGTACAAATGAGAAATTCTAGGGTGTTCTAGCAGCAAACTCACACTAAAATATACATATTTCTTATTCTGGCATCAGGAAACATTCTGCTCCCTATTTAACTTCTCTAACTTTCTTGATGAACCTAAGAATTTGCATGTATTGCATGTTAATGGCTTGCTTTGAACTCTTAAATAAGTTAATTTACTAAAGTCCTGACAGCATTTTTTTTTCCTAGCTTCTATCATCTTGATGTGGGAGCATCTAAAAATCACAACTGAAACAACATTAAAACCGCTTTCCTTAAATACACATAATTAAACAAATTGTGGATACATTATGAACAGAACAGTCATGAACAAACATTGTGGTGACAATTAACTTAATTCATTGAATATTTTTCTCACTTAAAACTACCTATATTTTATCAATTCATTGCAAGTTGTACATTGCCAGCCAACAGAGAACTCTCAAAACATGTATTGGACTATTTGAGTATTCAGTCCTTGTACCCTGATCAAACTCAGATTAGACTGATTCTGTTCCTGATTGTTTAATTTGACCTCTGTAAACCATTTCTGGTAGTTAAAATCATGTTTTGATTATCTAAATCTTAGTACTACACAAAAATTTGCATTTAATCAGCATTCACACAAAACAAATCACATTTCAAAAAGCAATCATGAAGAGGAAGTTCATGACGGGCAAATATGATACATATAGTTAGTATTCCAGTTAAAGGTCAAAATATTTAGAAATTAATTGACCCCTCTACAGTTCAGCTGCACTCATGAACTCCAATTGCACTTGCTGAAACACAAAATACAGACCATGCAACCCCATTGTCTCCCTGCTCTGAGGCTTGTGCCTCTTTCAGGACAGCAGCAATTGTGCCAGAGAACAAAAGGCAGTCAGCTGATATGTTACATTTCTCTCTATCCTACAAAGAACTTGATACTTTTGTTAGAAACTTCTGAGATACTAAAAGTTATCTACATTGGAGAAATACAGAAATACAATACCTATTCCATTTGAGGACTGCACTATCCATCCCCAAATTGTAATTCTTTCCTAGTCCTTCTATTGTAACAGTTGTTTGGAAACTTAAGAACAAGGGGTGTAATGGCTGTGGGGATTCTAAGTAGCTGTGAAACAAAAAAGCTGCTAATTTTTAACATTTAATGTTCAAAGAAGAACAACAATAACAACAAAAAGAAAAACATTTCCTAAAAGCCAACAGGTAACATTTTCAAACTTTTGTAACAAAGCATTTTCTTCAAATCCCAAAGATGAAGTGATTCCATATGATTATTCAGGTTGAAACTGTGAAAATTTTATTGACAGCCAAATGTAACAGGTAGACAAGTATTGCCTCTGTCTACAAATTATTTAGAGTAAATTCTTTTATGCCATGTGTAATCTCAGACCTCTAGCATGTACTACTATTAAACATTTTGTATACATATTATCTGTTTCAAAGTCACAGCACTATTGAAAAAAAACAAATTTAAAAGTACTTTTCAATTTTTCTCAAAAGAAAAATTTGTAACATTGTAAAATGAAACTGTTGATATTTCTCTATTTTCCCTATATTTTTACTTTCCTTAAGCCAGAAAAATAGGACATTTTCTTTTCTTTTGAAAAAGTGTTATCTCAAATTTAGTCGTGAATTAATTTAAGAAAAGCATCTGATCTCATTCATTGGCTTTCTGTAATCCATTCTGCTCCTAAAGTCTGGTAATTATTTATTAATTGGGGAAAAATGAAATATCAGGGACTGATTCAGAGTGAAGAAGTGTAAGACATGGATTTACTGAGAATTCGTAATTCATGGCTTGACAGCAGCAGCATTGACTTACACTAAGATCCTAAGGTTCCTCCAGGATTACACCCAGGGGGGAGAAGCTTATCCTGGGAACGTCTCTTCTCTGGCTCCCTCTGCCAGTTGCCCTTGCAGAGACTTTCAGCTGTGGCTGCAGGAGCTGCAGGCTCAGCACGGAGCAGAGAGCACCAGAGGTGCTGGGCTGCAAGCAGGGGCACTTCTGACTCCAGCAGGGGATCCCCCAGCACCAGGGAGTTGGGAATCTCAGCAGCTGAGTGGGGATGTGAGAAAAATGAGAGAAAGAAATGTCTTACAGACACCACGAGCCTTCATTTCTCGCAAGGCTGTGCTGTCATGGGTTAGGATTTTTAGAAAAACTTGCATTTTAGAAACTTGCTTTCACTCCTGTTGATGTCAGAGTAAAATCTTGCCAAATTTTCCGAAAGGAAAACTGTTAGATTTCTTAATTATGCTCCCCTACTCCAAATTCTGTGAAAGCACGTTAAAAGACTACTATAAGGCTTTCAAAGCCTTCTTGCTGAAAATTTAATTATGATTATACTCCTGTCAGAAGCCTTTAAATGAAAAACAAATTGCAGGGAATATCCAGTTTGTCTCTCCCAAATATTGCCATTATCTAAGTAAATACAACTAAATACAAATCTGTTATTTTCTTCTATATTTTCAAGCCAAAAATTATACTTAAAAGGATTTTAACCATGTACTCTCCCTGACTCATACTACTGACAGTGTTTTGCTGATACAAGACATGCCTCTGTAGCATCTCTGTCAGACCAAATTCTGAATATTTCAAACTTGAAGACTACTTTTCACTAGAAATTTGAAAAAAAAAAAACAAAGTCTAGCTGAATTGTAGAGTCTCACTCTTAGACATCTGAAAGATAATGGAGATACCTGGTAAGTGCTGCAGCAGGCAAGCTGGTTTTATTCAAATTTGCAGCGAGACTAAATCAGCACTATCATTAGAAAAAGTAGGACTCGAAAGCATAAGACATTTAATTAACCTCTCACTCCAAAGGACTGATCTTCCACATCAGGGTTCATGCAAGCTGGTCCTATGGAAATTGCCACTGCTACCAGCTGCTCTGTGGATGAACAGCAAACTTCACAGTTCTCACCTTTGGGGAGCAAGAGGTTCAGATACTTATAGAAAAGTGATTTTCAGAAAGCTTTACGCTCTGGCTGTAATCCAGGAAAAAGGCCCTTTGTAATTAACTGTGTATGAATCCATTAGAGAGGGACTGAGAAGCAGTCAAGCTCCTGAGCTGTCAGTGACCTGGAAAGGGCAGGACAGTATTGACAGCTCTGCTGGTTTTGCCTGGAATTCACACTGGAACACAATCATAGCCAGAAAGATCAGTCACCACAATATTTTTTGGAGGCAAAACTGAAATTCTTTTTGCAGCTGAAGGACAAAGACAACAATGTCCAAGCTAGCTAATTTTGTCTTCATTTTTTTTCATAGGTTCTGAGCCCCACAGATTCTATTGTCTTCAGATTTGAAATTCAGGTCACTAGAAGCGACCAAAACCAGTTTTGGGCCAAGTGCCCAGTACCACTTAGGTATTAAATGTTATTACTGAGGCAGGACAGAAGGAAGAGACTTGCTGGTGAAATCAGGAATATTAAGAACTGCCAAACAAATTGAAGATGTTTCTGGAAAGTTGCCTAAAATACTTTCATAATGGACTGAATATGGCTGAAAAATGATTGCATTAAAAGAATAGGGTGTTATTTTGGGGGGAAAAGAAAAGAAGCAGTGATAATATTTAATCAAAAGAGTCTTAAGAACCCAGGAGACTGGGTTTGAATCACATTGCATTAACTTAGTACAATGCCCTCACACATCAGCACAAACACATTAAAGACTACAGACAGAAAAGGGCTTGTATATCTAAATGAAAGCTGAGAAAAATATACTGGACCAGCAAAGACAATTTTCCTGCTCACTTCTCCACAGTCAGAGCTACTGCTAAAAACATAGCAAGTCAATTTTCTAACTTGTTTTTCAAGTTCTCTTTTTATACGTATCTCCAGAACTAGCTCAACCAAATGAAACAGATTTAAAACCATGTCATGAGGACTACATAATTCCTCATGTTTTACTTTGAGGAGAGAGGCATATTTAGATGTCTTCTTCACTGCACTGCTACAGCTGGAGTATTGTCAATTCAAGCATCACTTTTTACCTCTGCTTTCATAGACAAAAATGCTGTGACATTATTAAAAAAATTATGCTAAATTCAACTCAACCCAACCTCTGATGATTTTACCAGAGCTACCTTTCTCAAAAAGTGTAGTTTTCTGGTCCTGGACCTCTTCCTACCTGTTTACTTGCCCACTTATATCCTCTGTTTTCACTTATATCCTCTGTTTTTGAAGTCCCCTAAGAAAAAAACAAATAAGAAAAATATGCCAGTTTCTCAAATCCAACCCTTCATCCTCTATTACTTTTCCTGACAGAAGAAAACATTTTATTCTCTTGAAGGTGACAAACAATACAACCCCATCCAAATCTCAAAACGTATTTTTTAAGAGAGTGATTCAAACCAGAAACAAATAAAGTGGCAGCTATGTAGGAGGGATAGTTGACAGAAAACATACGAATGCTTGACTGAAACCCTTTTAAGAGAAGCTTTCAGTATAGTGGTAACAATTCTAGAAAGAGGTTTCCAGTCTCAAACATTTTTTTGGACATGACCCTATAGAGACTTTCCTTCCCTTCTGTGTTTGCCAGGTTCGTGTTCCTCTGTATGCCCAGACCTATTTTTCAAACCCCTTGTCAGGGATTTAGGTCCTTTGATGTGCCTGGCTTGTTTTCAGTCCAGGCAACTCCTGAGAAAGCCATTTTCCCAAGCCGTTACACTTCATTACTGTAAAAGAAAGCTTTGTGCCAATGCCCTCACACATCTCCCCACCTCGTGCCAAGGTGACCGCAGCTGGGGCAGGCTGTGGACAGAGATTCAGCTGCCAACTGCAGAGCAGTTGTGTTCACACTTAAATTCACTCACTGGCAAACAGACAGATCAGTGAGAAAGCCTGAGCATCTTTGTTCCCATTGTGTCATAAATATCACTATCCATTTCATAGACAGAAGGTCTTTGGGAGTGCTATTTGTCTCTTTTAAAACCATGCTCATCTTCACACAATATAGAACCTCTCTAATGGCAGGCATTTGAAAACTTTATTGCTTGAACAAATAAGTCTTTTCATAACCCTTTTAGTAAAGTTGTGCTTTGATATTAGAGCCCTTCTCCTGACAGATACCAAGCCTCTGTTAAAGTTTAATGGAAATATACCTCCTTTCACAAACAGAAAAAGCATTTCATTGTTTAGATAAAACAAAGCAAAACAAAGTAGAAAATGATCCAATGTCTTTCCTCTCATTTGGGTGACCAAAACAAAGACAACAATGAACAAAAATCAATATTAGAGTCATAAGATAATAAAAAAGGAAAGAAGGTATTCCTTTAAGTTAAATTCTCCTGCCTCAAAGCAGGTTCAGATAAGCGTAGCTACATACTCCCAAGTTTTTACCTAATTTGTTCCTCAAGATGGGCAGTGATGCAGACTCTGCATCCCTTGGTGCAGAGCTGTTTTGAATTATACAGTCAGTTACTTCTTCCTCTGTTCATTCCCAGGCTGCCTGTGGTTTCCTTCATCAATTGAAACGTTCAATCTTATCCCATAGCAAACAATTCTGAGTCTGTGAATCTCATTTGGAGTAGTTATCACAAGTGCTTCATGTTCAAAATATGTATGAGGTGTTAATAAACTAAGTAATGCAATGTCATTTTTTAAAATTTCTGATTAGGTAATTCATATAAATAACCAATACTGCTTCAAGTGAGAGCATTCTCTTTGCTGCAAATTACATTTCAATTGCAAATGCATTTCTGTGGACTTCTGGCTTAGCCTTTTAATCTAATGAGAATACAGTAAGTAAGTTTCTTTTCTTGAATATTAGAGAAAAGTTAACAGAAAAAAAGAAACAGCATGGAAGAACTTAAAATATGAGAAAGTAGTTCTGGGTTTTTTTTTCCTCTTTCAAGTTAAGTTTTCAATTGATCTTATTCATGATTATAAAACAGTTAAAAGCCAACCATTTTTTTCCTAATATGTATTTAGCTTAGTAACAGGGCTAGGGTGGCTCACTCAATTCTCTCTTCCCACCCCTGCCCTGCTACCTCCAACCCACTGACAAAACCAACTTTTCCAATCATTCTTAATGTCCAAATATTGCACTACAATGGAGGTTCCTAACCTGGGTATTTGAAGAATTTGAGGACAATACTTCACAAGGACTTTTAAAAATCCCATCAGCGAGAACCTGTCTTTTCTCTAAAACAGTCTAATGAAACAAAATAAAATCAAGCCTTTATAATATATACCACTATCACTGAAATAAACCCAATGGAAAAAAAAAAAAGAAAAAATTTAAAAGAAGAGATTCCTGGAGAGTTGTTAACTTTTCTGCTAGTGCAACTACTTCAGTTCAGAACCTATTTTTCTTTTCTCCTAAATGAGATAATAACAGCAGTATAATCCCTAATCCTAGATAGAGTTGCATTATTAGAACACGTAATATGATTTATTCCCTTTCCTCTTGTTAATCATAGCTGCTGGTTTTTGTGCTTTTGCTGCAGTGAAACAGCTTCCCACCAAAATGACCAACTTTTATGTCTTTTCTTGCCTATAGGTGCTCATGGATCTGATTTCTACCCTAGCTTGCAGAAGCAGCATGGTGTTCTCTCTAAATAATAAAATTTCTTATTTCTCCTACTATAGAGTACATGTTAGCAAGAGACTCCAATCCCTCTCAGTACCCTCTTTAGGATGCAGTTTGGGGTCTTAATTTTTTGTTTGTTTTCTCAGAACCCTTGTGCTCCAGCTGTACAGCAGCCCCACAGACTCTCACTACACATCATGTCCTCTTTCTTCTCTCCACTTGACTGCTTTTCCTCACGCTCTGTAGTTCATGACTCAGCTCAAGTTGGAAAATGAGGAAGAAATGAGTCTGTATGTACTTGGGAATAATCTTCAGTGATGTGATAGGGAAATTCTAGGCTTGGCCACCGTTGCTTATATTCATTATGAAAATACTACAGGCAACTTATTCACTCACTACCAAATATTTACTCTGACAAAAAGCTGGCAAGCTTCTAATTCTCTTTGAACATAAGAGGGTTCTGATAGAGCAGCATTAGCATAAACCTTACAAGATCATAAAATTATCAAGTAATATTTGACAACAACAGTAAAATATCTGGCATGTGTAGATATTATTATCTTCATGAAATGCATGTTTCTCTGAAACTGTTTTACAGTTAAATAGATTCGTGCTGGTATTAAAGGACTTACAGGAAAAACTGCCCTAAATCATGTCTGCAGGATCCAGAACACAATAAACCTTTAGTTATAAGACACAGAATGCAAAAAGTTAAGATATAAAATTATTTTTCTGTAACTTGTTTTGACATTTTCATCAGATCAAACCACAATACTGTGGTGTTTCCATGTACTGTCCCCTATTTAATAAAAAATTAGGATAAAAAACTTATAATGGATTAGTACTTCTTAACATATAAGTAGATTTTGTCCAAATCTACTTAATATTATACATTCACTTCACATCAAGGCTCCTGGGATATTCTTTGTGTGTTTACCTCTGAGCTGCCTTGCAATGATCTAGCCCATGTAACTCAATAATCACTACTCCATTGCTCAAAATCCTGTTTTTTTTTTTTCTCTGTGTCATTTGGGAAAATATTAGAAAAGAAGTTATAGTATTTTATTTTTATTATTGTAGTCTATAAAACTTTATCCTTCCTCAGGAGCATCACTTCTAGTTCACTATTTCTACCTGTGTTTCTTCCTCTCTGTTTTAGTGAACAGTAGAAAAAGTATTTGCTGAATACTGGGAAAAAGCACAGCTCTTTATATATATATATCTATCTATATATAGTGTATAATAATATAATTCCTGCTGTAACAGCTAGTAGAGGTTGAACTCTACTTGTGTGAATATTTTTTCTACTTTTCCTTTTTCCCCCCTCAATCTCATTACTGACCTGCAGCTTTTACCCACATGACAAATCCAGGGTTCCTGCACAGCTGTAGTTCAGTCTGATCCATAACCAGACCAGTAACTCAGACTGTAATTGCAAGTAGAAGCAGATTTTTCATGTTGCTAACTAGGAACAGACAAACAACTCTACTGTCACACAAAGAAATACTGTGCTTGGAAAATAGATCAGTAAAATTCAAATGGCAGGATTGTCTTTCATTTTATGGATCACAACCCTTAAATACTGCATTTTGTTGAATCTATGTGGTACCAATCTCTCATAAAATAAGGAAGAAAAAAAAGCAAGAAAAAAATTGTGTGCGTAAAGAGATATCTACCCTATATTGGGCAGGATCCAGTGTTTATTGTTAATGAAAACTTATTGCTAAAACTGGCAAGTAACACTAATCATTCAAATTTTCATTATTCTCTGTAAATTTCCACCTAGTTTGCACTTCAGCAAATTAAGAAATCTACAGATATTGTATTCTTGTGAATAAAAATCTAAGACTTGTATTTTATCATATTGCATACACAGTTTAACATTTTCACAAATCATGACATTGCTGTGTTACTGTATTCAAAATTCTCATTACTTAATGTCCAATATTATCAAAACATCCTGAGTTTACAGAGACATTGAATAAAGCTACCAGAAAGAATTATTGACTAATACTAAAATCCCCTCAAACTTTAAGACAATAGACAACCCCTCTAAAAGACACATTTTACATTCAAATATCATTCTATTGCTTAGTTCTTCAAGCTGTGTTTGCGTATTTTAGGACAATAGACAGAAAATGAGCCAGAAATGAGATAAGCCTCACAAGGCAACAGTAACCCTACTGGTCCCAGGTGATGCCTTGGTTTTCACCTTACACCAGCAGTGTAAAGGTGTTTCTGAACTGCTGTGTAATGGCACCCTTTGTGAAGATGTATAATTTGTTTGTTTTATGCAGCTTATTTAACATGATTTATTTAATAAAATCTTTGATCTGTATAACTAGCTGAATATCTGGAGTCTTGGAGTCTTTTTCTAAATGAAAGGAATCTATTTCCAGTGTTTATAAAAGCAGTATCAAGTACAATAGAATTCCTTTCTTGTTTCTCTTTAGATGATACATAATAGAAAACAGCTCTGTTGCCACCCCAGCGCCATACCTGAGGCACTCTTAGAAACTGCAATTACTAGACCTACCAGAATAACATTATATGGTATTTTAATATCTCCCTTACTTGTCCAGTTTGTAAAAAATTTGAAAATTTACAGGAGGCCCATCACTTTTCCTGTATGACCTGATCCTAAGCTTTACAACTTTTCATAATCATAAAAACTGTTTCTGTCTTTAAACTCATCCTCTTCTATGTTCGAACTGAAGGAAAAAAAAAAGGGTCACTGTGTTCTATGCTTACCAGACTGCTAGGTTACACCTGAGAAGTTTGGATTCTGATTTCAGGTGTCTAATTTAAGTACAGTGGGACTCCCTGGAAGTCTAAGCAGATTTTGTTGCCAAAAGCTGCAGCATAATGTGTCTGCTGCCAGACAATGTCATCAGAACTCCTCTGGTCACTGCCAGCAGAAGGACACGTAGAAGCTCTCAGGATTCCAAGAAATTCCTGCACAGTGCAGGTCCTGCATAGCTGTCACAGTTTAACCCCAGCCAGCAACCAAACACCACACAGCCACTCACTCACCACCCTGCAGTGGGGCAGAAGGGACAATGGACATGTAAAAGGGAGAAAACTCAGTGGGTAAAGAGGAAAAAAAAGCCTTGACATTGTGCAAGCACTGCTCAGCAATATCTAAAACATCTGTGCTAGCACTGTTTTCAGCACAAATCCCAAACACAGTTAAGAACCAACCCTCCATCCCAGGAAAAGCCAATACAATAATCCCCAGTTTCTGACTCATAAGGGGCTGTGGTGCCAGAACACAGTTCCAGAAGATAAAGCAACTTGCCAAAAGCAGCAGAGTATCCTACATTTGCTTAGCTGCTTTCTGAGGGTGCATAACAAAGCCACTGTGAAGATGAGCAGATAATATCTGGATATGCCAGATTAATTTTATGGGGTTGGAAAAGCTCACAAGATTTAACAATATGCAAATTAGTTGCCATTCTCAGATACCAGTGATGCCCTGAGATAGAATATCTGTGTGCTTCTGGCTTATAGAAACCACTTCCAGGTCCTTTTAGAAGGAGTAGGATATGCAAATTCATCTCCAGATGCATCAGTCAGATAAGCTACTTGATGTTGGTTTTCTCTAACTAAACTGCTGGGCGCAACTGAAGGAGAGGCTGTGGTTGCCTGTGAGAAATCTGGGTGCCAACAAGGCTATCAATTGCAAATACATTATAAAACACACTCACAAATCAATGCATATTTTACCCTTCGAATTCCTGCTGTCTGTAAAAAAGGGCACCTTCTCAATCTGTATTGGGACTGATGAGAAAGGAAATTCTGTAATCTTTGATACTGATCTTGTAATAGCTTTGCACCTCTATTAATAACACTCAAATAACTTCAGGGGTAATGTGCACTAAAATTTGTGAGAACATCTGTACACTACCATTTATAATCCATGTGGAAGTCAGAGCAACCTAGATAAGCACAATAAACTTCAAATTAAATTAGAGAGAAACTATTACAACATTTGCTGACCTTCACGGTCATAAATCCTGCTTGGTCAAGACCATGCCTGTTTTGCAATATATCTGTTATATGAAAACTCTGCTGTGCAGTTTGAGGCCATTTATATTCCAGACCATTACTTCTGTAAAGAATTTTTAGAATTTTATTCTACACAAATGTAAGATAGTCATATTTTAAAAATAATAAGATACATTCTTCTTTGTAGAATAAGGATCTGTCTATATAAATATATAATTAACATCCTAACAGAACTGCTCTCACTACCAGAACACATGCACCTTTTCCTTACTCAGCTGCCTGATTGAGTGGCATAGCTTATTTTTGACATTGCAAACTTCAAGGCTTTTTTTCTTTTAATCTTCTACAAAGAAATAAAAGCTTCAGTCTCTTTTCCAGCATCTCACACTAACATAGCTTAAAAGATGATGTTCATGTCATTTCTCATTTAGCTTATACATCTCCATCAGTCTTTATCCTGTGATGGTACAGATGGAATAGAGTTGGTCTAAATCTACGCCTCATGTAGTGTCCATACACATCACACACTGGAAAGCAACCTTACTATGAGATTCATCTGTGTTATAAGTAGGTTAAATTCAAACACTTCACAATCAAATAAAAAAATAAAAACCATTCCCATTTAAGAAGAGAAATAAAATTGAATCATCTAACTTGAAGTATGTAAATATTCCTGGACATATCTCATACTAGCACACAGGAATACTACTTAAAAACTTATTTTAAGTTATTTTCTTTAAAAATCTTTCACTAAATCTGGGGGCCAGTGCTACAGCCAGCATATTTTGGTTTGATTGCAGAGCCAAGCTGTCATTTTCTCAGTAATGGAACTGAGCTTTGTCACTATAAAAATCTCACTCTGGAGATCACAGTTTGCCTGCTTAATGGAACATTCCTTGTAGTAGGTTTGTGTCCAAGATGATTGTTAAGAGGAAATGTTTTACAAAAATGTTGAAGCCTTCCTGCTCATCATATTTCACCTTGCATTCAAAATATATCCTTGTTTAAAATGGATAGATGCTTTAGAATATTTTGGTTTATACTGTTTTTCCCCATCTACCCTTACATAGACCATTATCTATGAAGCATGTATAGACCAGCCATGGGACTTCTGACAAGTTCAAGTTACTTAATGATGTGCACAGGAGAAAGCAGAGCAGTGTCACACTCAGATTATGCTGTCCATGCCAGGACAGTACAGTTCCTGCTGGTGCATTTTCTCAGCTATACAAAGTTTACGTTTTCAAATATAGTCACTGTTACCAATATTGTACCTCAGCATTTAACTATTTTGGTGAGTCAGTAGCAATTCTGACCTGTGTTCCTACTTACTTGCTAAGCAAAGTTCACCTGTTCTCTGTCAAAAACGTCCAGATACAAACATGTATGTACCACCAAATGATAGAAAGCATATACATTAAAAAATACAGTCAATCTCTTAATTAGGCATACAATGTCACACAAATATCATGTTGGCATCCATATACTATTAACTTACAGGGGCAAATTCATTCAGTTTTGGGCTGCCCTTTATGTCAAATGCCTTACTTCACCACATTTAACAAGCAATGATAAAAGTTACAGACCAGGAAACAAAACAAAAAATAGACTATACTAAGCCCTGTCATTCTTAAATTGGACAACTATGAAATTTTGGTAACGGTGCAAATGTAAATTGGCAAGTGAATCATAGTACACAATATTCCTTTAAATATATATATATATAAACATATATATAAATAAAAACAAAGGGAACATTGCCAACTGTGGGCCTAGAGAAGCTTTATAAAATGCCTTTTACAGTGATGAAATAAATATGTCAGTACTCAGTTCTGCTCTGCTATTCATCATCATAAGTATGATCTTAGCATACCTCTGGGTTTGTATCAAAAGCAAGATTGATTACTTAACCACTGCATCCAGTAATGATAATGCCAGCTTGGTCAAGCCTCACACAGAAATGGACACTGATTCCAACAGAAAATTTCTCCAAGCATTAAGAATGCACAGTGTATTTTTCATGCCCACCTGAATTGTGGGTTTGGGGGGGGGGGGCCGGTTTTTTTTTTCAGGAAAAAAAAAAAAAAAAATTTTTTAAAATTCCATAGGGGAGGGAT